>WWET01000026.1:1612114-1627766 GCA_011038615.1 Limnodynastes dumerilii
TATTATGTACTGTGCTGTCCATCCCTGTCCTGTATGTCTGTCCTGTATATTATTATGTACTATGCTGTTCATCCCTGCCCTGTATGTCTGTACTGTGTATTATTATGTACTATGCTGTCCATCCCTGCCTTGTATGTCTGTACTGTGTATTATTATGTACTATGCTGTCCATCCCTGCCCTGTATGTCTGTACTGTATATTATTATGTACTATGCTGTCCATCCCTACCCTGTATGTCTGTACTGTATATTATTATGTACTATGCTGTCCATCCCTGTCCTGTATGTCTGTACTGTATATTATTATGTACTATGCTGTCCATCCCTGTCCTGTATGTCTGTACTGTATATTATGTACTATGCTGTCCATCCCTGCCCTGTATGTCTTACCGTATATTATTATGTACTATGCTGCCCATCCCTACCCTGTATGTCTGTATGGCGCTGCGGATACCTTGTGGCGTCTTAGAAATAAAAGATAATAATAATAACAATAATAATAACAGCACCTTGGGGTTTGGATTTTTTGTACTAAGGTGGAAGGTGAGGGAGAAGGATTTTAAGCTATCATGTAAATTGGCTGTGACTTCTATGAAATTGCTCTGGCTTAGAGGGTTTGATATTTTGGGGAGTGTATAATTTGTGGTATTTCCCTTTTGCTTTATATTATTTTTGGAAAAAAAAGCGCATAAAAATTGGCTATTGATCAAGATCTTCTGAGCTTTAGCGGCAAAATAGACATAGCTTAAAAGAATAAAATATAATTCCCACAATTAAAGATGGCAATGTCATGAAGGACGCTGTGGGCACCTTTGCAGACCTACTAGTTTGACTGAGCAGAAGCAAAGACCAGAAACGTCTAACAACGGAGTCTCCCAAAAAAAACGGAGCCGCAGCAGATACACAGAGGGCAGAAGGACGCTCTATATCTTACCTCATTGCGAGTGCTCTGATCCAGCTCAGTGCATTGATCCAGAGGGACCCCAGGCACCAGCTCCATCGTCAGCACCCGCTTTGTAGTGAGGTCATCAATCACCTGGGGGACCCTGAAGAAGGAGTCACCGCTCAGGAGCTGCCTGTGGAGGAGAGACACAGGATGATACAGCCGCCTCCAAATGCCTGATGGAAGACACAAATCTGCTGGGACACTTCATACTAGTACGTAAGCTGACATTTTATATTGTGTGGCCCAATCTATGATGTATGAATTTCCATATTACATAGAAGGACATCTTACTAAGAGAATAAGAAACTGCGTGAACCTATTGAAAACAGTGTGTTAACGCCCTATTGAAGAATGATTGTATGATTGTATAACAACCAATATAATATCGTGTGCTTAAGGGTAAAGAAGAATCATAATTAAACATGATTAAAACTCATACAACTAGTGACAACTGCATAGAAAATAACAGATCTGCTCTTTACAGTCTAACAGGAGATAGATTATTCATATAGCGCAGCAGGGTCTTACCCAAACCTTCTGCTACACTCGGCCTCTCGGAGGTAGTCACACTCCCAAGCCAGCTCCTTCTGTAGCACCTGGACACTGTTGTCAGCAAACAAACCTGCACCAAATTAGTAGATGGTTAGCAAGTCCTTCATTGGATGGTCTCCATAACCATGCTGATTGGTGGATGGCCCAAGCTATCCACCAATCAGAATGCTGACAGCCATTCACTGTATGCAAGCATGTGGAAATATGGCCACACGTGCATGGTGTGTGTGTGTCTCATATATACACAATCAACATCCGGTGACTTTTTTAAAGGGTAACTATCCAATCTTTTAAGCCGATTACACGCTATGGGGCCGGAAACAGACCTGAGAATGTCAGGCCACGTAGGCACGCAAGGTGCAAAAGTGGCCTGATTCGACTGGATGGCGCATACGCCCTCCAGATGTTACGCTAGTGTTATGATGGTATTTCCGAAGAAATGGGCTGTGCTTCCCCTCATGGTAATGGTACAGTGTGGGAGGGGGACCGCTGATCCGCACAATTGACTTAAGGCAGCATAAGCTGCCATAAAGCCTGCACATTGGAGAGGGGAGTGACAGGGGGCATGCACTCCCCTTTCTCTGTTGAACGGACAGACCCCTGCACGTACGGAAAGTGTGCAGGGGTCTGGATCCGGCCCTTTATGATAATCGGCAATATAATATTATCGGCGATAATCAGGCAATCGTCTTCCAAAAGTATGGCAAGGACTGTCCTGAAACACTCTTCCCCGATAAATCATATAATTTAGTCCATCTGAATAATCCAACTGCCAAGGGGTAGAGCCTATCAGAATGGGCACATTAGGGAATCCATGAAGATTATTGGGTAGTGGGTAACCACTAACCAAAGCTCCCGGCTATCAGAGCGTTATGTGGAGAGAGACGAAGACATTGTGTAAAGTGTAGCCAGGTTTACAGAAAGAAATTCTTTGGATGTCAGACTTAAAGGAAAATAATATACAAACAGGTAAAACATAATAATAATAATAATAATAATAAAACAAACAAGCAGAAAAAATAATAATAATAATAATAATAATAAAACAAACAAGCAGAAAGTATTGTTACGTTTTTGCTGTAATTTTTATATACTTTGTAAGTTTACATAATTTTCCTAGTATGTGTGTATTATGTATTTATTGACAATACAAACAACTAAGTATATACACATTTGAGTCCCAAATACGCAATTAATTACTCTTACCGTCTGGTATAACCACGCTCAACTTCAGAACGGAGAGCAAATTTTCCACATCGCTCTTAATGCTCTCAGCGATTCCAGGATACTGTACAGGAAACACAAATGATTAGCGGTCAAGATATCACATGGAAAATTTTAGCTGTAAACATATTACATGCAATATAACATTTACAGAGCGCGACACAGAATCACACAGAAACACTGTATATTACATGAAGAAACACGCACTAGATATAACTGTTATGTCAAAGTTCAAACTAACTTATTGCAAAAAAAACATGTGACGTATGACACACACAGGATTTATACAGTGTAACATAAAATGAGGTGTAATACACACCAGGTGTTACTTGGAATAATATATAACATATGCATGATATCATAAAAATAGACAAATAACTAAATGTTTGTATTATAAAACAACATGGAAGCATAGTCACAGAAATACTACCACACAATATGGTCGATTACTAAAGGAAATGTCCAGACCAAAAGCAGAGAGGGTTTGATTCAGAGGGGAGTGTGCGTCAGCTCGCATAGCGAATCTCAGTGCAAATTTACACTGTGGGCATTTAAGATGTTCACGGACAATTCCGACCCAGATGCAATTGGAGTTAGGTCCCCTTTGAATTCTAAAGAGCGTGTTATGGGCAGGAAAGGGGTGGAGACACATAATTCATATACAGCAAGGGCGTGCTCAAGCAAACGCATACGCATTGAAAATAAGCACAGTTTATGTCAAAACCTTTGCACCAGCCACAGGTTATATTAAGTCCAGGGGCTGACAAGCCAAAACCTCTTTCTGACCCTTTTGTTACGATTTCATACTTGAAACACAGTAGAAAGCTTGTGATATTGCTGCTATCCATCACTTCCAATTCCAGTATCCATTATATTGTATTATCCTGCACATGTACAAAGTATATGGTCACATGGAGCTTGTCTGCTTTGGGTGTCGTAATTGTATAGGAATCCAGAGCTACTATTATATACCCCCGTGGATCACACGCCCATGTTTTGTGTGCACAGGTACGACACCCGCCCTGCATGCTAATTAATGTGAACCTCTGGATCACCCCCGGAATATTCATCTCTATCACCTGAGCATGGGAGAGATTTCCACATACCTCCATGTTATCCTATTCCTCTGTGTCACAAGTGAACCTCTTATGGAGATCAGAAAAGCCACTGCATGCATTCAATGCAAACTGGCCACAATTCTAGGCAGCCATGTTGCCAGACAGGACGTGGTTTGCCGGTACGATGGTCTTTATTTGGAAAGACCACTGTACGGCTGTTGAATGGCGACTAATGACAGTCTCCATTTTTGATTTAGGTGGTGGTGCAGCTCCCAGAGCCACGAAGATTTCTATTGCGAGAAGGTAAGCCTTCCCCTAACCCTCCATTGCCTGCAGCCTAATCCTAACCTTTCCCTTTAGCCCTAACCTTCCCTACCCTGCAGCCAAACCCTAACTTTCCCGTTTCAGCCCCAATCCTAACCTTCCATTCCTCACAGCCTAACCCTTACCTTCTGCTGAAGCCCTAACTGCAACCAACAACATACTCCATGCTCTTATTCCCTCCAATCACAGACTTAACACCCCTCCCCCAACATGTTACAGTGACCGGGCTATGGAGGCTGAAAGAGAAAAGCCAGCCGCCATGCATAAATCACAGTCTTTATATTGGCCCTTACATAACTGGAGAGCTGTACAGAAATCACAGGCTCCAGAAACCACAGGGCCCAGAAACACTGGGTTATATTCCATGGTGGTACGAGACGTGATGAATTAGACCGCTATCAAAGCTCCAGGCCATTAATAAACTGTAGCCGAACCCCAGTACCCAGACATTGGCTCTATCACAAGTACAGGTTCATTCATAGAGAGCAACCAGAACTAAATCATTCACAAATATGTTCACATATAAAAATACAAATCTAAGCAGAAGCGGTGCAATAAAATAAGTTTAACATCTTAAAATTCACATTTCCGACAAGTTGAAAGAATTTCTAACATGTAACCCATTGAAAGTACAGTCAGTCACTTAAAGCGCTGCATTTAGACAGAAGAGATTCTGCAAAACACCAGCGATGTTTGCAAATTGGCCAAAAATAAAAGCACCCACATGTCAAAGTTATGGGGTCCCCACTAAGGGCTGTATTCACACCTAAGAGTGAGTTAGGGGGTTGTGGGAGAATCGCAGGAAGTCGCCCTGATTTTCCTGTGACCACCACAGGTTTGGGGGATGCCCAGGTCTAGTTTACACCTATAGTGACTTTAACCATACATGTAAAACTGATAAATAAGCACGTTACGCTGATTTTCATTAGTCATCAGTACTAGATGGCACGTGGTAATTTAAAGGGAAGACCCGATGCAGAATTCAGCCACCGCTGTGGTTGGTGCTGGGTCCGCAGCAGCAGTGGGTTTGTGATAGCGTTTGACATGCGATCCTTAGATCCAAAGATGCTTAAAAATCTCTTGAAAGGGTCTGTGATCTTTTGATTTGATCTTTTAGAGCTCCTAATATACCAGCACAAGGATGGAAAGATATCGTTTGCTTTTTGCAGGTGTGTCCTGTGTCTGTTAGGAGATCTTTGGACAGTACACACTGGTAAGATATCTGGTGAAACGGTCTTTTGAATGGTGTGATTGGAAAGATTATCTGCTGAAAACCCCAGTGTGTATCCTGCATAACATAAATCAAATACAGGTACAGAGACAAGAGGACAGGTACAGAGACAAGAGGACAGGTACAGAGACAAGAGGACAGGTACAGAGAGGAATGCACTTTCCAGCCTGGAATGAATAATATTTGGCAAGCTCACCTGGATCTTCATGGCCACTTCCCGCCCATCTAGCAGCCTGGCAAGATGTACCTGGCCAATAGAGGCTGCAGCAAAAGGTCTCTCCTCAAAATGGGCCAGTTTATCTCTCCAGTCAGAGCCCAGCTGCTCCTCGAGCACTTTCTGTGGACACATTAAAAAAATAAAAATACTTGTCTGTCCACATTCTCTGACAGCAGAGCTTAGACCTGCAGGGTAGCAGAGGTGGAGTAGATACAGAGACACACTCACATTCATCTGCCAGCTTGGCATGAAGTCTGCGCTCTGCCTCACTCTCTCAAAGATCTTCTGCAGCTGTGGACTTAAGAAGCTGTTATCTGTAAACGACAAATCAAAACCTTACACACTGTAACGGCATCCAATGCAATGCGCGCTATTATCAATACACGATCTGTTTGTGCCACACGTCATGAACTGGTAAACACCCTCTCTATCACATTTCAGACCGTATTTATACTTAAGAAGCAGCTGCTTCTTAAGCACAGTCTTTTATGAAATGATGCATGCGTAGTAAGTCATTTAAGCAATCTACGTACCAGTTAGGTATGTAGATTGCCTCTCCGTGGTCTTTAAAGACCGCACAGAGTAATTTAGGAAGAAGGAAGCGCTAATGCTGCCTAGGGGAGTGTTTATTTAGAAGTGGGAGTAGGGGAAGGATTTAGATTAGTCAGGGAGAGCCATTCTCTATGCGTAGTTTCCTTCTTAAGAACGGTTAGATAAGGTAGCACTAAGTGCCATAAGGTACCTAAAAAATAGGGGGGGTTAGGGGTTGAACGAGTGAGTTAGATGTGGTTCTTGTTCCCAGCAATGAGTTTGTTAGACCAGACTTGAGAGAACCAGCTGAGTTATCAACACTACGGGCCTGATCCAGACCTACACTGGCTGGCGTTAAAAATGCCAGCCAGCAGCGTAAGATCGGCTTAAGAGCTACTACAGAAATGCCCTATCGTGGATCGGGCGTCCGAAGCTTCAGCGTAGTACTGCTGGAGGGGGCGTCCCCCAGTGTTACTACGCTGAGGTTAGTTCAGGTAGGCGGGAGGAGAATGAGGCTGGGAGGGCGGCGTTATCGTACTAACGCCACCGTCCCAGCGTATTTACACTCCCTCATGCCGGCTGAAGTTAGGGTAGCCTTCAGCCGGCGTAAGGGAGCGTAAATACGATGGGTCAGGGGGAGTTCCATGATCTAATGATGAGCGTTAGTACGCTCAGCGCTACATCGTAGGTCTGGATCAGGCCTAATATAACAAACACTGGCAAAGGTAATTATTATTGGTGGGACGGGGATGTAAACAAAGTCAATGTAACATATAAAAAATTGAGTGTGTCTGTATTTCCTTAGCAGGTGTCATAATAATATCCGATGAAAGCACTGCAAATGCAAGTGGTGAGCAAACCCCGGATGAGGACAAGGCCAACAAGTGCATCATCACCATGATGAAAGATTGCATCAAGCAGCTGCTTTTATGAAATGATGCATGCGTAGTAAGTCATTTAAGCAATCTACGTACCTGTTAGGTATGTAGATTGCCTACGCGTGGTATTTAAAGACCTCAGAGTAATTTAGGAAGAAGGAAGCGCTAATGTCGCCTAGGGGAGTGTTTATTTAGAAGTGGGGGGGGGGATTTAGATTAGTCAGGGAGAGCCATTCTCTATGCGTAGTTTCCTTCTTAAGAACGGTTAGATAAGGTAGCCCTATGGCAGCCTAAGGTACCTAAAAAATAGGGGGGGTTAGAGGTTGAACGAGTGAGTTAGATGCGGTTCTTGTTCCCAGCAATGAGTTTGTTAGACCAGACTTGAGAGAACCAGCTGAGTTATCTACACTACGGGCCTGATCCAGACCTACACTGGCTGGCGTGAAAAACACCAGCCAGCAGCCTAAGATCGGCTTAAGAGCCGATCTGCGCATGCGCCGGGCAGATAGATGGCTTAAGCGTAGTAACGCTGGAGGGGGCGTCCCCCAGTGCTACTACGCTGAGGTTAGTGCAGATAGGCGGGGGGAGGGAGGGTAATGAGGCTGAAAACACTCCCTTACGCCGGCTGAAGTTAGGGTAGCCTTCAGCCGGCGTAAGGGAGCGTAAATACGATGGGTCAGGGGGGGTTCCATGATCTAATGCTGAGCGTTAGTATGCTCAGCGCTACATTGTAGGTCTGGATCAGGCCCTACGTACATAAGTCAGCTGGGAACAAATACTGTGCATGCACAATACCAATACTTCTGCATTGGAACACAGCCGCCCCATGCTGCATTCTGTGCAGGATTCAGTCTCGGCATTAGGGGGGATGGAGCACTCACCATGTGTACAGGATGGGCAGGCACAGGTATAGGTATTAAAATTGTACAGTAAGCCCTTACATGCAATTCAGTATTCCACATGCACATAGAAAGGGTGAAATATATGAGGAAGGGTCCTGGCCACAGATCCACCAATCACACATAGAAAAGCAGGGGGGAGTGTTCTCCTGCGTGCAGAATGAATGGATAGTAAATGCCATACGTTAGTCTCCACAATTCAGGCTATTATATGGAATATGCTATTCATTCCGGATCATTCTAGGCCCACCTTCTGCTCAGACCCTCGCGGCACCATGAACACCATCAGGCTAGTGTCAGAAGCAGAAGGCTCCATATAGAGACCTCCTTTGTAAAGAGTCCACAGAGGTGGGGATTACTTGCTAAATCTTCCCATCACATAGGAAGTGTCCTTTATTATCACACACTGACTTCATGAGTAAGTTAGGGAAAAAAAATATTGAGCATAACATATTAGCATATTATTATATCCTAAAGTATTCCAAAGAACTAAATACAGACAAAAAGGGGATCTAAATACGATGGGGCTGATCCAGACCTACAACCGCTGCACTAGTTACGGCGGCCGTATGCGTAAGAACGGCAGAATTTTGCCCGGCGTAATCCATGACTCTGTGAGGGGCGGGCAGCTCCGTAACTATGCTGTAGTTACGGAAGCTGGGCGGGGGGAGGGAGGGAAATTAGGAATGTTACAATGTGATTCCCGGCGTAATTACACACTGTTACACCGGCTGAAGTTAAGATAGCCTTCAGCCGGCGTAACAGCGGATAAGTACGCTGGGACGGGGAGTGCTTATGAGTTACGCTGGCCTTACTTACTAAGTACAGCCCAGCGTAGCTCTGGATCTGCCCCAATGTGACAAAGTTACCAGTTTGGTATTTTTTTTGCTACTCTAACAGTGTTCCTATCTTCCAGTGTTGTAAAAAGATGCTCCCACCTATGTGACTCACTGTTTTGTGGCACGTCTTCTTATTACATCACATCCCTTCTCCATATGACATGTAGTACAAACATATATGGGGGGATGTGAAGTAAAGCACTGCTATGCTGGTGTGTGCTTCCTCCAGTAGTTGGCTGGTGGGGTGCTACTGTGTCCCCCCTCATCCACTTACTTGCATCGCTGCATATAACCCTGACATATCAGCTTTCTACAATACCATGCACACGTTCCAAGCGTACCAGCCTTCACTATTTCCCCAGTGATTAAGCAGACACCATTTCCCCTGAATCATTGCGGACTGTAATTGAATTTAGAAAAATGATATGTCAGCATGGGTACAATGGCAATATTTCTCTATGCAACATGGTGCCTGTTCAGAATGCCGTCATTTACTCTCCCCAGTATCTGCTGTACCTGTGCCGAATTTTAAACATACCCGGTACCTGCTTGCTGTACTCTGCTGTTCTTCCCTGGTTTGTGCTTGGGGTCAGTGTCAGGATTGTCATCATTACAATATTCTATCAAACAGTTGTCGAGGTAATGACCCCGTCTGACAGAAAAAAGCTGATCAGTTAGCGATGTCGACATTTTAGCACCGGCATGTTAACTGTCAGTATTCAGACCATCGGAACGGCAAGTCACGCCCATTCCAAACTCCCAAATAATCCAACAAGCAAACTAGTCTAAAAGCATAACACTGATAAGGTACTGTAACCATGGAAAAGGTCTTAAAGTTTAATTGCGCCATGTGGAACCTATATACCAGGCGCCATCTTAGGTTCTAGCTCTGAGGGCCTAATACAATTAGAAATACGCGCCGCTGTAGAGGGGAAAAAGTTTGCGCTGTGCATTTTCCCATATTACGGTAGATGATTTTTATACGCACCACCATGAGACGCGCACAAAAATCTTTGCCGAAAAACACGCGGCATTAGATTTGCATCCGAATTATTTGCGGGTGCGATGCTTATTGAATTAGGCCCTTTTCCAGACATGACCATGCCCCAAATGACATTACACTCCACCACACAGGACATCGCACATCTCCCTTACTACCACTAAGGCCACGGGCTAATCTATTGTACTATGAGACATGGATAAATACCTTGCCACACATTCAGGATATAGAAGACAGACAACATAACACAGTAATAGTTATGTACAAGGTAAAGACAAGAAGACAGGAGAATTGAAAGACAAAGGTATTTTATTTTTATTACAAAGAGGGAAATACAGGGGAAAAAAAAAAACACAATAAAACAATAAATTGAAGCAAGAGTATAGGAACAGAAACAAGGTACATATCAGATACAATACTTTTAGAACGTCATAAAGTCATATAAAGCTCTCCTAATCAATATGGAACTTCTGCGAGTCATAAGAGAGGTGTTGAGGTGGGGAAATGAATGGGGGTAGTTTATTCTACAGGAGTGATGGCAAAAGGGCAGAAACAGGATGGGTATGAAGGAAAAGTCACATGCATTAAGCCTCACAGGTATGGCCGTCATTACTACAGAAACACACTGTGCAATGAGGCATCATTACTGTGGAGACCCTTGAAAAGTCCACTTATAATCACCTTGAATACTCAGCATCTGCCCGATCTTCAGAGCCGCCCCTCGGACTTTACACAAGGTGTCCACGAACCTCTCTGCATTGGCCTCACTCATAAAAGCATTTGTTTCCAGGATGGAGCTACCAGCTATGGAATAACAAGACATGAGTTTATCAGACCTTAAAGAGGTCTGTTTTACTGTGACGGTCATGTGACCCCCAAATAATAATACATACAGCAGCGTCCCAATGCTAGAATACTCAAAACAACCCCAACTGATCACACAGACAGAGCAAGGCAGAATAATCCAGAGTTGTATGTATTTCAACGTATATTATAAATTGTGTAGTTGCTATCCTTCCCAAGAGATCAGCCCATCACAGAGAACACTCTCCAACAGCTAATTTTGCTCTGATTGGATCTCTTTTAAAGATAGTAGTAAAAAAGGAAAATGACCGACTATCTTTATTAATAATTTACAAGAAACTATTTATTATGAACTGCTAAGATAGTTACTGGTTTTTAGGTATGTTGGAGTACTTTTTCCCTTTGTTTCTGTATAGATTACCCGTTTGTATTATCCTATAAATTGATCTGAGCAACCACCATTTTGTGTATTCTTTTTTGGAAACAGCCTCTGTGGACCAACATCCCCTGTCAGCTGCTGGTCCCAGACTCTTTTGGAGGCTTTAAGGGGGGCATCAAGTATGTCGGCTCTTAATGTAAAAATGATATATGACCTAATACAGGGACTCTCTCTGTTTGAGCAGCTTAACATGTCTTTGCACACAGCTGCCAGTAGGGGGCTTGAGCCCTTGCCAGTTTCACTTGCTGCACTTTATTAGTAGTGTGCCAAGGCTCTGTAGATGCTGCCGGGGAATAACAACGGCGGATATTAGCATCCACACTAACAGATAGTGGCTCTGGCCGATCCTTGTCGCTACTATTCCCCGGCAGCACCTATACAGACGCGGCACGCTATTAATATAGTGCAACAGGTGGCTGCCGCTCTGAAAGTGAAACTCACGGAAGTCAACTAAAAAAAAAAGTGTTTAAACAGCGCTCAGTACTGAGAGACGTTATTAAACAGCTAAAACGTCTCAGTCTGCGCATGCGCTGGTCAGGTGTTTCACTGCCCATATGCAGAGCGGCAACCAAACTGCTCATGTACCGGTTGCTGAATGGCGGCCACGAGGAAGCTTTATCCTGGGCTCTGTATTTCCAAGTGCGTGTTACTAATGCATTTTATATTATGCATAGCTTGGCAGGTTAGTTACAGGCAATAGCAGTGTGCTGGGGCACTTTGTTACTTCGCTCTATGAAGGGTCATTGATCAGAAGTTGCTCGGATACGTGGGCAAGTGTCTATTGCTAAAATAGGTTTTTGTTTTTTTCTTAATGTTATGAATACACATAGAACACCCCGATATATCCCTCCTTTCACATAAGCAATAATAACTTATCCAAGAGAAGTGTCGACATGGGCACCTGCCAATCCCAACATTCACAGCTGCCAACACTGACCTCTCAAATTCTTTTCCTGGCTCAGAGACTGTTTTGCCACCTCAGTCAGAGCCCCAATTCCAAGACTGACAGCCAACCCTGCAGGAGTAACCAGTGTGAGGGAAACATCAGACGGAGCGAAACAAAGAAAGCACAAGTCATACATATAAATGTATCAATAGAAAAAAAAGTTACCTCCAAAATTCGCCATTCGACTGATGCGAGATACAGGCACCTTTCTCTCTCGCGCTCTTTCACTGAGCTGTGAACAGAATATGAATATCCTGTGATAGACATTAGTCCTCACACATACACAGCCCGCTCTGAGCAATAATGTCAGCTACTAACAGAAGTATTGTCACGCAGATTAATAAGACAACGGACCAGATCAACGGCGCATGCGTGGTAACTTTACCTAGACTATACGGAATGGACGTACATGTGAATCGCACTTGAGGACATACGCACGCATCTCCGACGCACTGAAAAATTGACATAAAAGTGGGTGGGGGGGGGGCATTTAAATGAACGCACGGAGGCGTGGTTATAAAGAATCGCACAGACGGAGGATACATACGCACGCAACTGCTCACCATTATAAGTGGTCCATGGAGGTGGAAGTCACCAACAGCACGGCCGAGAGAGGGGAGTGTCATGGGTGTGAGGAGGTGTGGCCTGCATCGTGCGTGCGTATAACGGTTCCCTTCAGCTTTCCTGCTAGGGCTTCAGATTTCTAGTCCTCTTCATGTATGAATATTTCTCACGAACATTTATTTAAAACTCAACCACAATCTTCAGAATTTTCAGCGTTTCCTTGGAACCCTCTTATTCTCAAAGTATTTAAAACAATTAGGATTAAGAATGAAACACGATCGGTTTTAACAATTCTGGGCCGTATTCAGGGATCAGTCTGGCGATCGGTCCGCAAATATGCGCACGGACGGAGCAAGTTACACCCACCAGAACCCCAGTCACTCCCCTTGCTAATCCGTGCCCTCGGAGACTTCCGCCTCCATAGACCAGCTGTAACTTTCCCTGGCCTTTTCCGAGCGTATATGTCCTCCGTCCGTGCGTATCTTTATAATCGCGCCCATTTCCCTTCATCTAAATGCCTCCCCCGCCCATTTCTATGTAAATTCCTCTGTGCGTATTTTTCCGTGTGAGATCCGTGCGTATTTACCCACGTTCCGATTCACAAGTCTGTCCGTGAGGCACTTCCGTGCGTATAGTCTACGTGAACAGCGTATAAAAAGTTACTACGCATGCGTACTTAAAAATACACACGGAAAACGGAGAAAAAAAACGAATCTCTGAATACGGCCCTCTATGTGGATCTCTAAGGCTGAGTACACACTGGGGCTTTTCTACAGATAATCTTTCCAATCACACAATGAAAACACCGTTTTACCAGATTTCTCACCAGTGTGGACTGTCCACAGACGCTCCAAAATCTTTTGAAACCATCTCTGTATTCTTTTTATTGGATCTTTTGGAACTCCTAATATACCAGATCATCGATGGAAAGATATCTTGATTTTTTAAATTGTGTCCTGTGTCTATCAGGAGATCTTTGGACAGTACACACTGGTAAGATATCTGGTGAAACGGTCTTTTGATTGAGCGATTGGTAAGAATATCTGCTAAAAAGCCTCAGTGTGTGCCCTGCTTAAGAGTATTCATTTTAAATACGTACATATCTACTTTTCTGTGTCATGACTGGAATCATTGGACTGAATCTGGACATTACACTATATGAGAGCGGACCAGGTCAGCTATCGGGTAACTGATGGTGCAATCCTAATTTGCATAAGAGCAGGGAGAGTTACAGACCCGTGGCATCCAGCACGCAGAAAAAAAAAAAAGACAACTACTAAATTTGGATCTGGTCCATACTGATAAGAAAGTTGATTTTGGAATTTGAAACTATATTTAAATCATATAAAAAATATACAGTAAGCCCTATGCAGACTTCTCAGCTGTCTCTATTTTAAGTGAGGATGGCTCCGAAATTTTAAGGGTAACATCAACGGATCAGAACCCGGAGCTCAGAGGAATAAGAGGTTTGTATCCGGTCCATTATGCTCGGGTAGCCAGGATCATCACATAGTGGACACACATTATGCAACAATCAGCCCAGTTTTTGGGGCATTAAGCCCTCAATCTACTACAAACAGAAAAAATACTCCGCTATACTTGGCTTCTTAAGTAAAATCTTACAGGACCAGATTTTTCAAGAACAGGCAAAACTATATTTAATCTTTGATTCATTAGCTGTAGATATGTACATCCAATTAATATGATATTAGGGTTATATCTACACAGGTCTAACACACCCTCCAAAACAACAACAAAAGAATGAAAGGACGTTACGGACATTCTAAACGACTATAAATGATGTGTGTGTGTGTGGGGGGGGGGGGAGGAGGGNNNTGTGGGGGGGGGTAAGGGGTGAACATCCCTGTCATACTTCTTACATAATAAACTTGGTCTCCTACCTTCTGCCTCTTTGGTCTCCCATGATCCTCTGCTCCATTCTGCAGTTTCGCCTCCCTGGCTCTTTCCAGTTCATCCGCTGTCAGACCTCTAATCGTGCTGTAACTTCTGACTTGCCCAATGCCTGCTCCGGTCACGCCTGGGCCATTTTTCTGCTGCTCACCAACGACCTTCCTAGGAGGGGATTCCTCTTCCACTGGTGGAAACTCTGACATCACACTCCAAGAGTCAGGGTTCATCTCCGCCGACAGGGGGCGCTCTCTGGAATCCACCTTCCGGACCTAAACAGAAATAAAATAGAAATGATATATTTAATACATTGGCCTCTTATCACCAGAGGCTAGTTAAATAGATCAGTTTATTAAAGGTTCATTGTCATTGATGCTAAAGTACTGTAAAGTAAACACAACACTTACATCACCAGAAACATTGCACAGTGACCACACACCGCCTGTCTATCCTAATACTATTGGCCTAGAGGTGGGCCGATAGTTCAATTATCGGTCCATCCATACACCATCACCATCACCATTTAGAGTGAGGTCAGCTTAACAGGTTTGAAGTGAATGAAAGACATTAATAGATATATTTACTTAATAAAGATGAAAGAAGATTCAAAATAAAAATTATTTTGTAATGTAGGCTCTCTTAGAAATAGGTTTCGGACACATTTATTTATTAACAGGTTTTTATATAGTGCCCATAGATTACGTAGTGCTTTACAGTTTAACAATTAGTATAAACAACACTGGGTAGTAACAGACAGACTGGGTGGGTAGGAGGGTCCTGCTCAAAAGCTTACTCTCTATAGGACAGTGGGTTTGATACATAAGGGAAAGTGCTATATATCACACAATGGCCCAGCTAGTGTGTATGGCAGAAGTGCTCTCAGTGCTCTGTATGATCAGTCACACAGCAGTGATAGTAACAGAGATGAGGGAATTGTAGAATAGAAAGAGAGCGTGCGGGTTTGTGTTAATAATGTTTTAAAAGGCAGAAGTGGTTGTTAATATGATATTTAATGCTTAGGAAGGTTGTGGAATTTGATAAGCTTGTCTGAAGAGATGAGTTTTAAGGGAACGCTTGAAAGTCTGTAGAGTAGAGCATAGTCTTAATAGGCGAGAAAGGTTATTCCAGAAAGTGGGTGCAGCCCAGGAGAAGTCCTGCAACCGCAAATCAGAGCATTTATGAAGTGCAGAAGTGAGTTGTAGATCTTGTGGTGATCTGAGAGAACGTGCTGGGATATATCTTGAGACAAGTGAGGAAATGTATGCAGGTGCAGTATTGCTTATGGCTTTATAG
>WWET01000026.1:1641190-1652000 GCA_011038615.1 Limnodynastes dumerilii
AACACTAGTATACTAGTGTTGCTAGGCACAGGAAGGGACTTGATGATGCAATTTGCGGCATCAAGCCCCGTCCCGACCCCTATTCCAACTAAAAGCGGGTCAGTATGAGCCAGGGGGCAGAGCCTAATGACGCGATTTGCATAACCGCGTCATTAAGCCCCGCCCCCTGCATGCGTCGCTAGCTTCTCTGGGATCTCCCGGAGAGAAGCTGCCAAAAGTCGGCAACCATGGGATATATCTTTGAGTTGCTTACTGAAAACAGATACTGACCAGCGTTACTATCACACTGTTATTTAGACTTGGGATAGGAAACATCACCTCTCAACTCTAATACTGTTTGAAGCATATGAAATATGACTCCCCTGCAATCACATGGTTTAGCCCAGGAGTGACTTTAAGTTCTTATTTTAAGAAGCTTCTTAAGTGTGAATCATGTCCTGGAAGTGTGACCCTATGTAGCTCCCATCCCTATTCAATTATTTCATTATACAGCTCTTGTCAAGCAACTTCCTAGGTGTCCAGCTGCTATGGCTTGGGGGTGTGATTCGCTGTATGATGTGCTGATTTGCCACACATTGTATTCCGGCAATGCAGCCATGAAAGCAGGGTTTATTTTACAGCTCCAATGAAGATAGTGTGGACAACGCGAGGAATCCAGATCTAATTGCTCCAATGATGTCAGGTAAGATTTTCCCTTTACCCTTACCTCATCCTAACATTCCACTTCTATCAGCCTAACCTTAACCCTCCATGTTCCGCAGTCTAACGCTATCAGCCTAACCTTAATCCTCCATGTTCCGCAGTCTAACGCTATCAGCCTAACCTTAACCATGCCCCGCAGCCTAACGCTATCAGCCTAACCTTAACCCTCCATGTCCCGCAGCCTGACTCTATCAGCCTAACCTTAACCCTCCATGTCCCGCAGCCTAACTCTATCAGCCTAACCTCAACCCTCCATGTCCCGCAGGCTAAATCTATCAGCCTAACCTTAACCCTCCATGTCCCGCTGCCTAACTCTATCAACCTAACCTTAACCCTCCATGTCCTGCAACCTAACTCTATCAGCCTAATCTGAACCCTCCATGTCCCACAGCCTAACTCTATCAGCCTAACCTTAACCCTCCATGTCCCTCAACCTAACTCTTTATGCCTAACCTTAGCCACTCAAACAATACTTGTTCCCCGCATCCTAACCTTAACTCTCCCCCTCTTTGGAGCCTAATCTTAACCCTTCCTTCCCTGCAGCCTAACCTTAACCCACCCCTAGTTATCCTCGTCCTGGAGCCCAAAAAAAATGGTACAGCCGAAATTAAGCCTTTGTGCCAGCAACTACATCCTGAATTGGGATGCTCTTTCTTTTATAAGCTGTGTGCAGGATAGGGTTAACCCTGTTAAAAATCATAGCAGTAATATGGATATTTATAGCACAGTAATACAAGTTTATATTTAGTGTAGGACTGGCCAGAAATGTGAAGACTTTGGCGTGAGTTTGTATTAAAACAGGGAATGTTAGTCCCATATATTGCAATAGATATAACGCTGACAGAGTATAGCTTGAATACCCCTAATTATGCCTATAAGTGCAGAAGATTCTATGTATTTGTCCAGACATTTGGTCCTACCCTTCTTGCACCAAAAATTTAAACTCTGTACACTTTTTTTTTTGATCGCCTTGGACAAAGCTTGAAAGCGAAACGCGCATCAGGACCTTATCCCCGCTGTGCACCCGGGATTCAACCATCTGAGACTGACTGCATGCTGCCTTTTCACCTCCTCTGGGGCTCTTTGAGTGACAGGGAGGGTAAGATAAGGCCCATCTGGGCTGAAGCGCATACCGTGAGGTTGCTAGTATCTTATATGGGGACAGACTTTTCTGCACTGAATGATTAGAATAGAGGGTTTTTCTGCTTTCCACTTTTATTCTTTTGTGAAATTGGTGGTATAAGGTGGCAAAATTGTTATTGAACAGCCGGTTCTCTATTATTGTAGCAACATTAATAGTGGTTGATCTTTTGATACATCATAACTATTCGCTATTAATGGCACTATTTTACATGTTTCATGTCTTTTTTTTTTATTATAAGTGTGTATTATTAAAATTGTTATTTTTATATTTTCAATGGTAATTTTTGGCATCATTTAAATGAATTGGAATTGTTGCTGACATTAAGGGTCAAGTTCTAGCCACTCTTGTGGTTTTCCCCTTTTTTCTAAATACTATTTGCTTTATTGATCCTTGTCCAGCACCTCTCTAGGGGGAGTATCCAATGAATATATGGGGTTGTGCTGTGTTTATTATATTTCCTCATTTTTTTTATATACTTATTTAATGTTTAGGGTAGAACAGATTACCTTAGTGGTATCATATAAGTCTGTTATGTGTTGTAAAACCCCAGGAAGCGTGATAAGTTGTTCACAGAGGGCCGTATTCAGAGAACTGTTTCCAAAAAAGAACGCAATTATACGCACGGCCGGTGCAGGCCACACCCATGACACTCCCCTCTCTCGGCTCTGCCATAGTGGTCCATAGACCACTTGTAAGTTTCCGTCAGCAGTTGAGTGCATTTGTGTCCTCCGTACGTGCGATTCATGTTAGTCGCGCCCACATACCTTCATTTAAATGCCTTCCTCCGCCCATTTTTATTTAACTTTTCATGTGCGTATTTTTGCGTCGCATATGACGTATGTACCCAATTGCTATTTGCAAGTAAGTGAGGCACTTACGCGCACTACGTAAAAAAAAGTTATTACGCATGCGCAGTTGAAACATACCTAAAAATACGCACGCAAGTGACCGTGAAAAGGGTTCTCTAAATACGACCCAGACTGCGGAAAAGCTGTGAAGGGTTCCTGGAGTTGTGGGTGGAGAGAATAGGACCGGCTCCATCTACCAGCTTGTAAATGAGGATCTGTATTAGGGGGCTTAAGGAGGCTGTGCGGCAAACAGCTTGGGTCTCTCACCAAGAATGGTAGGCAGTAACATGTTGTGACTGTCCTCTGTGTTACACAGTGGCCAGACAGGCTTTATTTTTGTGTTCTGTTTTTAATTGCTGCATGTGTGTATAAAAATAAAATACACGTCCTTTACTTACATCAAATCTGGAATGCTGGGCTGTTATAGTGCTGCTAAACAAGGGAAAGAAATCTCCTCTTTAGTCTCTACTCATGAGTATCTAGCACCATATTCACAGTTATGAGGGCATTAAGAAGGTGCAGATAATCATGTATCCGCTCCTAATAATTACATTCTAAAAATAGATTAAGATGGTATTCTTTGATTTTTAATCCCTGTCCTAAATCTTACTCTCAGTCTCTGTTCCATTGCTATCTGGTTTATGCTGTTTGCATCTATCTGAGACTAGTGGACTCCAAACTATGGACTGTATCCAGAAATGCTTGCAATCTCTGGCTAGAAAGTCTGGCTTCCGAAAAAGGGATATTCGAAAGTTACTTTTCAAATGTCCCTTTTTTCGATACTTAAACTTTTTAACATTTTTTTTATGAACGGGTGAGTATGCCGTTCGGCACACTCACCCATTCACTTTCGGAAAGAACAGATCACTCCGCCGCACCTCCACCGCTGCTCGCCGTGCCGAGGGCACAGATTCTTGTGTTAATTCCCAGTAATCCACTCAGGCATTTCAGTAGCTCACAAAAGTAAGGGGAACTGATAAGCGTTGCATTGGAACCCAAAAATATTCTCTTATTATAGAGTATTATTGTTCGTAGTATTATTAGTGGATTGCTCTCACCCTCCTAGACACAATTGTGTTATCAGTGTGTGCAACTGGTATGTTCTGCAGAGCCTTTCACACTGACACAATTTATTTATTTTGTCCAGACAGCGATTGCTTTATGCATAGTATTCTAAAGATTCCAGAGCCTTTATACACATAACCCAAGAGTGCAGAACATATTCACAGATAATATAATATCATATAATTGTGTAACTAGGATCGGAAAACGCTGACATTTTGCCACCGTGCCAGCATTCCCAGTACGAATCAGGATTCCGAGTGCGTATTGGGAGCGTTTCAGACAGTGGCACTGGGTAGGATGGGGAAAGCGATATTGTCATGTGGGTGAGGGAGGTGGGTTATTTAAGTACCACAGTGAGCGCATACTAAGTGCCCTCCGTGGTATCCAGATTTCTGAGCCATCATTATTATGGATGAAGAGGTGGTGGAAGTCTTAATGGGCCGGATCCAGAACTACGTCCGTCTTCCATAGACGGACGTAGTTCAATAAACAGTAGCTACTGCGCATGCGCTGTACGTAATCTGCGTATCGTTTCGATACGTAGATTGCGTATATGCGGCCTTTTAGACCCACTGCTGCTGCGCTCACAGCCTCAGCGCAGCGGGTTCGGAACTCTGGGTCCAGTTCTCTGTCACTTCAATGACACCTTGGCCCAGATCCAGGAGGACGGTATTCACAGATCCGTTTTCACGTGGAGTTGCGTGCGTATTTTTAAGATCGGAGATTGCGTAGTCAGTTTATTTACGTAAGTTACATACAATAGTGCTTTAGGCACGGACATGTGGATCGCACTTGTGGACATACGTACGGAGGGGCGGGGGGATACATATGAATGGGCATTTGAGGGTGCGGTTAGATAGATACGCACATTCGTACCTTGACGTACGCCCGTAACTACACATGTAGACATAAGAGTGCCCTATGGCACTCGTAAGTCAGTGAGAGGGGAGTGTCGTGGGTGTTGGTGGGTGTTGCCTTGCTACGTGCGTGCCTATAATTGCGTACTTTTAAAAAACGGATCTCTGAATACGGCCCCCAGACTTCGGTATGACAAGGAAATTATGCACGCAGCGTACGTTATTCCCGTGTCAGGTAACGTACACATGCGCACATCCATGTTACCAGTGCATACCGGCAGGTGTACATAACAAAGTTGGTGGTACGCAAAAGTGGCTGACCCCTAATTCATGCATGTCGTATCTCCACTGTAGAGGCGGAGATAGACATTTAAATTAGGAGGCGATCAGATTTATTTTCAATACGTCTGTGCGAGGGTCTGGATCTGGGACCTTAAGTATTCCCTCTGTATATGTAACTTGTGTCGGATGTGGTTCACTGGTACCATGGTCTGTTTTGTAACAGATTATCCTACAGCAGTTTAATGGTGACCATTTTCGAGAGAGGCTGTGCTGCAACTCCCAGAGCTATGAAGATCTCTACGCGTCAGATAAGCCCTTCATCCAAACCCTAACCCTAACCCCACCCTTCAGCCCTAACCCTAACTTTGAGCCCTAACCATAACCCTCCATATCATGCAGCCTAACCCTAAACTCCCCCTTAAGAACTAACCTTCCGCTTTAGCCCTAACCCTGCCTTCCTGAAGCCTAACCTTAACCCGCCCTTCTTGAGCCTTACCCCTAAACTCAGCCAGTTCAGGAGTCTGTTGTTATTGGCAATGGGTGGAAATAGGTACCCATTCCCAACAGCAATATACTATTTGCCGAGCGTTTCGGCAATGATGCAGCTGTAATTAAGATGGCGGCTGTATCATTGTCGCAATCCGGCCATTTGTACCAGCAACCGCATCCCCTTGTGTCCACTCTGGCTTCATATTCTGTGTGTAGTTTAGTTTGGCTGTAACAAGCGTTATTTCTGAAACACGTGAAATGTGGGATGTGAATGGTCAATGCTTGAACTCATTTTTTTATTTAAAAATGTTCTATTAGTCATTTGTATGAGGCCCGGTTCATGGAATAATGTTTAAAGTTGGTATTACTTTAAAACATGTTCAAGTGCAGCCATATAAATAATTACAGCTAACCTGGGGCACAAGGTAACAGACTGGGGCCCCACGGCGAGGAAAAGGGGCCCGAGTCTGGATGGGCTGGACTGGGAGGCGGTGCTGGGTGAGATCAATAGACCATGTAGCCTCTGACTACTTGCTTATAGTGCAGGGGTAGTGGCTGCTATGGGCTCCCCTGTCCTCTGGGCCCCATAGCAGCCGCACCCCCTACAGTTACGCCCCTGCATCCATCCCTCTATCCTATAACACGAGACAACATATATACATTTTTCCTTTTATGCCCTAAGAGCATGATCGCCAGCTTTTGCAAAATAATATCATCATCAAAGCGCTGCACCAAATGGGGGGTGTCCTGTGTCACTTTAGGGGGTGTGTCCTGTGTATAGCCCCACCCATGGGTGTGTCTAGTGCTGCCAGGAAAACTATTTGCCAATAAAATCGGCAGCATTAGTATAGTCAGTTACAAATATTTTCAGTAGATCCTGTGAAATAGTGAATTGCAGCTCCGATGGCCTCACCTTTATAAAAAAGCTAAAAGTAGGTAAATCTGCTGCAGATTTAAAAAAGGCCAAATTGTATACTCTCGCCATCACTGAAATGATGATTCTCTTAGCTGGCTGCCTGTAATTGGTTATATCTTGGCCTCCATGAAAATGGCCAATGCAGGGGACATAGGACACATTTCTGTATTCGGCCTTTAGATTGTTGGAGATGGAGCAGGCACCAGGGTTCAGAGGGACCACTACAGACACTATTAAGGACGGATGGGAGCCCCCAAAAACATGAGTGTGCCGGGTGCCAGGATTTCTATTGCCTCCAGGCGGTCTTTAAAGACGGCACAGAGTAGATTAGTTAGAAAGAGGCGGGCCAATGCTGCTTCGGATAGTGTTTAGGCAGAAGGGGGAGGGATCTGGATTAGCCGGGGAGGGCGGCTCCGGGAGGTTCTGTCCGCACCTAATTCACTCTTCGTTGTGAATACGGCCCAGAGAGATTGGCAGCATCTTCAGGGAGTCAGAGGATCCAGCCACAATTCAGGGGTTCTCCCTGAGTCTTTGGGCCCGATCCAGATCAGCAGAATGTGTCTGACATCTGTATGTGATGCATTTATAATGTATGTACTCCAGATCTGCATTTGACCGTACCTCCTGGATACTCCTTGGTCTGGATAAGGGTGCATTTTCACTCCAAAACGCATTTATGCCAATAGTATTTTTTCTTACAAAGCTTTATGCCTTTGAAAAGCGTCTACTGTGTGTTTTAGTACATTAGGAAAGATGGAGGGGTTGAGTTTTTACTTGTAAAAGTAATTGTAGCGTTTAAACATTTGATTTCATATGCCGAGGGGATACATGATTAACCAGGGTTGCAACTCCCAAAATTCGGGCAGTTTTCCCGATTTTCCCGGGAGAGCCGACAAATCTCCTACATGAGAGGCAGGGGGGCCTCTCATAATAGTAATCCCTAGTGTTACTAGGGATGGGCGGGGCTTGATGACACGATTTTCATCATCAAGCCCCACCCACCCACTGGAACACTGTGAATTAAGGTAGTACCGGAAAGGGGGTGGGGCTTAAATGCATAATTTGCATCATTAAGTCCTGCCCTATACACGTATAGTTAAGGGTGCCCTATGGAGGCGGAAGTCACGGTTGAGGGGAGTGTCATGGGTATTGCCTTGCTGCGTGCGTGCGTAAAAACACGCAAGTAGTAAATACAGATCTGTGAATCTGGTCCTAAATGTATCTGGAGCGCATGGCCAGATGCACTCTAATGTGGATTGGGGACAGTTGCAGGTGCATGCCCATTGATTATGTGCCTCCACCCACACACGCCCATGGAGAGCTCTTCAGCACGCAAACCCATATTACCCAGTTGGCATAGCCGTGCATCTCAGTTCTGAGCATGTGCACCTGAAACTCACGGAAAACATGTCACGCCAGCTGCCATATGCTCACATTTGCATTGGGGCCATTGTTATCAGAATGTGACAGTAGGTTAGTGATTTTGGGGCTAGATTTTGTGTTGAGAGCAAAACCATGGTGAGATGCAGGAAAGGGAGCACTGGACATGTCCAAGCTTAACTATGAGCGCAATTCCAAAGTCACCCTGGTGCAGGCCGCAGTTGAGCGGGTATGTTATGACTGAAAACATCTGCATTGTACATAAAAGTACTCTGAGTGCTGTAATATGTGACTAATGCCATGTGAGGGCGCCAGTGTTTCCTTAATGTTGTAAAAAGCATTATATTTTGGCATGTGGTGTTTTAAGGCAATATATGGTGTTAGAGAGGCTCTGTCACATATTTATCATTTCCCCATCATGTTTACTTACCTTCAGTGAGTCTCCTCCGCGGCCTCTCTTTCTCTCTCTTCCTCCCCTCATACAGGAACTTCCTGTATGAGCTGCTGCGGCTGTTACATAGAGCAGCTGAAAGGAATTTTCCGATCAGCTGCTCTATGTAATGGACACTGCAGTTGACAGAGGAACCTCCTGTATGAGCTACCAGCCATCGGAGTGGGGGGAAGACCGCCGGCGCCTCTCCAGCCTGGCGCAGCATCCCCCCCCGCAGAGCGCAACACGCTGGCCCTGCAACCCACCCGCTGCCCGTCACTCACTTCAGTATTGGTCAGGTTTCTAAAGTTGGACAGCCCAGAGTTTGTGTCACCCCCTGACCAAATGCCGCCCTAGGCGACTCGCCTATGTCACCTATGCCTTGGACTTGACCAGATGCCGCCCCAGGCGACTCGCCTATGTCGCCTATGCCTAGGGCCGGCCCTGAACCCACAGCTTAGTAAATTTGACCCTACATGTTCTTTAGCTGAATAACAACTATTTGCCTGAGGTCCTTAGTTACAAATCATTCTGAAATAAACCACAACACCCAATTAATGTTAACCCCCCCACTGGCCTTTGTTGTAGATTGTAGAAAATGATGTATCATCTTTGACTCTGTCCGCCTCCAAAATATATACTACATTATACAAACATATTATAAAAAGAATGCAGTTAAATGTGAAGATGCATTCAGTGATTTAATCTAGAGGTCACAACTTGATGCAGATTTTTGTAACCCAGAATAAAGTCTTTTAACTTTAAAATCTACAAAAGTTAGACAGACTTTCCTTGCAAAACAACAAATATAAAATATATTTTTTTTTATAATCTACAAATCAACAAAACAGCACCCATATACACACATCCATTTATCAGCCCGGGGACCTGCATCTCACTTCCAAATGCTTTGTCTTCGGCTTGTTCTGACTGCAGGACTTTTATTAAATCCATTGGACTAACATAGTAGTAGAGAATTAGAACTCCAAATTCTAACATCTTATTATAGGAAGAGGAAGGGGACAAGGTGAAACTATTTCATTAATATTCTGGGGCATAAGTAACAAAAAACAGCAAGCCAAGCTACTCCAGAGATGATGTAGTGATCAATAGTTTATTACTGTCCTAATCAGCTCGGGCAATAGTACACTTACTCCTATTTCATAATTTATTCATGCAATCATTGAATCAGCAACATTTGGGACAAAGGTTAGGACCAGTGCTATAACTTAGTACTATGACACATGCTCAAATACATAGATATAATGGGGTAAATCCAGACCAACGGGCTTGTTATTTTACATTGCGTAGCGTATTTACGCTATCATATTTTCTTTGCACCCCCCTAGGCACTCCCTTCCCTCGTATGTACGTTGGCCATTTTACTCTTTCCAAACCCTACCTTAACTTTTTATAGCATAAGTACTGAAGTACGTAATGGATTCACGTACGTAATGGCCTAACCCGGCCCATACTGTCCAATTTAAATGCCTCCCTCTGCCTACCAAACATAACTACGGGTGGGTGTTGTATGGATGCCCCCTTTGTTCGTAGTTACGCTGATGGTATGTACGTTCAGCGTTACGTGGCATAACATCTGCCACGCGCATGCACAGTTAATACAAATCTGTGATTTTACGTAATTGGCTGGCGTACGTATCTCAGGATCTGGCCCACTGAGTGGTTTTTTTTTTAGGGGGGTCTTCTCCCCTAAACTGCTGCAGTATGCCTACTGTTTTTCCCTTATAAGCTTCTGAACAGGTTATCAACTAGTCTGTGAAAAGAATGATAGCACCCATCAGCACTTCCTGTGAAGAGGGTGTGGCTTTCCTCCGCTCTCTGAGCTAAGAACTCACAGGAGAGGGTCTTGTCACTTTAGCCCTACTATAGTGATCAGATGCAGCAAAACTGGAAGGTGAGTATAGGGAACCCAACACAGGAGTCCTTTTAGCCGATGTGAACCGTGAAACTGTGTACTGTACCCAGAGCCGTAACTACAAATTTTAGCGCCAGGGGCAAAAGGGAAAAATGTTGCCCCCCACGTTGCAGTAATAGCCAGTTTAACCTTAAAAATCAACTTACTGGCACCTCACTTTGACTTTGCGCACTGTGCAATTGCCCATATTGCACACCCCTACTTACGGCCCTCACTGTACCGGTTAAATAGTTACAGTTGGAAGGTATGGAAGAAAGAACTGATCTTCCCTGTCACTCCCCTTTCTCTTGTGGACTTTAGGTGATTTCTGCAGACTGATCTGCAAGTAACCCCTATAACCCACCCTACTGTATAATTTAAATGCTCCCCCTCGCCCACCTTGTGGAGTTTAGGTGGACAGATTATATGCACCACCCTTTGGATGGATCTCCAGAGGAATGGAGATCTGGAGATCTATTGCGGAAAAATGGCATGTGCATGGCCAGTAAAACAGCCGAATTCAGCATCTAGTGTGTGGAATTCGGCTCTCATGTAAGGGTAAAGTATGTTTCAATCAGCTGAAGCAGGTAAAACCTAGTCCTAGTACCAAGACAATAGGGGGCTCCCGACACCAACCCCCAATTTTTACACTATCAGCATAGGCTTGGAAGCGTTAGTGCTAGATATAAAATAGGGAGACCTCATGTATTTTATTTATTTATTATTTATTTATTAACAGGTTTTTATATAGCGCCATCAGATTACATAGCGCTTTACAATTT
>WWET01000026.1:1656892-1681395 GCA_011038615.1 Limnodynastes dumerilii
TTTGGTGTGTGGGGCAACAGCTCCACTTTTCCAAATCCACAGCTTAGTAAATCTGGCCCTGGGAGTATTAGGCCTAGTTTTAAAAGTACACCAACTCAATCCCCGTAGCAGAAGGCGAGGGGCGTTGGACTTGCAGTGTGTACCCCCATCCACCTCATGCGCACTGTGTTTGCCGGCCAGTGAGTGCTGTCATAGACTGGCATGTTAGACAGCTCTTGGCACTCAGTTTATCAGCTCTGAGAGCTTTAAATAAATACATTCCCAGCAGCTGTCGTAACCTTTATTTATCTTAGGTCTGGATGGGATGGAGAGTTTTCCAGTTGGGTCCGTGCACATATGCAGAACGGAAAAGTGGACGACGTCCGATCCAAACGCACTGAAAGGAAGGGAAAAATTGGAGCACATTATTAATAATAATAATAGTTATAATAATAATAATAGTTATAATAAGAAGAATTTATAATACATAAATGAAAAAGTAATGTGAATAGATGGCCTTTATATAACTTGGGACTGATTAGGAGTAAGTGCAAAACAGGTGCAAGTGTACAGCTCGGCTAAACCATTTTGCAAAGTAAGGGTCCTAATTAATTTAAAATCTTTTGAATGAATGGATAATACTTTACTTTTGCATATAGAACTCAAATACTGCATAGCTTTATGTTTAATCAAAAAATTTGAGTTGAGCTAAGAAACTTCACCTCTCAATTCTAATTCTGCTTTCACAAATAAAAATTTCCTCCCCTTGCATGCTCAGGTCTACACTTGCACCTAAAAAAGGTATAAGTGCAGCTCTCAATCAGCGGGCCTGATCCTGAGTTTTAGTGGATGCGTAAGGCGGATCCGCTAAAACGTACTATTCAGAGGTGCGTGTTGGGGGTCCGGTCTTGGCAGCTTTTAATCCGGGGGGTGTCTGCTGCCAAAAAAAAAAACCTTCTCTTACGACGCAAACCATGTCCTGAAAGCAGGACATCCTGACGCTAATACCATCTGTACTGTCCTTGGGTGATATTTATACCCTTTGGACAGTGTCAGAATTCTCGATCTCACGATAATTCTGACACTGTGCAAAGGGTTTTTTTTAATTTTAAATGTACTTTGGACATTTTTTTTAGATATTTTTTGTGTTGGCAGTAGATGTATTTTTTTTTTTAATGGGGACATTTACCAAGCACTGGGGTCCTGGCTGGCAGGGCATGTTGGCACTTGTGGTTCTCCATAGTTCTACAATCATCAACATGCCCTGTCAGGACAGGTTTTTTTTATTGGTGTGTGTGTGTGTGTGGAGGTTCTTCGGCCAAAGGGTTTATGTTTTTTGTTTTTTTTGGGGGGGTAGTGTTTTTTTTGTTTTTTTTAAAGAACAAATTAACTTTTTTTTTTTTTTTTTTTTTTTTTCCAATGGCAAAAATATATCTATAATATAATTGCAGCTCCGGTGAGCTGCTCCTTACGCTTAGCGCTTGTTAGGCAGCTACCGGACTGCACTGCACGGAGTATTTGAATGAGAAAAACGCCCCTTTTCTTATTTAAATATGCTTTCTACAGGCGCAGTGCAGTCGGATGCGAACACAGACGGATGGATACACTTGTGCCCATCTTTCTGTGCGTGCTCCCGATCTGGGCATGCGCAGTGCTCATTTTTGCTGCGCTACCGTCTGAAAAAAAGACGGAAGTGCAGCTCTGGATCAGGTCCAGCACCTTTAGCTGCAGTGGTAATGAATTAAGTGCTATCAGCTGAAGGCATCAATACACAATTGGCCAGTCAGAAGCAGGTGTTCCTGACAAACACTATCATTTAGGCCTAATATCGCCCTACAATAGCTGTAAAAGAAGTATGCTTCCAAAAAGGTCCACATGTAAGAGGACGTGTCTGTCCCTGTGTTGCAGTTCCTGCCTTCCATACTCAAAATAAGGTGAAACAACAGCATGTTCAACCATTAGTTTTATGGGATGTTCTGCAAGTGTTAAATTGTTCTAATGTTACATAGCAACGTTTATCAACCAGTGGTACTAGTACTATTCTCAGGTGGACAACTGGTCATGGTTGTAAGGAAACATGATAACAAATGGCCAAGGGTGTAATTTATAAAGAAATCTTGATATTTTGAGGGCTAAATGGCATATATACAAAAGGCCCCTAAAAATCTCTATAAAGATATGTAAACCCTGATAATATATGTGTAGGGCATGGGTATCTGTCTACATGATATTCAAAGTGGTACTTGACATGATACTATAGTGGGTAAGTGGTAAATGCTGAGAACCACTGCTATAAAGTGACGGCAGATAAAATCCACATGGCCCTGCCAGTCTCCCCAGTTTTTTTTTTTTAATATATACAGACCCTATGAGACCCAAAATTTAAAGATCATGGGCTGGATCCAGATGAAAGTAAGTGCTTGAAATGAGTTACTCCTGGGCTAAACCATGTTGATTTCAGGGGGAGTCAAGTTAATTGTATTCTTTGCATGCAGGGATATATCTTTGAATTGCTTACTGCACACAGATACTGACCAGCTTTACTATCACACTGTTATTTAGACTTGGGATAGAAAACATCACCTCTCAACTCTAATACCTTGGGATAGATCACCTCTCAACTCTAATACTGTTTGCAACAGATGAAATATGACTCCCATGGTTTAGCCCAGGAGTAATTCATTTCAAGCACTTACTTAAGTCTGGATCCAGCTCCATGAGATTTAGAATATCATTATTATATTTATACCAAGAATGTTTAAACTCTCTTACTTTTCCACCTATCAGTCACCCTTTCAGTGAAGTAACTTCTGCACATTACATACCACCCTCCATTTTATAGGAAGCCATCCTCTTCCACTTGGGTTGATGATGGAGCATACTCTTATCAGTGTAACTTAGGGTTGCCGACAATTGAAAGCTTCCCTCCGGGAGAACCCAGAAGGAAGCTATTGATTACAACAAGGGGTGGGGCTTAATGCTGCAATTTATGTAAATCGTGGCATTAAGCCCCCTGTCAATCAACCCCACTAAATCAAACGTAGCGCAGGTGGGAGGGCTCACAAAGGTCATTTTTATCTGTCGGGGCTTCCGGGAAGTTTGCCGACTCTCCCAGGAGAACGGCCCAAATTACGGGATGGTCGGTAATCCTGGTGTAACGTTATATCAGTCAGAGGGAAGATAAATGTTGGAGAGATATGGTTCATAGTAACATCAAATGCTGAAGCCACAGAGTTGCCTACCGTGGGCAAAATCATGCTGAACTGCAATCCATGTGAATATAAACGTGTTAGAATTAGTTTCTTAGCTCAACTCTAATTTGCAGATGAAACTTAAAGCTATCCCATATGAAAGTTTTAGGTGCAGAAAGCAAAGTATATTGCTTGCTTATTCTAATTCACTTGCACCCCTTACATTGTACACTTATTTTTTTATGGCCTTACTCTCAAACGCTGATTCCGCCCAAACGCGTAGATGGAACCACCTGATTGGAAGCAGGATGCCCTCTGACCAATAAGATTTTGCTATCAGTTGAGGTGTGTGGTTCAGAACAATTTGGAAACATTTTATTTTACAGTAAACAGAGCAAGTGCTAAATAGAGGTCAGTGAAGGAAAAGGCGCTCAGACAATCTGTAACGATGACAATGCAGTAGGGTAGGGGTCATTGGAGACCATTGTCAGACCTGTGTACGTGTGTGACATAGAATGCCGAAAAACGTGACCTACACCTGTGGCTTTCAAGCCTGAGGGTGTGGACCCTGAGCTTGATGGCACAGAGAGTGAGAGGAGCTATTTTCAGGTGTGATCATCTACATTGTGCTGACACTGGAACAATGATTGCTACCCTATAATTGGGATATCACATCCTGTATTTTAATGATTACGTGTCACCATTGTAATGACTTCTATTGTAGTGTCTGCCACCCGACAATAGTGATGCATGGTCTCTGTGCTATTCCTGGCAGCTGCACATTTATGTGAATCACAAAGAAGCTGCTTAATAGCATGGAAGTCACCTCGGTGTCATACATCAGTCACGTAACTACTTTTTCCATAAGTTCCAGACTGGGACAAGTTCATACAAGGAACTCGGTGTAATGAAAAGGAGCTGACAAGTAAAGGTGTGCAAGAGTGATTCAGACTGTGAAAACCCAGCCTAGGATGTTTATACAGCAAACCAGAAAATGAGCACTTATTTAGGTGTCTTTGATTGCTACTTGTTATGTTGTTAACATGTGGCAAATAATCCTAGTTTATGGTAAAATAAAAGATTTCTCTCCTCTGGTTGTCTAGTTAACTCTTGTTGTTTGTTTGTTTTTTACTTCCAGTGAACTAATACCCATTTCCTGCTCTATTTATATGTATGATCACCTCAAGACTCAGTTCCTGTCCTCTGAATGTCCAGTGACACCTAGAACGAGTTATGCTCCTCTAACCTGTTTGTTCCAGAAAGTGCGTAACACTATTCATTTTCATGTTACATTGACAAGCAGTGCATTGCAACACTGTACAATACGGCTCCGTGTCAGGTCTCCCACGATGAGTGCTATGATATAACAGTGCAAATTTACTAACGTTTTTAAAAGAAAAAGTGGAGGTTTTATCTGTAACAATTGGATTGTAGCTATCTTGTCCATTGTAAAACTTATCTGTTTTGATCAGGTTGCCATAGACAGTCCTTTCATATGACTTGTAGTTCTTAATGCAAATCACGGCCAACCTCCTTTGGAATGTTAATATTCTGGATTGATAGGCAGGGGTTTGGACTTCATCAAGTGATTTGCATAAATCACATCAAACTCTGCCGCTTACTGCCATCTTTCTATCTTTCTGAAAACTAAAGGAAAAATATCCTTTAACCCAAGATTAAAAGTAGAGCTGGTCAGTATCTGTCAGCAATTAGCAAAGTGTTCTCCCTGCATGCAAAGAATAAAAAAAACTATTGAAACACGCAAAGGCTGCTGCAATTACACAGTTTTCAACAACAGACAGCAGTGGGGGCCTGAGAGCACGATTTATGCAAATCGCAGCTGAAGCACCACCCCTGCTTAATTAAAACTCTTTCATAGGGCCAGATGTACTAAGCTGCGGGTTTGGAAAAGTGGAGATGTTGCCCATTGCAGCCAATCAAAAATTTAGCTCTCACTTTCCTATTACATGCTAGAGAATGTAAGCTAGAATCTGATTGGTTGCTATGGGCAACATCTCCACTTTTTCAAACCCGCAGTTTAGTAAATCTGGGTTATTAATATGGGGTGGGGCTTAATGCTACTAAGCCCAAACCACGTAACTCTTGAGGCTGCGACTTGCATTAAATTGCTTGCCTCAAGCCCAGATCCGAAATATTTGCTGGCTCTCTCAAGCAATGCCTAAATTTTGTGCATTAACACCTATGCAATTACAACTTGCAACCTCTGTCTATAGGCATTTGTTTACATGTTTTAAACAGATGCGACTTTTCTGTACGTCATATGCAGCATTGCAAATGTTGAACTCTGTATAGAAGCATGCAGCTTAAGCAGTGGATTTGCACACACTTGATTGGGTCCCTATTGTCTAAGAACCCCACTGAGGTTGACTAATAGCCATTGCTGTAAAATGAATAAAATCATAGACCCTATTATGATTTGATGTTTTATTAGTTATAGTATTCAAAATAACGTGACTAAAGCTGGCCATACACTAGACGATTATCGGCCCAATCTCCCAATTATCGGGTGATCGGGCAAATAATCGCTCTAGTGTATGGTAAAGATCGATTTTTGAAGCGTCAAATAAACGCACCAGAAACGCTCTGGTAGATTATTTGATCTTTTGACATGTTTTATTTAAATCGGGAGAAAGCTTCCGATATTTTAAGGGAGCCAATCAGCAAGCTGAATGGCTCCCTATTGTTCAGAGCTGCTGCTGCTTTATATCTATGTACAAAGCTGCTCTGACAGCTTTAAAGGTATACTTTACAGCTGTCAAAGCAGCTTTGTACATAGATATAAAGCAGAAGCAGCAACAGAGAGCGCTGCTCCCTCCCCTCTTCTGCTAGGTTTATCGGCCCCAGCAGAGAAAGTGTATGGTGCCGATAACAGGACACTTCCCTAGCGGTAAATTGTCCCGTTTATCGGCCCACCCCCTGCTGGGACTGATAATTGTCCTAGTGTATAGCCCACAGTAAAGCGATTATTGGCCCTATCATCTAATTATCGGTTGATCGGGCTGGTGGGCAGGATACGTTTTTCAAATGGCCGATAAATGTACCAGATACGCTTTGCTACGATTGTTTGATTATTTGACATGCTTAATGTAGATCGGGCACTAGCGCCCAATATTTACGGCTGAGCCAATAAGATCAGTGAAAGATTCCCTCTTCTGCTAGGATTATCAGTCGCGGCAGGAAAGGTGTATAGCGACGAAAATGGGACCTTTCGCTGGCGGTGAAAGGTCCCGTTTATCGGACCACCTCCTGCTGGGATAAATAATCTTTAGTGTACAACCAGCTTAAGAACATGTGTGATAATTAAAGATTTTTTTGTTAATTGATCTTTGTAACCTAGGACTATATTTCTATAATGAATAAAATCAGGGTCACGTGGCAAATAATGCAGGTCATGGTGTAATATATTGCGTAAATATAGACGTCTGCAGTTTTTGTTTCTATTTCACTCATAAATCCAAATTCCATTTATAAGCTACTTGTTGTGAACTTTGTGTTCTGTTTATGTCTCCCCAGATAAATATCGTAGATTCGTGCTGGGCTCACACGCACATTACAGAGGAAGTGAGACGTACGCTTACGCCTTCCTTGGAACTATTCTAGAACTATTTTCGCATCTTGTAGTGCGGATGTAGCTCGCCTCGTCACGTAGAACTTGCTGACGACGCGCAGTGATACGCTTGAAGGGAATGCGGCGTCTCTGGGTGTCCTTAGCCGCGCCCGGCGGCCTGTGATTGGACGGCTTCGTGAGTGACGACGGCGGCAGGAGGAGGGGAGTCTCCGGGCAACAGGGGCTGAGATGGGACAAAGCTGTTCTAGTCGCGCAGCAGAGGCTGCTGCTGGTCTCTCCAGAGCAGGAGAGTGGAAGAACCGCATCAGAGTCCGTAGGAGGCGGCGGAGGAAGGATAAGAGCTGGGATAAAAAGCCAAATAGTGACTGTAGGACCCAGCAGGATACAGCACAGAATATATTGCAGCCTGGAACTGGGAGCAGACTCAAGCCAAGTACAGTGCAGCCAGAGTTGGGGAAAAGTTCATTAGTGGGCCCTATACAGGGGACAGGACAGCCCCCTGATGCTCGCTGCAGCCTGACCCCAGGTACAGCACAGAGCACACAGCAGCCGGAGTCCAAGAAATGCTCATCAGTGGGCTCAGTGCAGGACTTAAGGCAGGTTGGTACCCTGGTAGGTGCAGTGCCACACATACAGTCAAACCCTGGCACATCATTAAGTACAAGTGGGCTGTTGTCTATTGAAGTTGGTCATAGTGACTCATGGGGCACAGCAGCTGATCTAGTGCAAGGAGAGTCAGTACCTGAGGACAGAGCTGGACTTTCATCCCCCTCAAGTGGCTTAGAAGTTGAGGAGAGCGCGCCGAGAGCTTGCCACGGTACAGTGCCTGGTATACCGGTAGCCGCAGCCCCTGACATGAGACTGGAAGGGCAGGGAGTGCGGCTCAGAGGGGATATGTCCAAGTGTGATGCCGCCAAAACCATCATGACTGCTAAAGAGAAAGCCTGGGATGATGTTGGGAAAAACATTTTGGGGACACCCAATGAGAATCTACAAAAACTACTGTATGACTCAGAAATGGGGGACGGTCGGAGAGTGGAGGTGACCAGTAGAAAGAGTATCCTGTTCGGAAGTCAAACTTTGGAAGATGGCAGAGAGACCTGGAGAAGAGAGACCGTGTTTCATGGTAGCGTAGAGAAGCAGACTATTTCCACTGTTGATGGAATGTGTACTGGAGGCCAAATGCCCAATGTGCCCCAGAGACCCAAAAACTTGACCTCTAGATCACATTGTACAAGAGTCTTCTCACACTTGAGCAACATCTCTGCGGCCCCTTCTTCTGGGATCGATCATTCAAACCCCCATCATTGTCCTGCTGAGGAACTATGGGACAGTGATGTGGGAATTGCTGGCCTTAGACTGACGGTGACCCCACCTGACACAGAAAGCACCCCTGCTACTGCCCAGAGAATCGAGCTTGCCGGGGAATCTCTGTTACACAGAAGGGGACCTTCCTTACTAGTGACCTCTGACTCCCATAGCTACTCCATACCCCGACTTATTATCACCCGGGATCCAAGTCCCAAGCGCTGCTTCCCACCTTCTTCATCTCCTCAACCTTATGACACTGGCTTTGGTCTGGACGTCCCCTTCTCTGGAGAGGCAGAGTCCCCCTGCTCGGATAGTGGCTGTGGGGGCTCTCCTGTCCCTTCCCTCTACCTACGCAAATTGTCCAGTTCCTCTGGTCTGTCTTCTGCTTCATCCTTTGAGGAATCCGAAGATGATTTCATAGGCAGTGATGTGGAACCCAACGGGTTACAACTGGTCATCTGTAACCCTGATGAGCCTGGGGGCACTGTAAGTATATTAACGTCTGTCTCTTGCTTGGTGTTTGACTTTATGATGTTTGGGTAAACCCTGAATCCACTATCGCTGATTCCTTTTTCCTTGTTATTGTTCATAGGGGGCACATTATACTATATTTACCTTTTTGTTATTTCGTAACAGGTTTTTATATAGTGCCATGATATTAAGTAGCGCTTTATAAGTTTATTTTTCATACATTTTTATTGTTTGTTTACTCATACGAATAAAAAACACAAACTAATAAATAGACAGACTTAGCACTTTACAATTTTAACAATCGTTATAACATAACATGACTGGGTGGGTAAATAACTTCTCCTGGTGTGTATTGCAGCAATACCTGGATATGCCATAAGCCATTGATGTTCCTGCAGTCTTAATATAACTTAAAGCAAACTCTCTTCACAACTGTTATGTTACAATATATGCATACTGGCATGTGAATACCCTGACTACTCACCTTGCTTGTGCCACCTTCCATGACAGTTGTTTACATTCACATATTGCTATGATTGGCTACTTTAGATGCCAAAGTCCAGCAGCCAATCGGATTTTGTTGTGGTCTAGTGCACCCAAGTTAATGAGACACCTGTGCAAAGCAGTGTAACTATTGGAAGAAAAACTTTGTGTACATTATGTGTTCTTTGGGTGGTTGGAGTGACACACAAAACATACCAACACCGTCATATACCTTTGTGTCATTCCATACTAGAAGGCATTTTATGCAAGTGTTACAAGCTACAACAAGCAAATCTCCCATAATATGGAGTGGAGGGGTACAAGTGACTGTTCCGAGGCTCTCTTGTAGCCCATATCATCATTACCCGTGTATAGATGGTGTATAATTTCCAAAGAGACCTCATTTGGGATTATGTATGAGATCATTCGCTAATTAGGTGTCTAAAATTAAATCTTGTACCTTAATATAGACAAACGGGATGTGTGCATTTATTTTACATCAGAAACGCCTGGGAGGAGATGCTTTTTGGGTTTTTCCATTCACCACCTATCCAGTCACGTGATGTTAGTACTTTTTGTGATTTGGAACAAATTATTATTATTATTTTTTTTTTTTTTAAATAAACCATTGTTTAGGAATTATTTTCTTGAGCTGTTTATGTATAACTGATCATTTTAGTGCTGTCAGATAATGATGTATATGTTATGTTTATACTATATGCAACACACCCATGTTATGTATATAGAATGTAGAATGTCTCTGTTTATGTAAATTTACCTACTCTTGTTATATTTCCCCATTGTGCAAACAAGTGTTGTTAGAGCATGACTTGTGGACTGACACACACACAAACGCACACACGACACCTGTATCTCTTTGACCAACACCATGTTGAACAAAATGTGACCCATTCTTTGTGGCTCCTGAAGTGGATGAAGTTGCCCAACGCTAATATTGTGTCTCTCTCCCCCCCCCCCCCACCCCACTCTCCCCCCCCCCCCAGACAAAAAGCCTTTTACAAGAGCACCAGCAGAATTAAGGATTTGGGTGCATTCTCCTAATAGGGCACAATATATATATAGCTGGCACAATATAGGGAGGGTTGTCCAGAATTTGTTATTTACTTGCTTTATATAAAAAGTTCCAGCTCACAGCTGGCGTAATCAAGGCCTAATTCACGTTCCATTGAGTAGAATATTTCTTTGGCTTTGAGAATAATTCAGTGCCTGGATTTCAATGTTTACATTAAATAACCCCAGTGTTGGGTGCTTTTCAGTACAGAATGTTTCTGGAATGGACAGAAAAGATTTATAGTAACCTCCATCAATGTTCCTCTATGTTTATGTGATTACCTAGATGTTTTTATTGTTCACCTGTTACATCCAGGGTCTAAATTTGTGTTGAGTGTGGCCATTTACAGTGGTGAAGGGCAACAGCTGGCCATGGGGCCGCATGTGACTCTTAGTCATCTCCCACAGACCTTTGCTGATGTCCAATGTGTTTGTTATAACTGGTAACACTTCTGAGATCACTGTTGGTATAGTATTATGCTAGTTGTCTGTTTTTTTTTATATCGGTGCAATTTTAAGCTTCTCAGCAAGATCTGGGGTTAGATTTACTATACTGTTTGAAAGGGAAAAAAAAAACTGGATATATGGCCCATATCAACCAATCAGATTCCAGCTCTCATTCTCTTATTACATACTAGACAATGTCAGCTAGAATCTGGTTGCTATGGGCAACATTTCCATTTTTATTGATCAGTTTGGTAAAGCTAACCCCTAATCTGCAGCTCTCTAGAGAATTATAAGACTACGCTGTACATCCCTAATGTTTCTATACACTTATTTAGAGACTCCTCTTTTTGGATTGCATAAAGACGGTTTAAGCTGGCTATTCTCTATATGGGCTGATAAGACCAGTTTTGTATCACTTAGTGCAGCGTTCCCAAAATGTGCTGCGTCACTGTGGGGAGCTGTAGAACACTCACAGGCGCCGCAAGTCGATTGGAGTTGCAGGGAGATTAGAGTAGATTGCTGGGTAAGGGCAGGAAAGAGACTGTTCTAGGCTTTCAAGATGACCTTTCGAGTGTGGGTCGCTGCTGAGAACACCCCTTTTTTTGAAAGGGCCGTTTTCAACACCCCATTTCCGAAGACTGAGCTACTGAGGAACTTCTTGTCCCGCCACAGACTGGTATGCTAATTCATACCCTAACTCCCCCCTTCCTTAACCCTAACTCAACCTTCCCCATAGTCTAACCCTGAGACTCCCTTTTTCACAGCCCAACCCTATGTCTTCCCTTCTAGGCTCCCCCCCCACCCCCGCAGCCTAACCCCAAGTTTCCCCTTCTCCCATACAGCCTAACCCTAAGTCTACCCTACTAAACTACACCTGCTCCCCTGCACTATCCTGTCAGGTCTGCAGCATGATTTTCGGAATGGGGCCATATTTTAAAATACCTATGGTCGACAATTCTCTGTCAGCAGTGTGAATGTCTTAAAGGTGTGTTAGCAGCGGTGCATGCAACCCTGACCTTTCACGTCAGCATAGCATAGCCTCTCTTTTGCGGTCATTGCATTAGAAGCCAGAAAAGGAGCCTCTGAATCAAACCGCACAGTGAAGAAAAGTCTGGAAAAGAGACATTTTTAGATATGTCCCGAACTACATACTTATAATGTTTGCTTTGATCCAGCTACTTAAAAAAAGTTTGGACCCATAAAAAAAAAAAAAAAAAAAAAGTGGGACTGCTCAGTAATTCTTTGCTTAGGGGTACGTTGGAAAAATTATAGAGACCCTAAGAGCCCAATACAACTAGCTACGATGATCGGAAAAAAGGTCGCAGTATGCTTTTTCCCATCATACGAGAGAAGAAAAATAAGCGTTTTTTAAAATTTTTTTTATCTATTTATTTTATTTATTCATTATTTCTATGGGGCGCACATAAAAAATCTCCAAAAATAAATTTGTGAAATTAACGCTGGTGTGAAGCTAATTGAATCAGGCCCTAAGAGTGCCCGAGCTAAGAAAGTTTGGGAAGCACTATTTTAGTATATGACATGGACCAGTCCCTAAACTCTACCTGATAATCTGATCTTCGCCATTCCTGAAGGCTCTGACCGCTGCAGGACATGCTATTGGAATATGTTGGCTGCTGGGAATGTTGATGTGTGTAACCTGTATAAAGCCTTTTCTTCCTATACATTCTTCGGATTATGTGGGATATCTTCTGGTTCTGGGTGCAGTCAAGGGAAAAAAAAACACAAAATAAGTTTCTCTTCTTTATCTAAGCTGTTTCGTAAATATCCAAAGCGGGCGTAATCTCCTCCTCCTCCAGGCAGGGCGTTCTCTGGTTCTATTTTAAATGTTTCCATTAACTGTGTAATTGATTCATTGAAATGGATTCAGCGTGAATATCACAAGTCTACAAACCGCTTTTTCCAAAGCGCTGAAAGCCATGTTATTACAGGTTATTTATTCCCATAGCTGTTCAGCTCGATAGGTTACTTTACATAAGGGGTTTGTTGGCAAGTACGTTCCGATTAAAAATAGACCTCTGTAGCTGGCTAGTATTGTCAAGTGAAGAATGTATTTATATGCTTCTAAAAATAAGCATAAAGAGTACCTGTCTTACAGTATTTTCAGAATAACTTGGAAAACCTGTTCTGAAGGCAATTCCCGAGACCTCTCACATATATTACATTGTAGATCAGGTAACAGTCCACGACTTCTCAGAAGAGGCCAGAAACACATTGCATCAACAAAATGTAAACAAGAGCACCAGCATCTCCGAGACTTGACATTTACTGTAACCCAAGCTGAAAGGTGACATAGAATGTAACCAGAAGTGGTATAAATGCCATCAGCCCCATTATGTTTGAACAAAAAAACAAAACAAAAAAACGTATTATTTTTTTATTTTTTTCCCCTGACTTTCCAGGTGTCTGGGGGAATTTCAGGCTTAGTAATAAAAGCCCACAAGGTCTGCGTTACATAATCATTACTACCTACACTCGCATTGATCGAATTGTCACTCTCTCCAGCTTAAACGTCGCATTTTTAGTTTCAGTTTGTTGTTTTCTTGTGGTGTTCTTTTTAAATAGTTTGTCTTTGCGAATGCTTGGAATAGATCTTTTTGGGTTATTCCACCTACGAGGGAGTGTCTCTGTCGTACTGTAGCATTACACCCTGTACAAGCAGCCTAATAAACAATTTTTCCCTATAGAAGGTCCCGATGTGGGTGCCACACACTACCTGCTGATGTGAACAATAATCCGTATTGTGAGGCTTGTTTCCGTGGTAACGCCAACACTGCTCCTTGCATTTGAAAGCATCGTTAGCAGGCATTCTAAACGATAAGATAATCGGACCCCAGCGTTTGAGGACCATTGTGACAGCATTTACAAAAATCCATCGGCACTACACACCACATCGATTATTATTAACTGGATTATTAGACCGATAATTGCTCTAATGTGCAGCCAGTTAGTGCGGAGGCGTAATAAGCGATCTCATTGATCATCACTGGTGACAGTGCTATTTTATTATGGAATGCTGTGTACAGAATCTTTACTCCTTCACATCTGTGCCACCCCATAAGATTTTGCCTGGGCCTCTGGTTTATCACTTGATGGCCTCAGTGTCTTTCTGTATTGCTATCAGATTTATTGGTATTAAATCAGTACTTGACAATTATTGGTCTCCATGATGACCAAGAATTTGAACCTGGTGCCCAGCATTGATGGTGGAGGAGCAAAGATAGAGGTTTATCTGCTGCCCATCTCCTGTAACTGCTGGGAGACAGTCATCGTTATTGTGTTACTGGGAGATTCTCTCTGAGCCGTTTCAGCAGGCAGGAGCTGTATAAAGACCACGTGGGGACATTTCCCAGTCTCTATTTACCCCCTGTGGTTAAAAAAAATAAAACTTCAACTTCTAAGCTGCTAGACTATAAAAACAAAATAAAATGTCAAACTATGAAATATAGGGTTTATTCTTTGATTAAATGTATTGGACTGGATACAGGATTAAGAAATTCCACTGACTTGCATACATAAGTCAGCTCTGCATAGGTTCTGTGCATGCACGGCACATATATTTATGCATTGCAGTGCAACCATCTGATGCGTTCCATGTGCGATTCAGCTTCTGCTGGGGGAGGGGTAGTTTGGCCCACTCGCCGTGCATACGAGATACTCATGCTGGATGGGTGGTCTGCAAGTGGAGAGCCCTGGACTAATGCTTACGGTCATTGCACAGAGAGATGAGGTAGCAAAAACGGGGTTGGGGGCTGGAAGAGCGAGTTAGGTGCACATCTGATTCTTAAGTGTGAATCGGGCCCTTTGTCTTGTTGGAATCCACTTAGGTGACAGCAATGCTAACCACTGTTGCTTAGTATTGGAGAATAATGCCCCTGTGTGTTAACTAAACATGGTATCAGTCCCTGGTGAAAATGATAGCTGACCACACACTATAATGAGTGGAAAAATGGGGCTGGGCACCAAAATGTCCAGGGGGATGCTGCCCGTGTACTCCTAGGGTTATCCCTAAAAAACCCTTAAGTGGTAAAGTAATGGTAGAGGAATATGGAGTACAGTTGGCGCTTCCAAGGGAAGAGACAATACAGTTAATCTAGTATTTATTGAGTACTATTTAGATAAAAAGCAAGTATCATGCACACAAAACCAGTAGCTACGTAGCACTGAAAGATAAACCATAGTGGCAAAAAATAAAATAAAGTAAACCATAAGTCCTATAAAGACTGAATGCAATGGTGCTCATACACAGTGGTAGGAAAACAAACAGATGGACAAAACACTTAGGTGGTATAACATACACCACAGTTCAAACGGGGCTGTATGCAAGTCTGGTTCAATAAGGATAGTGTAATGCAGTTCCCCAAAAGGAAGTTTGAAATGTCTGCCTTCAGTGGGATCACAATCCCTATATGGTGATGTGATGGTCCCAAAGTGGTACAGTTCCAGAGGCAAGATGTAGATCCGTGTGGGTGGTAGTAACAACAAGGCTTTGAATATACAGTCTAGAGGCTCAGCCTCAAACGGTAAAAACCACTGTCCTTAAGGAGCGTATATAAAGGTAGTGATACCTGGTCAGCCGCGAGGAGAGCAATGCTCGATCCTCCAGCGGCTATTTTCTCCGGTCCTTGCTGGGCTGTGCTCGGTTCCCAGGACTGGAGTACGTGATGCAGGCATTTTTTGCCGACTGGGTATCGGCGTCCGGTGTCCACGTGCCTGAGGCGGCTTCCGGAAACAACGCTGCGTGGTTGCTAAGTCCCGTCGGCAGGGACGCTACAGCTAGGTGGCGCCGGACCTCTACTACGTGCACTGTAGAAGGGTTCGCGCTGATGTGAACGGCACTGTCGGCTATGAGGTGAACAGAGATCTCTGGGTGCCTATATCCTACGTGTTTCGCCCTACGGTGGGCTTCTTCAGGGATTATGGTGCCGTTCAGAAAAGCTGTGAGTTTACCATTCCCTTTGGCTCTTTCTTTATAGGTGGAGCCGTGGGTGTGGTTAGGAGGGGCAGGGTCTTACAGGTCTAAGGCTCGGAGCCACATGCCTTGTTCCACCAATGGGGTTGATGGATGGATGTTAATGTGCCTAAAGAGGCAAGTAGTGATGCATAGGGTGCCATATAGATATGTACAGATAACCAATAATAAGGCAAAATGGAACAAAATAAATAAAGCAAAACAAAGTTGGCGCTTCCCTTGGAAGCGCCAACTGTACTCCATATTCCTCTACCATTACTTGACCACACACTATACTATGTCCCTGCATCCTGACCTAGCACTCCGATAGTCATTGTATAGTGACCATACATTAACTGATTATCCCCTTATCGCTCAGCGCCCGTAGGATCGGCCCAGTGGTGATTGGATCGTGCAGGCAGACAGAATGATCTGATGATGGGACTGTTTCGTCAGCATTAAAACAAATTCCATTGGCTGCATGACGTTCGGCTGATTGGCGCGGTGATTGTGGGCATCTTAGCTGTAGTGTTGTGGAATAGCTTTGGGTAAGATGGGTGTTGGTGATTGGTGCTGTGTCCTTTGTCTTCTAGGCTGTATGCTGACTATTTGCACGGTTCTGACTGAGCTCCGTGCAGGGAGCGGTTTACAGGTCAATATTTGGTTTGTCTTTTTTTGTGTACAGAGAGTATTAAGTTAAATGAATGCCTCTTCCTTGGAAAACAAGTAAATGTTTATTTTACTGATTGTGCATGGGCAGAGCAGGAGAAGGGCATTGTCTGGTCTTTGTTAATCTTTCATTTTGTATGCTGTAGCACAGTAAGGGAGTCTGGCTACGCTGGCCAAGTAACAGAAGCCCGATGACTGTGGCATTTAATTGTTAGGATCTGATCCTGAGTTTGGGAGTAAGGGCAAAACAGGTGCAAGTATACAGCTCAGCTAAACCATTCTGCAGTGTGCGGGGTGCTCATTACATTGAATTCATTTTGCATGCAGGGAGAATACTTTACGTTTGCGCATAGAACTCAAATATTGCGTAGATTGAGGTTTTATAATTCTAGCCCATATTCAGAGCACCGGACGTATAACGGATGTGATTTTTACTACTGCGCATGCGTAGTCATTTTTCAACCTAATCTACGCATCTTTTTCTTACGTAGATTGCGTAAATGCGGTCTGAAAGACCGCATTTACGCAATCTACCTAAGAAAAAGATGCGTAGGTTATGTAAAAAAAAAAGCTATGCATGCGCAGTAGTAAAAATTGCTAAACACCAGACGTATACATTATACGGGCCTCTATTTTTGGATATGTGCCTGTGTAAGTGCAACTGTGGATCAGCCCCTTGGTAGTGGTATTGTAACTTTATTACGGCAATTAAAGTGGAGTTTATGGAACCCTACAGCTGAGCACACGCACGCACGCACACGCACGCACATGCACTCATACTTGTGTGATGGATCTTACGGTTCCACTGATGATTACACGTCCCATTGATCATGCTGATTCCCTTGTAACTCCCACTCTAACGCTATTTTATCTGTGATCGTAATCTCTCCTTACCATCTGCTGAAACAATTGTTACACCATACACATTGTACAGATATCTGCACAGAAGCCAGAGAGATGGACATACACACATACATGCACATTACTATATTTGTCTGACATCATACCATCGGTGATCCTTGGATCTTCATAAAACCAAATCTTCGATTCAACCTTATTTTTAATCACGAAAATCAAGGTCCTGGTAGCAATGCATCATTCCAATGTTATAAATTGTCAGGAATTGTATTATGGTGTGTACCCAGCTTAGTAAAGGAATATGAAGTTATATCCTGACAAAGGCAGGTGACATATAGAGTAGTTGGAGGAATTAAGAAGATTAAACTAAGTTTGTAATACCATATCCCGTTTATACAGTACATGTGATACTAAGCCACTCCTACTTGTGAGCACAACCTAGCTCCTCGGTCAAAAATGCGCATTGTGTCACGATTGGCTCATAGGGATATGTGCGCATTACACTATGTTGGACAGTTTACAATCCTGGCCTCAATGGAAATAAGGTGATCTTCAGAAATCTAGATCCGATCCTTGGACGCCCTCCTTGTCTATTATATCAGACTGCGGATTCTTTTAAAATGGACCAGGAAAAATGAAGCTGGTTCAGGGAATCCAACACCCTGGCAGCTGGTTCACCAGTTCCAGCAGCAACAGCTCCGCCATGGTTCATATTAACCCCTTCTTCACTATACAGAATATCCATTTGTGAATAACCACATTTTGGATATCTGGATCCTGTTCATATGCCATATCATTTCTTTAGCTTAATAGCTGTATATTTGGCACGTGCAATACTGTACCTTAGTTTTTTAGTTACCATGCTTCGGTTTGTTTGCGTGACTAATGCAGCTTTGCACCTAGATTCTGGTGTTAATCTGCATTTGTAAAGCATTATCTGTCTCAGTGCGAGCATTTAATCCCACTGTCCCCATGTGTTCAGTCTGTGCAGGATCTCCGCTGGTCTAAGGCTTTCAGGTAATCATTATATGTTCTGTGCACACAGTGTCAGTATTTTTTTCTTTTTTTTTTCTTCTGTTCCTAAAATGATTTGCCGTCAATCTGTAAAAAGACTGAAAAAAAAAGAATCTTGCAGAAAATAGGTCAGTGACAGCTTGACATCCTCCTGAAACCACTGATCACTGTGCAGAGGTGCCATGCAAATGATTAGGGAACTGCTCAGTTCCCCCAAACCTTGCTGAAAATTCCCTACTTCTCTCGTTTAGAAGCTTATTTTTTTTTTATTTTATTTTTTTATACCTTCTGATTTAGCAACATTATTATAATGAATACATTCTTGCAAATCAATGTCTTCATAAAGGTTATGGTACCTGTCAGCCTTTTCGTTATACTTTAGATCGATTTCAGAATTACAATAAGTGGATCTTTACCGAGTCGGTTGGATGGATAAGATGCCTGCTTTTTGGGTGTCTCGAACGCAAAATGATCGATAGCGACTCCCCATATTTAACGCTTCGACAACTGCCAACCGAGGCGTTTAAAAGTCGGTGGGCTTTAGTATTACAAGTTATAATATTGGGGGTGATTCGGGTAACCGTGCAATTCACACTGGATCGAAAATATTAAGGGGGGGTCGCACTATCGGACGTTGGGAGGTGTTTCCCAAGCGCAGATGTGTAAATTATGAACGCAATCAGATCTTGGGATCCGGTCCAGTGTTTTCCCCTCCTACTGCGCCAATGACCTTACATAATGCGCCCCAAAAAAAAAGTGAGCTTTTTTCATTTATTTCAAAAAAAAATTTCTTTAGCTCAAAGCTTTGTAGAACTTTTGGAGAGAGCATTTAGTTTTAATTAGTTTGCTCCCCATGTGAATGTTTTGCAAGTTTCCTTGTCTTCTCTGCTACCCTCCGCTCTCAGAGCTACAGGTCATCTACCTGAGCGAGCAGGTCAGGGGTTAAACGGTTGAACAAACACTATTTTTCTCCTCTGTCATGGAAAAATTCTCCTGGGGTTGCAGTTACTGAGCAACTTTACAACGTCAGCAGTCAGCCCTCCCCTCTGCCAGCGATGATTGTGTTTTCAGAGAGCACGCTGTAGCGGAGGCCAGTGTGAGAGGTGTGTGAGCGGTATGTCCAGGTTACTCGTCCTCTGTACACCTGTTGTACCTGCAGGCTCCAGCATTAGCGTAATTACTCAATGTTCATTTATAAATGCTCAGTTACTTCTGAGTGTTTAGCTGATGTCTCTTATTGAACTGTACGCACCTGCTACTGTGTATGTTTTATTGGGGGGGGAATAGCTTATGTACCTATCTGTAGTGTAACATTGGACTTGCTTTGGGTTTTATTGGGGTCTCTGTTGCAGTCTGCTGACAGGCTACTATGCAATGTTTGCTGTGTGCATGTGTGTGTGTGCTAGTGACAGGTGACTATGCCGTTGTTTGCTGTGTGTGCTAGTGACAGATTGCGGGGCATGCTGCAGGCAGATGGGACAGTGAGATGCCTCTCTGTAGTATGTGCTGCATGTGTTGTCCTACGTCTGGCTTTCAGGGACCGACTCCACCAGACAGCATTGCAGTCCCGTCTGATGTATGCATGGTTTCTTGCAATTCTAAGTAATGTTTAATGTTTCTTGGCTATTTATTTATTTCTCAGGTCTATTAATCAGACCTGTCATCAGATGTGTACGTGTTTATTCAAACTTTACATAACCATAAATCAATACAGGGTTTCTACGCCCGGAGATGTCGCAATCTGAGTGGTGCAATTGTCACTGCGCACACCTGGGACTATATTCTGCAGCGGTTCCCACAATTCGTGTTTACCCAGGTCGCTTGTAAGAAGCCATTTAGGTTTTTTTTTATAAGAATGATCCATTATTTCTTAGTCTGTGATTGTAATTAAGTGGCATTTATTATTATTATTATTATTATTATTTTTTTATTTTTTTATTGCTATCATATTACGTAGCGCTTTACAATTCTTGTGACCTTTTCCAGATATTTATCTCACTGTTGGGCCTTTGTGTAAAGAGAAGTTAGTGTCCTGGGTACGGAAGTGCTGTACGTGAGCGTGGAGATCTCCCCTCACATATACGAATTATTTTTTATTTTTTTTATTGCTATCATATTACGTAGCGCTTTACAATTCTTGTGACCTTTTCCAGATATTTATCCCACTGTTGGGCCTTTTGTGTAAAGAGAAGTTAGTGTCCTGGGTACGGAAGTGCTGTACGTGAGCGTGGAGATCTCCCCTCACATATACGAAACTTAGGATCACACCCATCGGAACTCTGCTGCCGCGGTGGAGGAGTTACGATCGCAGCGGACTTCTAGACACGGTCTAATGTTCTCATTGTTAAAATATTGGAAAGCAAATAATATATTATTTAGTGTGATTGCCTAGTGACTGTCAAGTAAACATGGATGGATGAAACCAACACCATGTGCACCCAGGTCCTGCAATCAAATCATCACTGAGTGTCATATTAATTAGCCCGCCGTCCGACGCTAAGGGGTTTTTATGCTTTTATTTGCTTTTCTGTTTTGTGGACAAGCCCCAATCAGGCCATGTCCCCGCTATCCTGTATCCCACACTTAATCAGACCATTTTAGCTCCCTGTATGAATAAGCTCTAATTACTCTCCTTTCATTTGTCTACTTGGCCAGTGGGGGTGGGTCTCCGCTGCTTTCGAAAAAGGGCCGTTCTCTCTCCCAGCCAGTTCCAAACTGGCTGGGAAATTGATTGCTTTGGCCTTGCAGAGGCAAAGCAATCGATCCCCGCAAGAGAGAAGATGCTGCTTCAAATGGTCATTATAAATTTAACCCGCTCCCTATTCGAAATAGAGAGAACTCGAAATAGAGAAAAGGAAATTTCAGCTGTCTTTATTTCTGAAAGGAGTCCGTTGTTGCGGCAACCGCCACCAGACAGTAATCTAAGTACCACCAATGATACTAGCACCACCCACTGGGTGAGAACCCCAGCTATAGACAACATCTCCTGTATGTAACATGGGGACAGCCCAGGAATCTGGATTAAGCGTGATGGTAGAAATGCCCTTATTATAAAATGGATCATATGCGCCACATGGAAGTCAGGATCCTGAGGATGCGTGCTGGACTATGTGCAGCTGCCAAATGCGTAAAGAGCGTAAAACGCCCACATTTTGTAAGTCTATATATGGTCCATTGTTCTTAGGTGGGATTGATAGTTTACCCATTAAACAAGTCTCTCTGTCTCATTGAATAAGGAAGTTCTTTTGCTGGACTGAACTTTTACCTATTAAACTGGTCACAAGATCTATTATCCCTTTGTGGGTTTGAGCCTTTAGCCCACTCTGTCACTCTCATTCGGTCATGTGGAATTAGGACAGTCTGCTAAATTTAAAGAGCCAATGTGTAAGGCTTTTGTTAAGGTGACTTTATTAGACTATTTTCTTAAATATTCCTCTAATTTCATATTTGCCCTAAAAAAAAAAAGAACAAAGTCTGCATTTAAAGCACCCAATTTTACACCACCCTGAGCTCCCCCTCTGAGCACCTATTACCTTCTAGTTATAACTAATGTGTACAGTGCTGGAGACAGTAGAGGGTGACCATTCTACCACTGCAAAACTCCTGTCTATAGGATCCTGCTTGTTACGTTAGATTGCTCTGTGCTCTGAATAGTGTGCCTGGTAACTTCATTTATAGTTAGAAAAAAAATAAATCTCCTTTTTTATATCCTATTATTATAGTCTTGTGACACATGCAGAGTATGTTGTTGCTGGGGATTTGGTCTATTTTAACCCACTTACTTACTAAATGATAGGCACTACATGTGTTGTGAAACTACAATTCCCAGCTCACACCAGTCTCATAGGCATAGTTGATAACTAGCATAGCATAATGGGTTGTGTAGTTTCACAACAGCCGGGATGTCACAGGGGACTGATGTTTAAGGAAGTCCTAGGATCTCTATAAGTTTTAAGTGCCACTAAACTGATTTAAAAATGAATAATGCAATACAGTAATCTGTAATATGTGTAATCGGTCATAAGGCGTCTAGATTTAGGGTTTTTTTTCATTGCGCATCCCTTTATTTATATGTTTTGGAGAACATGGAAAGAGTCAGAGCAATTATATTTAGATCTTATAAGCACAGTCTACAAATAATTCTGACCACTTCCTGCAGGAAACTAGACTAAAGCCTCTGCACTGGACGGCTCCTGATAGATGGAGCCCAGTCTCTACCTCTGTTACCCCCTGGCTTCCTAAGCCTGCACATATTGATTAATGACTTAGGGCCAGACCCAGACTTTCTGTTTTTTCCTTTTCTTACAGTGGGCTTCACTCCTATTGTGGCCGCTTTCATGTTCTGTACTGGCACCGTGATGGCTACCGACATTAGGACCAAAGGACTGGGTTGAGTTTGGAAGTCTGCATTCCGTCACTTTACTAAGTAGATGTCCTCTTCTTATGTGCACCTATCCAGACTTCTGTACATCCGGATATATCTCATGCTTGGAAAGAAGTAGGGATATCCTTGGTTCTCAGAAGTCCATCTCTTGGAGTTGGAGTGTCTGGGTGTCTGCATAGTGCCTCCCAGCACTTTGTAGATCCCTATGGATCCTTTGGTCAGGGATCTGATTGCATGCTTTGGATCTAACGCTGGGTAAACACTTATACAATCCTTTTCAGACCAGACTCTTACACAGTCCTACAGCAGATACAGCACCCAATCCATGCTATACACCTCTGACTGCATCTGCTGAAACCATCTGCTCAAGCAATCCCCTCACTGTACTCGATTCTGCACCAGATCGCCACAACAGTGGCTCAGAAAGACGTCCGTACTGGAAGGAGTACTGGACAATTGCGTGATTGGTGGTCGGGTCTTCTGATTTTTTTTTATTGACCCGACCAGGCAGCCAGGATTGGATGTCATGAACAGTTGCGTGAGCTTACACACATGTCCAATGACCAACTAGACAGTCTGATTGGCCAGTAATCTGATAAGTGTGTATTCAGCTTTAATATTTAGTACATCACCCTGCACCCTGGATTCCTCATGTACGGCATGTGGTGGGCTCAGTGAACCATCCTTCTGTAATATGCAAAGTATAAGTTTCTTATAGCAGCTCTGTAACCACAGGGCCCCGGGGAGCTGTCCTCAGTAGCTGACTGTGAGAATGTCAGCGTGCGGTGTATTCCCACATTGCGCACACTTTCCCTGCTCTTGTATTTCCATTGGGCCCAGAGGTTCATGTAAATGGGGCGTCACAGGTCACTGTCATGTTGTGCTATCGAGGTGTGTACACAGCTCTCTGATCATCTTGCAAACCTCTAACCACAGCCAGGCCACAGTGGAAACGATCTCTCACCGTGTGTTAGTAATGGTGTAAAAGGAAGGAGGGGGAGGGGGGGGTGCAATCTGTCTGGCTCCTTCAAGCGTTGTTTGTGTCATCCTCTCCTCTTCTGTTTATGCATTATGTGCTGGCTGCGATGGCTTCATGGACGTTACCGGATCTTGGGGAAGGCAGCCAGGGACATACAGCTGTGGGGATGAGGTCTTTCCGGAATCCTGTGTATATTTCAAAGACCAGATGGATCAGGTGTAGACCAACAGCATCGCTCCAGGTGTTACAAAACTACAAATCGCAGCATGCTCCAACAGAATAGGCAAAGCTGATACCCGGCAAAGAATGATGGGACTTGCAGTTTCATAACATCTGAAGAACTGCAGGTTGTGAGTTAGAGCCTCATTCACCTACAGACAACAATGTAGCCCAGTGTAATGGTTTGCAAAAATAAAACTGTTTCCTGGTGACTGGATTGACATGGAGGAGCAAGCAAATCGCCCTCTTTCTCCCCTGCATGCCTGCTGAAGCTGCTGGGAGAAAAGCTTCCTGCGGTTTCGGCAAGCAAGGAATTGGAGGCCGCGGAGATGACCTCCCCAGTGTTAAACCAGAGTAACTGCTCCTCTTCACCAGCTCTTGGGCCATATTTACTAAGCTGCGGGTTTGAAAAAGTGGAGATGTTGCCCATGGCAACCAATCAGATTCTAGCTGACATTCTCTAGCATGTGATAGGAAATGGAGAACAAGAATCTGATTAGTTGTTATGTGCAACATCTCCACTTTACCAGACTAGCCGCTTAGTAAATCTGGCCCATTGACTCAAGAGTCCTGTGATGTGCTCCTATGATGAGATGGGCGCACCACAGGACCCTTATAGTCAAAAGACCCTCGAGCAGGAGATCTGGATGTCCGCTGCCGATACTGAGCCGGATGGCAAGATAGAAATAACAGGGCCCGTGTTAATAGGGATGGAAATGTGTGAGGTTTATAGGCCCTAAACAGATCTCCATACAGTCAAGTTATTAGGAGCGAGCGCACAATGAACAAAGAACTCCTGTTGTTCCAGGCCACTTGCCTTTACCAGCCGTCCTGGTCACTAGCCCTCCCCCTCCCTGCTCTGAATCCGG
>WWET01000026.1:1687242-1716603 GCA_011038615.1 Limnodynastes dumerilii
AGCAGGAAGATGCATCTTTTATCTCCCAGAATGCTTTGCACCACTGCTACTTGCTCCTGAATTGTACGGATTTTAGTATTCACTGTTAGGTTTACCTCAGATTTTGAGGGAAAGGGAGGCAGCAGTGTCCATTTCATGTTGCCTGTGTTGCATACCATGTATTTGCATCACAGGTGGCTGCAAATTTGCATTTTAACAAATAACTCTTGCGCTATTTATCTGGATGTTGTAGAACAACATCTGCTTTTTTTTTTTTTTTCTTCGTTTTCCCAGAATGGCGATAACAGTGGTGTGGAAACACACTTATTCCTTTTACAGATTGTCATCCTGACAGGAAAAATGCAATTATCAAACGCCAAAGCATTTTGTAACAGCGACCAGTCACGACACCGGCTCCGGATACACTCAGGAAGCTGGAAATGGATTTGGAGTCTTTCCACAGGCCGTTGTCCACATAATTCTACATAAACTTGAGTTAAGAGGTTACTGGAGAGCTGTGTTCTTCTAACACGCTGCAGCTTGTCTTCAACTGTGTGTGAGGGTTTTTTTTTGTTATTATTATTATTATTATTATTATTATTTCTGCTGTTTTATGCAGAAGTTTTTATTAGGAAACCAGAAAGTACAAATGGAAAAAATTAGTAGTTCTGGTTAATTATTTTTTATTTTTTTTAACTTCATGTATAATATAGGAAGTGCTCAATATCTTTTACCTTAGTAAAGCTGGTGGGAGTGTTTCTTATCTCTGCTAGTCCTGTGTGTGTGCTCAGTGCTGGACTTTGCAATCACAGCTATAAGTGGTGCAGCATCGGAATCAGTCACATGACTTCTCTACCGCTCCTAGGAGAGCCTGTGGCCCCCCACACCCTTCTCTTAGACTCCTCTAATACTAGTATTCGTGTTCCTATTTAAAGAAATCTAAAATGCTTTTGTTGCAGTGTATTTTGGGCTATTTTATGTATTTTTACCTGCCTGTGATTTAGACAGAATTTTTTTTGTCTTGCCACGGGTGTCCGAGGATCTGCCCCTTGTGCTGAAGCAGGCCCGGCCGTCATGGTAGGGCAAAGTCCTAACTCCACACAGTCTGACACTTAGAGAATGCTTTCAGCATGAATTTCTACACACACACAGACGCTGAGGATTGTAGTAGGCTGCTGCCATCTGATTCCCCCTTAGTAAGGACCCATGTGAGGTCACACTGATGGATTTGTCCAGTGATGAGGTAATATATGTACAGAGCTCTTGGGGACCTTTTTGGGATGTGTTGTCTATGCCTCTCACTCCTATGCTGCAAAAATTCATTTGTATTAGATTAAAAAAAAGAATCTTAATAAATAAAAGAAAATAAGTCTTTATTGTCTGCTCCTTGATTTTGATTTATAGTTTCATCGGGCTGGATCCAGACTTAAGTAAGTGCTTGCAATGAGTTACTCCTGGGCTAAACCATGTTGATTGCAGGGGGAGTCAAGTTAATTGTATTCTTTGCATGCAGGGATATATCTTTGAATTGCTTACTGCACACAGATACTGACCAGCTTTACTATCACACTGTTATTTAGACTTGGGATAGGAAACATCACCTCTCAGCTCTAATACTGTTTGCAACAGATGAAATATGACTCCCCTGCAATCAACATGGTTTAGCCCAGGAGTAACTCATTTCAATCACTTGCTCAAGTCTGGATCCAGCTCATCGTGTGCTTCTTGGGTTGCTGGGTTTTTGCAAGGAAAATGTTAGTAGTAAAAACCGTCCTTTTTATGGTTGCCTAAATACTTCCCCTCAATCCCTGGAATAAGTGACTGGAATCTGTGTCAATAGCTTGACTGGGGTGTAGCAGTGTTGGTGTCCATGCTATGTGATTCTCTGGTCCTCTTACCCTGTGCTTCATCATACGTCTGTCAAAGTGGTTTCACGCTGGTCCGTGGTTTTGGGCAAGAGGGTCACCATTGCTCCTTAAATCTTTTCTTTATTCTTACCTTTCAAACTTTGGGCCGGATTCACAACCCCTTCGTTTTGTACATACGTGCCTAATTTTAGGATTCTAGCTACTACGCATGTGTAGTGACTATTTTACGCTATCTACGTAGCATTTCGTTACATATATTGCATACATGAGGTCTTTAAAGACCGCATGTACACAATCCACGTAACGAGACGCCACGTAGATCACGTAAAATAGTTATTTAAGGTCCTTCTAACGCTCAATAAGCCAGTGTCTGCAGGCCATGCCATACAAAAAATGGAAACCTCATCCCACAAATCACGTTGTTTAGTATTTTAGTGCGAGCCCTAGGGGCGATATGACAGCAAGAAATATGTATTGTGCAACCCTTTCCTTGTCACATTCTAAAAGACCATGAGTATCAGCAGACGAAGGCTCCTAGTTACATTCTATGCATCTCGATCAGTTGCTTTGTTTTTAATGTCAACAAGTCACAGATGCCTGACCCAGCATGCTCCTACCTCCGGTGAGTCCTTGGGGACCCGCCAAAACACATCATTGTTTCTGTTCACCCTGGAAGCTTATCCAATGGTTTAATTTATTTGCAGATATGTACAATAGGAACTTGTGGCCTTTTCCTCCTGCCAAACATTGCAAAGCCCCTGGACACAAACTAATTAGACGATTTCCAAATTGTCAGCTGCAGTGCTGTGCTATAAATGTTCCTCCTCTTGGAGATTAGTGTATTATCAGTTGCTTACATCCTCTGTAAGTAGTATTTATTTATTTTTTTCTCCCTGAGAAACACCTCATGTCATTACTCCTCTGGGATGTCCAGCTGACCTTCTCAGATTAATGCTCGGAAGTTATTTAATCAATAAGAGCAAATTGTTATTTATGTTCCCAAAGGAAAGGTCCCAGCAGTGGTGTGCTAACATTAACTCTTATCTTACAGAACACATCCTGGAGGAAACTAAAGAACATGGTCCACTGGTCACCATTTGTGGTGTCCTTCAAGAAGCACTATCCATGGGTCCAGCTGGCTGGACATGCAGGTAAGAGAATATGACTGTTTTAGTTGCCATTATTTTTGGTGATGTTCGCAGTTTACTTTTACCCTGGTGGAATGAATTTGCTTCAGTTCCTTTAAACTCTATTTAAATAGCCTTCTCAGGAAATGAGGGTTGACAGGTCATTTGCATTTCCAATATAGTCCATACAATAAAGTAATTCATTCAAGAAGTATTATTTGTGAATGTTTTTGTAAGAAGCGGTTTCCGAGAATGTGTTTTATTTGAACCAGATTGAGTATCTGTAATGTAAGGAATTGCTTTAAACTGCAAATTGGTTCTGGCTGTGCAAACACATGCGATGACTGATCAAATTCTGGGAGGTCAGTGTGCAAAGGAAGAACGTAATGTCCTAAGTTATTCACAACGGCTTCCCGGCAGGTAACTTCAAGGCTGGAGAGTATGGAAAAATCCTGAAGAAATTCTGCCACTGTGAACAGCAGTGTTTAGAATGGCTAAACCGTGACTCGCTCCAACCGTTTGTACCCGGATATTTCGGCGTGGTAGAGAAGGAAGGACAGACCTACAACCAAATGGAGGATCTACTGTCGGAGTTTGATTCGCCATCGATTATGGACTGCAAGATGGGTGTCAGGTGAGGGTCGCATGAGATGTCTAGTGGTCTTTTTTCCTGTGAAGGAACTACTGTGAGCTATATTTAATGTGGTGACTTCAAGGACACATGAACTTTGGTGGATGTAGTGTTAAAACCAAGCATTATGCTGCTGAAGGGGAAGTGGGAGCTACTTGCCAAATCCATTATAGGCTGCCTGTGGGGGCCACATGGGCAACTGTATCCTATAATCTCTTCCTTCTATCATTAGGACTTATCTAGAGGACGAGCTGGTCAAGGCCCGGGAGAAGCCAAAGCTCAGAAAGGACATGTACGATAAGATGATTGCTGTAGACCCCGATGCACCTACTGAAGAGGAGCACAAACAAAGGGCAGTCCTGAAGCCCCGGTACATGCAGTGGCGGGAGACTCTGAGTTCCACTGCTACCATGGGCTTTAGGATAGAGGGCATTAAGGTGAGCAAAGTGGCTGTTTTTTATATTTGTCTTCTGTCATTGTGCAATAATAATAATGACCTAAGGTTTATGCTATAGCAATGATCATAACCAGTAGAGCAATGAACATCAAAAAAAGCAGAAACGCCAAACAACTGGAAAGCCACACTACAAGAATACAGAAGAGATAAGGTCCAGTTCAAGAGACTTAGGCCCAGATTTACTAAGCTGCAGGAAAGGAAAAGTGGAGCTGTTGCCCATAGCAACCAATCAGATTCTAGTTGACATTCTCTAGTATGTAATAGGAAAGTGAGAGATAGACTCTGATTGGTTGCTGTGGGCAATATCTCCACTTTTCCAAACCCGCAGCTTAATAAATCTAGCTCCAAGACAGGGAAATTCTACAGCGAGGCTAGAGCAGATCTCCATCCTTTACACAGCATATGGGCCCTGATTCAGAGTGAGGAAAGTTACACTTGGGCAAAACCATGGTGATTTCAGGGGGAGTCCAATTAATATTATTCAATTCATGCAGGGAGAATACTTTTCTTTTGCTTATTGCACACAGATACTGACCACTGATTGGTTGCTGTGGGCAATATCTCCACTTTTCCAAACCCGCAGCTTAATAAATCTGGCTCCAAGACAGGGAAATTCTACAGCGAGGCTAGAGCAGATCTCCGTCCTTTACACAGCATATGGGCCCTGATTCAGAGTGAGGAAAGATACACTTGGGCAAAACCATGGTGATTTCAGGGGGAGTCCAATTAATATTATTCAATTCATGCAGGGAGAATACTTTTCTTTTGCTTATTGCACACAGATACTGACCAGCTTCACTTTTACACTGTTATTTGGACTGGGGCATTAAGCATTGAGATGATGCCCCGTAGGGAGATTTACCAAGTTGGCAGCCACCATAAACGGTGGGAATCCATACACTTCACCCAGTTTCCCATCCAAGCAGGGAATTTAATAACCCCCAAAATAAATAAAAAATAAAAATAAAAATAAAAAAAAATATGATTGCTCACTTGTTATATTTAGGGCTAAAGATGTTAAAAGTTTCTCTGGCTTTTCAGGTTGATGATTGCAAGAATAAGGTCTTATTTTCCCAATCCTCAATTTACCAGTGAGTCTTGTAGTGGAGACAATTGTCCACAGACCTCTCAGTACAAGTGTTGAGCTATATAAACTAAATAACAGAATCTTTAACGAAAACTGATGTGCCAATATCTCTAGACAGATAGACAGACAGACAAACCTCAGGAGCTAAAAAATAAACTGGAATGTAGAAAAGGGCTAACAAAGCATACAAACCTTAACGTGTAGCAGGCAATGGGGTGTGAGGAGGATGATGTTGCCTTTGTCATACGGATAGGGAGTTTTATACCTTTTTACTTTTTATAGATCTGTTTTAGTTGTAAGTCAAAAGGTAATTTCCTCTTAGATACATATTTGCCATAAAGTTAATCTAAGAAGACAAGAATTGGTTTTACTGATGTCCTAGTTAGTTTTTTTTTTTAGATTTTAGTTAGTCATGTACTTTCCAGCAACACTTTCCTGCTCTGTTTACGGAATGCTAGTGTCTCCAGGACTGTGGGAAGGGTCTTCAGCAACCTTTCAGGAAATATCCTCATCGTTAATATAATGCATTAATGCTGATCAGTATTCTCCCTCTCTTTCTCTCATTCTCTCCAACTCTCTCTCTCTCTCTCCCCCCCCCCTCTCTCTCTCTCTCCATGTGACACAGATTTACTGATCTGTAGCTAGAAAGAAAACTCCTTGTACACATTGGGGTTGATTCAGAGATGCGATTGCGAAAAGATCGCAAATATACGCACCTTAGCTAAGATCTTACTAGGTTACAGCCCACTGCATAAACAGTCACTCCCCTTGCAAACAGCGGTGGATCTTAAAGTTAGACCACCATTGACTAACCCTAACTCTGCGCTGCCATTTAAGATCTTAAGGGAAGTAGTAGCGTTTATTTGAGATCCTAAGTGTCTGCCCGCGCCCACTTTCCCTCATCTCCCTGCCTCTCCCGCCCATTTCCATACAAATCCTTAAGATCTTTAACTTTCACAGCACTTAAGATCTTAAGTGCTTGTGATCGATTCAAACTTACGCTCTTAGCGAATTTTACGCTCCTAAACTCTACGTAGACGGCGTTGCACTATTACTACGCATGCGCAGTTATGCAAATTTTCTAAGATCCTAAATATACGCTCCCAAGTAGCGTGAAAATCGTATCTCTGAATCAGCTTCATAGAGTGGAGCAGATTAGCGGCTGCAAAATGCGTTTTGCAAATATATATATTTGGCCTGAAAGACATGGCTTTGATTGGAATGGATGTGTGGGTTGGATATAACGTGTATGGATTCGGCCCTTTATCCGGTCAATAAGTGTTGTGATGACAGAAGTCCGCCTTCTAATGACTGACGTATACATTGATGACTGTCCTTTCCTTGCAGAAAGCTGATGGGACGTGTAACACAAACTTCAAGAAGACAAAGCAGCGGGAGCAGGTGATGAGGGCGCTAGAAGATTTTGTCGATGGCAATAAAAATATTTTGGTGAGTGACTATAAACCTTTAGGATTACTACCCTGCACGGTACGAGTTGTCGTTTCTGTTGGTCAGCATTATATTGTTTGTCCTCCGTGTCTTGTTACAACTGGATGATCACATCGGGGAAGAAGGCTCATCTCACCACTGCTCTTTAAATGCAGACCTGACCAGTAACAGAGCGAGCAGAGATCAGGGTCCAGCCGGTGTTTGGGAGAGAAGTTCATTGAGTGCAGATGACCTGTTTCTCATAATGATTAATAGATTTTAGTTGGGTGGAAATCAAATCGCCAGCGGGCCTGATCTCTAAAAGCACCTACAACAGTCCGTGCCACACATAAAATGACGTATGCGTAGGAGAGACGTGTAACCGTGCCTTATCCTTGTTTTCATTGCAGAAAAATTACTTAAAAAGATTGAAAGAGCTTCGGACAGAACTGGAGAAATCAGAGTTTTTTAAGCGACACGAGGTATTTATTTATTTAAATAAATGTTAGTTTTATGTATCCTCTAATGGCAGCACTGCTCAACATTGTCACAACAGTCCATCCCTAGCTCAGGCTAACCCAACTGTTCCGAATAACTCCCGATGTGCACATAAAATGCTACTTTGTTACTGGGATAATGACAAATGATTGGGCTGCATGCTATGATTGTGTGTGTGTGTGTATCCGTTTATCTGAGAGCACCTGCAGAGATCGTGACCCCGTTTCCAGACGCTGATGCCCGGTATAGGCTAAAAAAAACTGTGCCAGTCACTTATAGCAGCTGATGTCCATAGAACAGGCAGACCTTAAGATGGTAGACGATGGTTATTTACACCTTTTTATTGAGTGTGGGTCCCTGTTGCGAGCGGCCCTATTTTGATAGGCCTGTTCTATCCCAGCCAGTTCCGAACTATTATCTATTGCTTATGCCTTGATCTGTATCGAATGCAGCGCTCCGATAGGAAAGTCTCTTAAAACTACCTGAACGGTTTCCCTAATTCTAACCCTAACCCTCCCTTCTCCCTTACCTAACTCTAAGCCTGTATTCTGTATAGGGAGGGGGGGTCTGTGATGCCCATTCCCAGGAATGAGTGTTGCTACAATTGCTTATTTAAAGAAACAGGATGTGATGGCAGATAGGAGCCACTTTGCTCATCCAATCTTCCCTAGGCCCTAATGAATCCTTAGTTTATATTTTTTGGATATCGTTGGGCCAGATCCAGAATGATGTACAACAGGGTAGATACGCATTCAGAATGGCTAAGTACTCAGTGTGTGCGTTCTGTGCAAACATGGCGCTTACGCAGCAAAACATACTACAGATTATTCAGTTACGCAACGTAACCCATTACAAAGGTGACGCCCAGCCATGCAGACAGTGTGGGCAATGGAAGGTATTTAAATCATACAGTAAGGGCTTGGTTACTTCATTAAGAATGAGTCTGTTGCGCACCGGGGCATCTGGGTAAAATTTGAATTGGGGTTCAGGGTATGGAAGCTCCGTACATGGGAAGGGAATGCAATACCCTCCATGTACAGAATATAGGCTTGCACTTAGCCGCTGTGGAGGGATACAGAGGCTTTTTGTAGTTAAGTCTGGATCCGGTCCATTGATTAAATTGTCCCACTTTATTAGGCTCTACTGTCTTTAATTGGAGGCTGTTCCACTTGTGAACTACCTTTTCAGTGACGTTAGCTGTGTTTCACTCCATACTTATTGGTGCCTCTTTGCCCCCTCAGGTTGTTGGAAGCTCGCTACTCTTCGTTCACGACTCCTCGGAGCTCGCTAAAGTTTGGATGATTGACTTTGGAAAAACTGTTCAACTACCGAACAAGCAAACACTAAACCACCGGGTGCCTTGGGTAGAGGGTAACCGGGAAGATGGATACCTGTGGGGTCTTGACAACCTCATTAACATTTTCTCTGACATGGTGCAGGACTAGGATGCTATTAGACACAAAACGTGGCTCCGTTTATCAGAGCACGAAAGGACGCCAGCATTCCGCACTCCAGCAGTGGAACCACCAGCAAAAGACAATGTGTGGAGACTGAATTTCCACCTCCTCTCTAAAGAGACGTATCCGCTTCTGACTAATGTATTATAAATATTTTATTTATGACTTTGTAGCCTCATATAACACAACACTGGAAACTGTGTAGTTTTAAGCTGGGAGAAGTTCATAGCTCCATTCTTTTATAATTTGTATGTATATAGATATATATTTTATTACTTTTAAAATTGGTTCTTTTAATATTTTTAAATAAGGAGGGGGGAGGTCTCATCTACTTTTGGTTATGGTTGTGACTTGTATTAACCAAAGAAGCTATTGTACAGGAGTATTTGATTTAATGCTTGCATTTGTCAAGGGTTTGTATTTGCTATATACTATTATTGGTTGAAAGCCCCTTAAAGCTACACTATTGCCTATTTTTTTGTTTTTAAAGTGTATATCATTTTAGTAATGTGCCCGCTTCCCTTAAAATCTTCAGGGTTGGTTTCTTTCTCTCCCTGTGCTTGTGCACACTGGGAGAGGTGTGAGAGAACCAATCACGAGCTGATGTCAAGATTGTAGCTTGTGATTGGTCCTTCTACTTTAAACTAGCCTCTGACGTTTATACTAGCATTCAGAAGCCCCAAGGTTTGCCACTAGCAGGAAACGGGCATGTTTATGAAGAGATTTTCATAAGTGGTAGTGAAGCTGGAATACAAGATCCATGCACCCATCTTTTTTTCCCCCCTGTTGGCTTTATGGAAATGATAAATTCTGGGATTCTTGCAGATTTTCAAGGAAAATACGTTCATAAGATACTAAAGAAAAATAATCTGTGTAGACAAAGTCTTAATCATGTAGCTGGAAATAGACAGTCTAATAGCTACTGAAGAAAAAAAAAAACACGTCCAAGATATAGACCTGAGCTTATCTGCAAATGCTGCACTACTACCCTTGTGGGCCATGTTTGTAAACTGGAAGGAATTTTTGGTCTAGAACTAAACATCTCTGCTACAATTAGCATATCTGCAAGCATTTAGCATTTTTTGTGTTCTCAAAAATAGAAGTTTTGCTCTGTTTACGCCAGTTAAAGGGAACGTAGTGTTACCTAGTGCCTGCACACAGTGGAAGAAGCCATTTTGAATCCAAATGAGGTTTGCACTGATGTTTACAATTGGCTAATGACTTTATATAAAATGGATGGCATATAATGATAATCATGCATGGGGGAAAAATTCCATGAAGCCCCTTGGCCAACATTTAAGGAAAGGAACATCTTAATGTGCACCTGATAACTACACACAGCGTGAGTGCAAAACAAGACTTGAACAATTATTGGCCCAAGTGCATCCCAAATGGGATGCCACGAATATTTTGTGTGTATTAGTTCAGGCACAATACGGCTCCTTCTCTGTGTGTGGGTAATAGGCACTCGCCCTTATAATATGTACCACGGCCTGATTTTACAGCCATGGGTAACTCTTAAAGTAAACTCTCCAGGTTGGCGATTTGACGGAATGCTCAGATGCAAGTTAAACTTTAGCATGACTGTTGTGGTAAGATTGGATGGAGCATGCATAGTGGACAGTGCCAATCCATACCTGAAAGACGCTTTTTGGATTCTCCTTTTAAGCCTCTCAAAATTGAGTTTCCTGATTGGCTAATCCAATTAGAATCTGCAGGTGGTATAGCCTGTCCAATCGGGTGAATTTGATAAAACCTAGGTTATGTTAACCTGTGCATTGTCAGTGCACAATATGTCTGTTTCCTGTCCAGCAATAGTTAACATACATGTTTATTTTAATGCAAATAAATCCATCAATTGAGGTTGATTCTCTTTCCCCATCAGATAAATTATCCTTTGGGGGAAAAAAAAAAAAAAATTGTAGCTATTCTTGGTCTCATTTTTACATCGTCCTTTGTTTGCTTGGTGTTTTTTATGTTTTATATATTTTTTTTGATCTTTTAAAAGCATCAATGTCAATCTAGCCCCAGTCTAACGAATCTGTGGACCTTCTGCTGATCAGGGGCCCGGATTCACAATCTTGGATGTATTGCACATACGTCCTTAATTTGACGATAATAGCTACCACGCATGTGTAGTAATTATTTTACGTAATCTATATCATTTTGTTATGTAGATTGCGTATGCGCGGTCTTCGGTCTTAAAGACCATAGACACGCAATCTACGTAACAAAATGATACGTAGATTGCGTAAAATAGTTACTACGCATGTGTAGTAGCTGTTATCAGTAAATTAAGGACGTATGTGCAATACGTCCAAGATTGTGAATCCGGGCCAGGAACTATAAATCTCTGCATGCTTTGCAGGGAGCTGGAACTCCATACTCACTGGAGGACCATTAGAGTGTGTGTAATCTAGGACAATTAATCACAATATATTTGTAGTTTTATACAAAGAAATATGTTGGAAAAAAAACTATTTTGGTTTGATGTCTGGGCTTACTGACTAATAAATAGCTGTATGTATAGTTTTCTTTTTTTTTTTTTTTTTGGTTCCTTTTTAACAAAAATGACTTCACACTATTTCTGTAAAATATTTGGAATATTTTTTTTTTATAATAAACAAGACCTTTAAAAAGGATGGAGTGTGCATTCTAATTGCTTATATTTATTTTTAATGTTTTGCAAAGTAGTCTACACTAAACAGAGGCCAGAGGGGAAAAAGAAACGGTCTTAAAACCCATCATTTTAATTTTAGCTTCTCGCTCCATGAAGCAAATGGAAATTGATAGTTTGACAGATACAGGATAAATAGGAAGCCCTGTGGCTAAGAATCTGTTCTTCAATGTGAACAGGAAACTGTAAGAAGCACCATACAAAATATTTACCCTCTGCGGCTTAAGACTGTTTAAACATACACAATTCTTTCAAATCTTATAGAGCACAAAATTCAGGAACGTGCTGGGGGAACGGAGAGAGACGCACACAGGCGCATGGTGAGATTCACTACATAGTGCAACAACTTTTATTTAAGATGCAACCAGCTCAATCCAGTGAGTAGATCTCACAAGTAGGTTCTGCTTGTGAATACAGATTATAGATCCACTGGATTTTAAAACCCAAACTCTGGTTTCATGATCTAAAAATCACTTAACAAGCACTAATGTAAACCCGTTTTAAATGCACCAAACTGGGTGTATTTGAGTCTGTCGTGCAATCATTGGGAAGACCCTCTTTATCTTGTAAAGGACTAGCTGAAAGAAAACAACACTACAGATCCTGAGGCATAATAATACTGGACTTAATCCTGAGCTAATGGTGTATTGCAAACATACGGGGGAGGCTGGGGGGATCCATACGGGAGTGGATAGTGCACTTCCCCACTCACATACGGAAATAAGGTCACTTACATGCCCATAACCCTGCCTTATCTTAAGGTAAGCATGCAGACAAGTTGATTGTACATAAGGGCTAAACTCGACCCTTACTGAAACCTTTAAACAGCAAATAAAAAAAAGCACTTGTATTTTCAACAGAATCTTTAATCAATCTACTCCTATTATAACATCAATAAAAAAAAAAAAAAATCATTAAAAATAGTGTCTGAATTAATGTATTGAAAAGCAGATAACTCAAATATTGCACTGATCCTTAAGTTCTAAATGGAAATAATGGGCCAGCATGGAGGGGTGAATGCCTCCCAGCACTCCGTCTAACGGTAGTAAATCTGGACACTTACATGTCCAGAAGACTATCTTAAGCGTTACGCTTTGATCTGAGTCCGTACAGATGTGGATCAAAGTAACTGTGCTTCCTTTATTTAAATGCCTATCCTCGTCTGGATGGCGGAGATACGGCGTTCATATATGATGGGCCGGCCCCTTAATCGTACCTTCAGACGCAAGTAACTTAGTTAACATACGTCAGAAGGTGCGATTGCAAAACATATGGCACATGCATGTTCGTACCTCAGGATCCAACCCAGTGTCCCAATAGATAAAGCAATGCTCAATCAATATAGGGAATACTTCCATTGGTAAAAAGCTGAATTAAATAAAAAAAACTGACCATTCCAACAATAGTATGTGAAGGGAGCAATAATTCCTTTTGAAATAGTACAGCTAATTTATCTAGGAGACTAAACCTAGATGGAGAAGAAACTATGCTTTGTGCGAGACGTTAGCTGTGGAATTTAGCAATAAGGACAGTCGCAGTCCATTAGCTATATTCTAAAGGGAATTATTGCTCACTTCAAATGCTATTGTTGGAAATGTAGTTTTTTTATTTTAATGTAACTTATTACCATCGGAAGTATTATCTATATTGTTTGAGCATTACTTCAGCTATTGGGACATTGGTCCAGATTCACAGTTATGTAGTTTTCGTCTTGCGTATGTTGCTTTAACAATTAAGGGTCCAGAACTACGTCTGTCTTCCATAGACTGACGTAGTTCAATAAACAGTAGCTACTGCGCATGTGTAGTAGCTATTGTACGTAATCTGCGTATTGTTTTGAAAACACCGCATATACGCAATCTACGTATCGAAACGATACGCAGATTACGCACAATAGCTACTACGCATGCGCAGTAGCTACTGTTTATTGAACTACGTCCGTCTATGGAAAACGGACGTAGTTCTGGATCCGGCCCTAAGTTATGCATAGTAGCTTATTTACGCTGTCTGCGTACCATTTCTGTACGTAGATTGCGTAAGCGCAGTCTTTAGCGTAAATAAGATACTATGCATGCGTAGTAGCTCAATTCTTAAAGCAACGTACGGAAGACGAAAAATATGTTACTGAATATGGACCATTGTTTCCAATTTGAGCTTAAGGATCAGTGCGATATTTGCATTAACTGCTTGTCGTTACATGAATTCAGATGCTGTATTTTTAATTGATGTTATAATAGGAGTAGTTTGATTAAAGATTCTACTGAACTCTAAGTGCTTTCCTTTTTATTTATTCTTTGTTTCTGGGATTGGTCATCCCAGGTTTAGCTGCTGGAGTAAATAGATTGACTTATTAATTGGTGTCGAGGGGCCTGATTCAGACTTCAGAAGGAGCTTGAAATGAAGGGCCTGATCCAGACCTACGGCCGCCCTGGGAATTACAGCCGCTGCGGCCGTTATATGTGCATGGGCACAACCTTCATACGTTGGCGTTACGGCCGCTGGCTGTTACGAGAAAGGGGGCTTCCCCCCCTTTACGCATGCCGTATCTCCGCCGTCAAGGCGGAGATAGGCATGCAAATTAGAGAACGGGGTGGAAGAAGTCCCGTTACGATCAGCAATGCGGCCGTAAGGCCACAGAGTTGATCGTAATAGTGAGGGTAGGAATCCGGACACGTAAGTGCAGTCCCCGCTACGATGACGGCCGTACAGACCTCGGGCAGCCGTAAGGCGCCTGTAGGTCTGGATCAGGCCCTAAGAGAGTAAAGTTACTCCTGTGCTAAACCATGTTGATTGCAGGGGAGTCATATTTCATCTGTTGCAAACAGTATTAGAGTTGAGAGGTGATGTTTCCTATCCCAAGTCTAAATAACAGTGTGATAGTAAAGCTGGTCAGTATCTGTGTGCAGTAAGCAATTCAAAGCTATATCCCTGCATGCAAAGAATACAATTACCCTGACTCCCCTGAAATTAATATGGTTTAGCCCACGAGTAACTCTCCTCTCTTATTTCCAAGCTCCTTCTTTACTCTGAGTCAGGCCCGAGCTGTCTATATCCTATTTAGATTGCAGAGCACATTATATAGCACCCCCGACACGCCGAACGTATGGAACTGCTGGACGTACGGGATAAATATCTGCACGTCCAGCTTTCTGATGCGTATCCCGTAGTTCTGGGCATGTTGTGATCCACAGCCTCCTTCTGTGTGGAGTTTGGCTGTTCTGCATTCTGGATCTGGTCCAATAATCCGTCTGGGTTATGTTGGGTACATTTGTTCATTTTGGGTACCAGCCATATAACAGATTCATTTTTAGGTAGACACTGTGGATCTTTCATGTTTGCGATTGTCTGGGTGTTTCAGCAGCAATATTTTGGCACATAGTCCTCTTTCTACCCCACCTTGGGGAATCACATAGGCGTTGCCATCGCTGGCTCTCTTGGGATCCAGACTGTGAAGCTGGCTGTTGCTGCGGCTCACAGATCCATATTCCCATAGCTGGTAACGAAGGCTCTTGCCCTGCTTGGCAATGAGGTAGATCTGCTCTGTGTCTCCTGAGTGCAGGGAAGGTTGGCTTGCTGGTGGATGATATAACCCAGGAATGTCCGGGTCTGCATTGGAGGAACCATTCTGCATTCCAAATAATACACCTTAAAGACAGACCGTCATTAGACAATAATAGCTTTATAGTGCATCAGATTCAGCTGGGCAGAGCCAGGCCCAGATCTAACCTCTGTGTACCTGATATAACTGCCCAATGTGCCCGGTGCCCATTTCTTTGGGATGGCTCATGGTTGAAGTCCTCATCATATCTGCACAGCTTATTAAAGAAAATGGATACACTGTGTGCTGCTGAATATACATGTGTATATTATTTACCCAAACGTGTGATACAGTTTTGACTACTGAAGTTCTCTGCGTGATCTGTTATTAAGATTCTGGACCGGATCCAGACCTCCGCGTGCTTTCCGTGCGCGCGGGGGTCTGAAATTACGCGAGACAGAGGGGAGTGCACACCCCCTGTCACTCCCCTCTGTCGTGCGGGCTTTATGGCAGCTTACGCTGCCATAAGCCTCCCTTAAATGCGACGGGTGGATCAGCGGTCCGTATGGCCAATGATCCGCTACAGTGTGGGAGCCCCCTCCCACACTGTACACTTTACATGCTTCCCCCCCCGGAAGGGAAGCACAGCCCATTTGCACGCAAATAGGCTCGGACGGAACAAAGCGCGTGTGTAAATCACCTGACGATCTTAAATCTGGATCCGGTCCTCTGTCCTTATTCTAAGCACTAGCCAAGGTCTGGCCAACCTATGGCTCTCCCGGTGTTGTGAAACTAAAACTCCCAGCATGCTTTGCCACATATCAGCTATGGTCATGCACTTAAAGCATTCTGGGGCTTGTAGTGTCACAACACCTGGAGAGCACCACAGGTTGGCCAGGCCTGCACTAGCCAGTACAGTGCAGATTCATCACATGTTGTTGCTGCCACCTGGTGGTCACTGCACAGAACATATACATAGTCCCTAATAAAGACAAAATTAAACACTGGCACTAAAAGAAATATTTATGTATAAACTACAAAATAAATAATTTACATTTACACATGCAACTGTTAGAAATCGTAAAGTCCACAACCCGAACACAAATAATCAAGAAAGTACAAATATAACAATGCAAAAACTGAAAGTCCACAATCATCAATAAAGTATAAAAGAAATATAGAAAAAAAAAATGTGCATAATAAAAACCTGGTGATCACACAAGGGAGATGGGAGAATGAGAGCAGTAAGCTCAAACAACTTTGAATACAGTTGAAGTTAAAAACACAATAAAAGAAAATACAAAAAAAGGATAAATATCAAAGTGTCTTCCACAATAGTACATACATCACAGCTGCTGTATTATTGCCATAATCACAAACATAACATGGTTCTAAACAAACCAAAAAAATCAGCACTGACTACTCACTGCAGCGATAACTGGCCCAAACTGTCAATAACTGTAAAGCTGGCCATACACTAAAGCAATTATTGCCCCGATCATCCAATTATCGGGTGATCGGGCTAATAATCGCTGTAGTTTTTAAAACGTCAAATAAACGTTCCAGAAATGCTCTGGTTGATTATTTGATCTTTTGACATGTTTGATTTAAATCATCTAGTGTATGGGTGTTCTCCCTCTGATGTGTGTACTGTGACAGCGCTGTGCAGCCTGTAATTATGAGAGGTTCTGCACCGTGCTGCAGAGCCTCTCACACTATATTATTCACAAATAGCCAATACACTAGCTGCATGGGTCTCCTGTCAAGACTGACAGGAGACCCAGCCAATCAATAGGCTAGCTGAATAGGTCTCCTGTTGAGATTGACAGGAGACCCAGCCAATTATAGAGACTACAGCCAGCCAAATAGACTAGCTGCGGGCCCTCCTGCAGAGATTATCGCTCCCAGGCTCTGCAATGTATGGTGTCAATATCAGGACGTTTCCCCTGGGGAAAATTGCCTTTTTATCGTCCATTTCCTGCTGGAAAATCTCCCTAGTGTATGGCCAGCTTATAAGGGGGCTGATCATTGCTGTAGTGTATGGCCAGCCTTAGAAGTAAACAGAGGACAGTTCCAGTACTGCCTAATAACTTCTGTCCATGTATTTTACATTATGCATTATATCCAACATTACATTAAACTGTAAAAAATTGCAGCTATTCTAATCACTGGTTACACTCTCCAGTACGAGAGTGTAATGTCCGAAAATGGGAATCCTGAAAGTTCCTTTTCGAAGGTCCATTTTCAAATACTTAGCGCTTTCGCCTTTTTTTTTGTGAATGGGTGAGTATGTCGTTCAGCATACTTTACCCATTAACTTTCGCAATTACCGTTGTACCTCCTCCGTCTGCGATAACCCTCCGCCGCCGCTCGCTGGACCAGGAACAAGTGAGTAACCTATCTGTGCCGGTTAGGGTTAGGCTGCTGGAGAGGGAGGGTTAGGGTCAGGCTGCGGTAGATGGAGGGTTAGGGTCAGGCTGCAGTAGATGGAGGGTTAGGGTCAGGCTGCGGGGAAGGGAGGGTTAGGGTCAGGCTGCAGGGTAGGGAAGGTTAGGGTCTAGGGTCAGGCTGCAGTAGATGGAGGGTTAGGGTCAGGCTGCAGGGGAGGGAGGGTCAGGGTCAGGCTGTGGTAGATGGAGGGTTAGGGTCAGGCTGCGGGGAAGGGAGAGTTAGGGTAGTGAGAGGGGAGGGTTAGAATTAGGGAAAGGACTATTTTTACTTACAATTTAGCTTTCGGAGCTCCGTGACTCGATCAAAATCCCAGCCAGTTCGCAACTGGCTGGGGAGGAATGACCAATTTGAAAATCGGCCATTCGGACCGGAGCCCCACACCCCTAATCACTAATCTGATTTTACCAATATAACTAGCCCAAATATATACTGCAAAATATTGCAAAGCTGTTCCCTTCCTCAGTGCTACGATAATACACTGCCCTAATCCGTTTCATTGCCAGATAGGAAGTCCATCCCCTTTATTACATGGCAGCGCAGGAGTCTCAACACTTTCCACGTCTCAACAAGGATCTGCAGGGACAGTGCTGATAATATGGGAAAGGATACGGGATGAGGACAGGAAGTCCCTCTGTTAGATGGCGCAGGATTGGCTCTCTGTTGTCTCCTTCCATTCCTCCGGTCAGGAGCTCACAATGACACCCAAACACCTCCTCTGCCAGGCAGGCCATGTTATCAGCTGGGAGAGAGTAATGAGTAGGGTTTACATGCCAAGTTATGTCTGTGCCAACTCCATTTTCTTGCCCACCACTGGATTGCAAGGGCTGGTCCTCTCATTGTTATATAAAGTTCCAATGTATTTAAAAGTGCTGCAAGATTACAAACAGTGACACTGAGGGAAACGGATAACTACGATGGGTTGTATATAGAATGTTTTCGTTACATTCCCTGGATTACACTCACCGGAGAACATTTCCCCCAGGGTGGTGTATCCTCTGGTCATGGCAAGCTGCACAATGGTTTCCAGTGTCACCTCGTGTTTAATGTCCAGTTGTTGCCCTGCCATCCATAGAGCAACCAGACCGCACCTGGGGGGACGGAATATAGAATGTGGCACGTTCTCGTTGACAAAAGATCTTATTGTCATTGTGGTGTTTGCAAGTCCCTGGTTACAGCAATTTAAGACAAAGGGCCGTATGCAGACTACCAGACATATAACACATACGTCTGGTAGTCTTGCATTTAGGTGAAAAATTTGAATTGATGTACAAAAGCCAATTAGGAATGAGCCATTTTAGCAAAAAAAAAGACAATCCAAATGTCAGCTTGCTGCATCTTGTACATAGTCTTAACCTTAGCGCTCCGGACTGGATCCAGACTCTGCTCCACTTCCTCGCACAGTTCTGAGGCCAGGACCCTTACTTAAGAGTCTGGATAGTGCAGAGGGCGTAGGGCTCGCCTATACTGTAAAATGTGCATGCCCAACCCCTCCCTTGTGTGCCAGCGTCTGCCCTGCAGTGATAGACCAATTGGGGGGAGGGGGGGGGAATAGTTTTCTGGATCTCAATTATCCAGACACAACCAGAGGTTGCAGCGCGTGTGCAAAAGTAAGAGAAAAAAAAGTACACTTTCTGAGCCTAATCCAGACTTCACGTAATTTTACATATGCAAGCATGCACAAGTTACTACTGAGGATAATGCACTTCCCTTGCATGCATGTAACTTAGCTGACTTATGTGTTCAGAACCCTACCTTAACTTTTCCTTGCATATCTCTGGTCGTACGTATCGCCTTGTCGTCCATAAGTGGCTAATACAGCCCATAGTGTACAATATAAATGCCTCCCTCCGCCCACAATGCGTATACTCGGCTTGCGTATGGATGTCCCGCCAGAGTTACGTACAAGCTATGTACGATCTGAGTTACGATGTGTAACATTTGCCACGTGCATGCGCAGTGCTTTCCCACAGCCAGTCGTTAATTCACTGTCATTATTAAGTCTGAATCAGGCCCTCTGATCCTAGCGATCTGACATCTGGATCGGATCCACTGTTTCTAAAGTAATCAATAACCCCGTTAACAGACTTAAGAATATCAAGTCAGAAGCCCCATTTTCCTAAAAGAATACTGATCTTTGTATATTTTTACATGTGTAGGGCACTGCTTAGAATACAAATAAGGCCATTTAACCTTTGTTTCTGTGGCTAGCAGATTACCCCCCGGCCTTTCATGCACCTGTTTGCATTTACCTATAAATTGATCTGAGCAACTTCCATTTTGTGTGTATAGCTAGAGAAAATGTCCTCTATCTTACACTTACACCATCAACTGAGCTGATGCAAGATTTTGGAGGAAGCGTAGGGAATCTTGGCTGCTACTGTGTCTAGCAGAGCACTGAAATGATTTAAATATCGTGGAACACTCTAGCGCAGAGCACACGGATGTGGACACAGGCGGATGGGTAGCCTTGCGACCACTGTTCTGTGCTCTCTCCACTTGTGCACATGTGCAGTGTGCAATTCCGTTACACTTCCACCTAAAATATAGGTGAAAATGCAGCTCTGGATCAGCTCATATTCTTGGAGCTAACATTAGACAGCCCTCTTACAATGTGCCCCACTTATATTATTGTATTTATATACAGGTTTTTGAACATTTGTTCTTACTCACTGCGGCCCCTCCTGTATCAGGGATGGTATGTGCTTGTTATATAGAAGCCATTTTAACGTCCCGCTGAATCTGAGACAAAAAAATAATAATTAACTGACTGCTGACAATCTAATACACTATTAGGAAAAGTGGAGACGTTACCCATAGCAACCAATCATATTCCAGCTCTCACTTTCTTATTACATACCAGAAAATGTCAGCTAGAATCTGATTGGTTGCTATGGGCAGGACTTTACCTGTCCAGTAGTATCTTTATCAACTTCTTTAACTCCTCACATCCTCCAACGGAGGGGTCGCTGCTCTCTGCCACCATCTTAAAGAACTTACTCTTCACTTGTGATGGAGGGGGTGGGCAGAAGGTTGGCAGCAGTGGCGGAGGTATAGGAATGGCACCCGCTCCATCCTGATCCGGCATGAGTGCTACAGAAAAATCATGTACAAAACGTCAGCCACAGCCCACAAAAAACATGTTCCGAGCAGATTTTTAGCTACTAATTACAAGAGCAAATGTGAGTTTATGGATGTAATTTTCTGCTTGAAGTAAAAATGAAAAGCTGTAAGTTGCATGTGCACGGATTTCATTTTTTGCCTCAATGACCAGTGCAGTTGCATTCATGTAATATACATCAATGCATTTACTTAAGTAATGAGCCAATTTAATAACCCTCAATGGGTTAATTGGATGAAGGTACAGGAACCCTTTTGAACCTACTTTCTCCTGCACTGACCATTATCTTGCAGCAAGCACTAGCATTACATGTGGTTCTGAAAGGAATTATTAACATACCACTGCTAAGCCCTCTCTAAGGGTCCCCAATTATTACCATCAAAGATTATTTTAGCGAGAGCCAGACAGGGGTGACAACAGGGCATTCAGTCATAAATTAACTACAAAGGACGAGCAAATATATGCAGACATGAATAATAAGGTTAGGGTGGGCTGTGGGACCCTGTTGCGAACAACCCTATTTCAATAGGGCCGTTCTTTCCCAGCCAGTTCCGAACTGGCAGGGCAAACGATTGCTTATGCCTCAAACACGGTGCTCCGAAAAGTAACTATTCTATACCCAACCCACTTCCTAACCCCAAGTCTCCACACCCCCCTCCCCCCTGCCTAATCCTAAATCCCCAGAGAGGGGGTTCAGCTGGGGCGCTTCCGAAAATGAATGGGTGAATATGCCAATTGCAACTTTCAGCTGTCCCTACTTTGTAATGACATATCATATAGTACCAGGAGGCTCCATTAACATTGAATAAATAAGGTGGTGGTTTCTGTGGGAGCAGTAACTGGAGAGGGTGGGGACTCCAAGATGTACAACCCCTCTCCCTGCTAGTTACACTGCCTCCAGTTCTCCACTCTGTAAGGACAAAGTTAGCACTTCTGGACATTATTGGGTTTCCAGAAAAGCCCCCTACAAGCTACGAGGTACAAGTGTAGACCTAAGCAATACCATGTTGAACTCCAAGGGGAGGCTAATTTGAATGGTATAGTCTTAGCTCTATTTCACAGATTATACATTAAGCTAAGCAGTAGAGTTCTTTGTGCAAAAGAAAAGTCATTTCCCTGCATGCAAAAGATATAAAATTAATATAAAGATAAGATATAAAATGAATAAACCCCCCCACTTTGCAAAGTGGTTTCGCCAACTTGTACACTTGCACCTGTTTTGCCTTTACTCTAAAACTCTGAATCAGCTGTGCAGCGTTTAAACACAGCCATGGGAATTGCGCCCCCTCCTGAAAGAGGCAAAAGGTGGAGAACAAGTGGTCTTATCTGTAATCCTTTAGGGTCGGATTCACAGGTAATAACGCGGCTCTCACAAGTCATGCACGCGCCAGATGTTACGCAATGAATCTCCATGTGGGCGGAACTCTGTTCTGTCCGCCCCATCCGTATGATGGGGCGGACCTTGCATTCTCCATGGAAGCGCGGTTCGCCCTGCAGATAAGGCAAACAGTGGCGATAACCAGCTTCGGAATGGATCTGCGTTCATATTGAGGCTGATACGCAAGTTGCTATTAAGGTTGGATCATGGAAACGTAACGGGGGAGTTCACTCCCCTCTTCCGTACGTAGTTACGATAGGTGCGGGGATCTGGTACTTAAGGTAATTCTCTACAGGTAAATCAACTGCATGCATACAGGAAAATGCACAATTGATTGCATAATACAAACTTCAGCACTCTCTGCAGTAAAAATAAATCGGATTAGTGTTCTCTTAGGAAGCTGTCAGTGCATGCTGGTACTTGTAGTCCCACAATTCCTCCGATCTAGTCATTGTCTATTCCCCTTATTTTCTCATATGAGACCCAGTGGCTCCCCAGTACCCCTGTATATGTGTATACGTAGCGCTAATGGCGCCCACACACAGACCCATAGAGAGACACGAGTGATAACAACGCCTCAGACCGGCCTCTGCCACCGCGCACGGGCCCACTCCGGCCGGCAAGAGATTGACAGCACCCTCGGCCAATGATTTCTTTCCTTGGCGCTGCCGTCACGTGATATTGCAACGGAGAGGCGGGCTGTGAGGGAGCCTATCAGGAAGGCTCTGGCGGGGTGTAGGGGGCGGAATTACACGGAAGTATATATGCCGCCGGAAGCCGGGCTCCTGTAGCATTGCGGCCTGCTTGTGTTTGCAGCGTGCATCCTTCCGCCATTAAATCTCCGCAAAGGTATTGTATGTATTCGGTCGTGTGGAGGGTGGGGTGATGCCCGGTATTATTCCTAGCAGCGTCTTACGCCAGCTGACACGGGGATACCGGCTGGGCGCCGCCATTTTGTTTTGTGTAAAGTCTGCTATTGTCAATTAAGGTGGGAGCAAATAATATATGGGTCAAACGTCTGAATCCCCGAGTTTATTGTTTACCACTTACACGACCCCCTTCCTTCAGAAATTCTTTGCTTCCTTTCTGTGTTGGCTACTGTGGTCTCCTATTTAATTTTCTATATTTCACTTATTTATTACCTTCCAGTGTGTTGTTGCTGGGGGATAACAAACTAAATGGCTGCAATAGATTCAGTTTATTTGTATGGCTGGTTTGGTTCCTTACCATCTTAGTCCATATGAGAATTCAAAGGTGGACTGTATATTCTGATCTTAGCAGATGCATGTCTCCATTATGAAGGCCTTATGGCTGTTGGTGGCCATAATGTCAATAAATATGTCAATATGGTGGTGTTTATGCTTCCTCTTCCTTTGCCTCATGTAGCCCATCATCCCTGGGTTTTGTCTACTGTATATGTATGCTTCTGTTTAAAGCACAAAAATGCAAATTGATACTGCAGTGCTCACCAATGATTAAGCTGGTTATGTTGGCAGAGCTTGATAGAGCCCATATCAAGTGAAGACCCCTGTTTTAAAAGACAAAAATGTAATTATGGTGCTCCTTTGCACCTGGGTGTCTCTTGGTTCCCAGTGCATGTGCCTATGAAACTCACCCTAGTTATGCCATACATTTTTTCCTTGCTTGAAAAGTCCATGGCTTTCTCTTGTGTTTATGAAGTACAGTATTACTAAAGCTAATATTTGCTAAATATACCATGAGTCTGTATAGTTGGACACTTCTTAACAATGATTACTTCCTTTTATGTTCTATTGAGATATGAAACAGGTGCCAGACAATTTATTTTGCTAACTGTGTTCTGTCTTAGCTTCCGGTGAAATGGCTGTACAAGAGAGCAGACCCAACAACACAATCTACATCAACAATCTTAATGAGAAGATTAAGAAAGATGGTGAGTTGTCACGTGGCTACAGCTTATGAGGTTTGGTGAACTGGCTTTACTTCTACTGGGTTCTCTGGAACATCATCCATACTTGGGTTATAATCTTGATTAGCATCTGTCTTCAGATAGAGGTCCTGCAAGGATTGACCCCCCCTTAGTACATTGAAAACTACTCTAGCCTCAGTGCCCCTTAGAATAGGTACAGCTGATACAGAAGTGGGAGGCCCAGTGTTTCAATTGGTTATGTGGCTTAACTGAATGATGGCATGTGGCCACTGTAATAATGTGTGACCTATGTGTTCACATTAAATAATGAGTTTGAGATTGAGGGTAAGACAGGTGAGAGTTCAGCTTGGTTAAACCATTTTGCAAAAGGAGTACAACTTTATTTTTTTTTTTTTAGTTCTTTTGCAAAATACTTTAAATTAGATTTTCAATTCTAATTCTGCTTTCACTATTTAAAATAGTCTCCCCTTTCAATTCAACATGGTATTGTCCAGGTCTACACTTGCACCTATAAAACAAGTGTTAATGTGACTCTGATTCAGTACCTACATGTCATGGTTACATGTGGCATGTTTAATGAGATTTTGTAAAGATAAACCTCTGGTTGGTCCTTTTGAACTAAATGAAATGTATGTTACTACTAGACCAAGACTGAACATTTTATAACGTGTTTTCCTGCAGAGCTGAAGAAGTCTCTTTATGCCATCTTCTCCCAGTTTGGACAAATCCTGGACATTTTGGTATCCCGCAATCTCAAGATGAGAGGGCAAGCCTTTGTCATCTTTAAGGAAGTGAGCAGCGCAACTAATGCCCTGCGGTCGATGCAAGGATTCCCATTCTATGACAAGCCGATGGTTGGTAGTTTCTCTCACGTCCCTCCCAACTACAACAGTGTTTTTTTTTAATGTTTTTTCATTCGGTTTCCACTTTAACAGCAAACTCTTCTAGTGAATCTTCTGCTTGGAGCATTCTCATTGAATATAACTAGATGAGTTCGTCTATTCTTTGTAGTGTATAAAGCTGATGGAGACACTGCTGCCACTGGACCGGATTCAGACCCCCCGCATGCTTTCTGTGCGCGCAGGGGTCTGAAATTACGCCAGACAGTGGGGAGTGACAGGGGGTGTGCACTCCTGTCATGCAGGCTTTATGGCAGCTTACGCTACCATAAGCCTCCGTACGACTGCTGAGCCGCTACAGTGTTGGAGCCCCCTCCCACACTGTACACTTGCTTCCCCCTGTCCGCTTTAGTGGGCAGGAGGGAAGCACAGCACATTTCCTCGGAAATGGTCTCAGAGAGAACAAAGTTTACTATAGTAATCCTAGCGTAACATCTGGAGGGCGCATGCAGTTGTCAGGTGAATTACACACCTTGCGTGCGTAAATCACCTGATGGTATTAAATCTGGATCCGGTCCACTGTGTGATTTAGTTGACTTAAACCCCGTTCAGATTACCAGCTAAAAGCCGGGGTTCTCATGAAAACCCTGGCTTTTTCTGGCAATCTGAACGCGAACCCGGGCTCTCTCTAGCCGGGTCTTACACCCGGCTAAAAAGGAGTTTGCTGAGAATGCTGGGTCCTGCGACTCCACTGCACATCGGTGACCAGGGAAAACCTGGTTCACCGCTGTCCGTGTGAACGGGCAGCCCGGCATGTCCCTGCAAATCCCCAGGGTTTGAAAACCCTGGGGATTTGCAGGGCTGGTAATCTGTATGTGGTATTATAAACACTTTGCACCTAATGGAAGATATATAAAATGTTTCTGCTTATTTTCTATAACCTGCAGAGAATACAATATGCAAAATCGGACTCTGACATCATTGCCAAAATGAAAGGGACCTTTGTGGAGAGAGACAAAAAGAGACAGGAGAAGAGGAAGGTGAAGGGCCAAGAGGCAGCTGCTGGCAAGAAGGCTGTTCCAGGGGCACCTGTAGTGCCAGGCTTACCAGGGCAAATGCCTGTAAGTTTCTTTTTATACAGATTTTGGGGTGGATTGCCTTTGTCAGACTCATCTGACATCATCATATTTGTCTTTAGGGAATGCAGAATATCCATGGAATGACCCAGGCTCCTCGCATGATGCATATGGCTGGACAGACGCCATACATGCACCACCCTGGCATGATGCCACCACCTGGAATTGCCCCGGGACAGATCCCACCTGGTGGCATGCCACATGGACAGATGATGCCAGGACAGCTTGCACCCATGCAACCGGTAAGTGCCACTTGCATTTAATGCCTCCTTTAATGTGTTCCATGGTTACTTTAATAACTGTGTTGGCTTGCTTGAATAGATTGTTGTGTATAGTAGTCTAGCCTTGGAAAACTGCTGAGTGCCACTTTTGTAGTTACAATAACATTCATATTATCTTCTCCAGATATCTGAAAATCCACCAAACCACATCCTCTTCCTGACCAACCTTCCAGAAGAGACCAATGAGCTAATGTTGTCCATGCTGTTTAACCAGTGAGTATCTCCCCTCTATAGTCTCTGCTGATGAAACTTAATCTCCTTAAATCTTTGACAATTTGATGAAAATCAAATGTTTAAACATAATCCAACTTATTTCCCTTAGATTCCCTGGCTTCAAAGAGGTTCGTCTAGTTCCTGGACGTCACGACATTGCCTTTGTGGAATTTGACAATGAGGTACAAGCTGGTGCTGCCAGAGAATCACTGCAAGGATTCAAGATCACTCAGAGCAACTCCATGAAGATCTCATTTGCTAAGAAATAATTGGAGCTCGTGGAAACATCTAAAGCTTCAGTGTTCTGGTTCTTGTTCTCCATCTTGTTTAGTTGGTGTGAGCAAACGATTAAGACATTTAGTTTTAAGTTCTTGCAACATTTCAGTGAATTCTCATCCATCCGTTATGTTGGTGAGTATGGACTGGTCTTTTATATTGTTTTTGTATTTTTATGAACATGGAAAGCATTGCACCCAGAGTCTGCTCGTCAGACACTGTACCTGGAGCTTTTGAATAAAATCTTTTTTCTATTGAACATGTTTGGGCTCATTATTGTGTTAAAAACAGTGAGATCATGTTTATGAAAGGATAAGATTTTAGTACAAGCGTGTATGTAGTGAGAGCACAAGGGTAATGTTGAAAGTGTAGGATGGAATCATTTATAAGATCAGTCTGGATTTTCAGTCTACTGAGACTTAACCACTAATTGTACTGTAGTATAACTTTGTAATAACTCCCGCATCCAAGACTTCTCTGGGCAAAATAATGATGACGGGGAGCAGGAAGCTAAAAAGGTCATCAGAGCAGCAAAGGCACAAACTGAGGAAAAACTGGCCCACTTTATATGAAAAGGACAAAAGCTTTAATAAGTACATAAATGAAAGGTGAAAAAAATGAGGATATAGTAAGTAAACAGAGTGGGATTCTTGTTGAGGGTGAAAGGGTTATGGCAGATCATCATAAGTATTTCTGTTCAATATTCACAAAAAGAGGAGGGACCACTTTTAAATGGTAAGACTATTAATACAAAGGCAATTGCTACTACTTTCACTGAAGAGCAGGTATTAAAAAATCTTTTTTTAGCTGAAAGTGGACAAAACAATGAGACCAGATGGGATACATCCAAGGATACTAAAATAGCTTAGGGATGCTGGCAAAACCATGAACTGAATTATCCAACCAGTCACTAACTGGGGTGATTCCAGAGGACTGGAAAATGGCAAATGTCGTCCCTCTGCATAAAAGTGGAAGTAGGGAAGAAGCGTCAGAACTACTGACCAGTGAGTCTAAAATCAGTAGTAGGGAAATTAATGGAAACACTGTTAAAGGAACAAATTGTACAGTATCTTAAATCCAGTCACCATGGATTCACTGGGGAGGAAGGATTCATTGGGGAAATCTTACTGCCAACTAAGAAATAATTGGAGCTCGTGGAAACATCTAAAGCTTCAGTGTTCTGGTTCTTGTTCTCCATCTTGTTTAGTTGGTGTGAGCAAACGATTAAGACATTTAGTTTTAAGTTCTTGCAACATTTCAGTGAATTCTCATCCATCCGTTATGTTGGTGAGTATGGACTGGTCTTTTATATTGTTTTTGTATTTTTATGAACATGGAAAGCATTGCACCCAGAGTCTGCTCGTCAGACACTGTACCTGGAGCTTTTGAATAAAATCTTTTTTTCTATTGAACATGTTTGGGCTCATTATTGTGTTAGAAGCAGTGAGATCATGTTTATGAAGGGATAAGATTTTAGTACAAGCGTGTATGTAGTGAGAGCACAAGGGTGATGTTGAAAGTGTAGGATTGAATCATTTATAAGATCAATCTGGATTTTAAGTCTACAGAGACTTAACCACTAATTGTGCTGTAGTATAACTCCCGCATCCAAGACTTCTCTGGGCAAAATAATGATGACTGGGAGCAGGAAGCTAAAACGGTCATCAGAGCAGCAAAGGCACAAACTTTATATGAAAAGGACAAAAGCTTTAATAAGTACTTAAATGAAAGGTGAAAAAATGAGAATATAGTAAGTAAACAGAGTGGGATTCTTGTTGAGGGTAAGTATTTCTGTTCAATATTCACAAATAGAGGAGGGACCACTTTTAAATGGTAAGACTATTAATACAAAGGAGGCAATTGCTACTACTTTCACTGAAGAGCAGGTATTAAAAAATCTTTTTTTTTTAGCTGAAAGTGGACAAAACAATGAGACCAGATGGGATACATCCAAGGATACTAAAATAGCTTAGGGATGCTGGCAAAACCATGAACTGAATTATCCAACCAGTCACTAACTGGGGTGATTCCAGAGGACTGGAAAATGGCAAATGTCGTCCCTCTGCATAAAAGTGGAAGTAGGGAAGAAGCGTCAGAACTACTGACCAGTGAGTCTAAAATCAGTAGTAGGGAAATTAATGGAAACACTGTTAAAGGAACAAATTGTACAGTATCTTAAATCCAGGCACCATGGATTCACTGGGGAGGAAGATCATGTCAAACAAATCTTACTGACCTTTTTTTTTTGACTGGGTCAGTAAAGTGTTAGATAAGGGGGAAGCTGTAGACAGTTTATCTAGATTTTAGTAAGGCTTTTGACAGTGCCACGTCGCAGACTGTTAAATAAGCTAGAAACTTTGGGACTGGACTTAAAGATAGTTGCATGGATATGATCTTGGTTGTAGTAAATGGAATCTCTTCTGGGGATGGTAAGGTAACCAGTGGAGTACCTCAGGGTTCTGTACTTGGACCAGTGCTATTTAATATCTTTACAGGTGATATTGCCTGTGGTATAGAGGGGAAAATATGCCTTTTTGTAGATGACACAAAGATATGTAACAGGGTAGACACAGCATGCCAAAAAATGCTAAATTAATGCACTTGAGGCACAAAACCCCAAAAGCTTAATATATCCTTAATGGCACTACATTAGAAACTACAGAAGAGGAAAGGGAGCTTGGAGTCATTATTTCACATAACAAAGGTAGCCAAGCAATGTAACAAAGCAACGAGAAAGCAAAGTCAGATGCTTGGTTGGGAGAGGAATTAGTAGTAGAAAGAAAGTAGTGATGCCCCTTTACAGATCATTGGTGTGACCTAACCTAGAATACTGTGTTCAGTTCTGGAGGCCATATCTCCAGAAATACATAAATACATTAGAGACTGTTCAAAGAAGAGCAACTAAAATGGTCCATGGCCTGTGTCACACAACATACCAAGAAAGGCTAGAGGAACTAAACATGTATAGCTTGGAGCAGAGAAGGGAGAGGGGGGGATATGATAGCATAGCAGC
>WWET01000027.1:0-19550 GCA_011038615.1 Limnodynastes dumerilii
GATAAAGTACTGTTAAAGAATCTTCTGTAAAGATATCAAAGGAGTGGCTTCAGGACAACTCTGTGAATGTCCTTGAGTGGCCCAGCCACATTGAACATCTGATTGAACATCTTTGGAGAGATCTGAAAATGGCTGTGCACCAACGCTTCCCATCCAACCTGATGGAGCATGAGATGTGCTGTAAAGATGAATGGGCGAAACAGGCCAAAGATAGCTGTGCCAAGCTTGTGGCATCATATTTAAAAAGACTTGAGGCTGTAATTGCTGCCAAAGGTGCATCAACAAAGTATTGAGCAAAGGCTGTGAATACTTATGTACATGTGATTTCTTTGTCTTTTTATTTTTAATAAATTATCAAAAATCTCCCCAAAAAAATTTCACATTGTCATTATGTATTTTGTGTAGAAATTTGAGAGAAAAAATGAATGTATTCCATTTTGGAATAAGGCAGTAACATAACAACATGTGGAAAAATTGAAGCGCTGTGAATACTTTCCAGATACACTGTATGTATGCCTTTCTGTATTCCACAACGCTTCCCTATGTCTACAAGGACAGGGCAGTCACTCAGTAAATGTGTTATTCTCACCTGCTTGTTCTTGGTGACTCTCTTCTTCATCAGTGCACTTAAGGTCTATTTTTATGCACTTTTACTTTTCTCCAGCACACTTCATATTCCTGCTTTACTACTAGCACTTAATGCACAGCCTTGCTTGACATCAAACCTGTTCCCAGGTAACAGAAATAAAAGGTATGTTACTGCCACCTGCTGTCCATAACAGACACTGCAAAACAAATTCAATCTAATGCAAATTAGAAAGAGGTATTTATGATACCATAATGCACAACACAATAAGCACATTGTAAAACATGTTAAATCTGATTTTGTTTTCCTTATATGGACCAGAGTATGAAGGTGCTGTAATAGTGTTTCTATTTCACATCAATATATTTGTTGACATCTTTTCTTTTGGGTACAGAAAAATAAAAAGGAAACAGTTAATTAAAGGGAGAGAAAGGTCGGGATACACATTTGGAGCCACATTTACTATGCTGTGGGTTTGGAATAGTGGAGATGTTGCCCGTAGCAATCAATAATATTTTAGCTGTCATTCTCTAGTATGTATCAGGAAAATGAGAGCTAGAATCTGGTTGGTTGCTATAGGCAACATCTTCACTTTTCCAAACCCGCAGCTTAGTAAATCTAATGCAAACACATTTATATGTCTGGATAATGCAGCCTAGCACATATGGATTTATCAGATTCTTAATATTTCAAGACATAATAAATCAAAAGCGTTGGCTTAGAAGAAGAAAACCAGAAGTAGTGTGATCACATGAAAATTGTTTATTAAAATGTTAGCCCCTTATAATTCCATTTTAATGTTTAGTGCAAGATAATTCATATAAATTATAGCATATAGATCATTGATAAACAAACTTAAACACTTCAATTGCCACACACTACCTTTGAAAGAACACATTGCATCAGAGAGAACCAATGTAATATCACATCAAGAGGGTCCTACACAAATGTTACAATCAGGGTCTTAAAAGTTAAATTGTTAAACTGAAGGGCACAAATTTTAGCACCAGTTATCATACTAGATTGTAGTAGTGTGTAGGCATCATAAAACGTGTAACCACAATAAAAGAAAGCAAATCATATTCACTATTATACAATACAGACAGTGTCCTAGTCTCCAATATACAAATGCAACTTTATTCTAAAAACCACCACACAGTACAGACTTTATATCATATCATATCATTCGTGTGTCTCCAGCCTCCCAGTATTCCCCATTCATGTGTCTCCAGCTTCCCCAGTATTCCCCATTCCTGTGTCTCAAGCCTCCCAGTAGTCCCCATTCATGTCTCCAGCTTCCCCAGTATTCCCCATTCATGTCTCCAGCTTCCCCAGTATTCCCCATTCATGTGTCTCCAGCTTCCCAGTAGTCCCCATTCATGTGAACCGTCTGCTGCTCTTCTCCGCAGTGCTCTCCTTCCTTCACTGTGACGCCGGCATGATCTAATGTCACATCACTGTCATTTGCATAGGTCCCTGCTATCAGCCGCCGCGGCAATTACACAGAACAACTGATAGCAAACCAGTGGCAGCCTGGTGCCGTTCTGTACCGCATTCCCCCGCTGGGCCGCATTGTGCTGGCCCTGATTACAAGCTATAATAAACAAATACGAAATCAACATGGAATGGACATGGGAACCACAGTTGTCATCTCCAAGGGCTGAATGAGGCCATAGGGACGTTTGTTCCCCAATAGTAATATAGATGGTTTACTAGAATTCATAGGACTGACACTGACAACCTTTAGCACTATAGGTGTTGTAAAACTACAACTGCCAGCATGCAGCAACAACATAGGAATAGATGATATGTTGTAAAACATGATGGGTCATGTAGTTAGTATATTTGATTGCTACAGGTTGCTTATGGCTAGCATAGCTCTTGTTGGGAATGTTCCTAAATTCAATTTGTATGAGTCAAGAATTCAAGCATAGTCATTGCAAGTTCTCTTTGAAGCTCCGATCAGTTTGTAATACTGAGAAACAGAATAGATTTTCAGACAGTTGATGTACAGAAGCCTATCTGAACCAAAAACTGAGCATGACAAGAACTTAGTGTAAGCAAATAGCCTCCAGAGTCACCATACCTAGACCCTATAGAGTATCTTTGGGGTACCGTGAACTAAGTACTTTTCTGTACAATTGTGTGATATTATGAGGTCAGCATGCACTAGAATCTGCTAGGAATGTTGGATGCATATAACAGAGAAATCTGTGTGTGGGAATCCAGGGGTTCCTACACCAGAAGGATGTACCTAATATGTGGCCATTAAAGACAACATCCAGATTTATGAAATGTTGGCGTTTACCACTCTTTATGAATGCATGAACAGACTTCCAAGACGGATCTGGATCCAATCCAAAATGTATATAATGTTTGTTGGGAATAAATACTTTTACTTCTCACACCAGATTTACTAAGCTGCGGGAAAGGAAAAGCAGAGATGTTGACCACAGCAACCAATCAGATTCTAGTTCTCACTTTCCTATTACATACTAGAAAGTGATAGCTACAATCTGATTGGTTGCTATGGGCAACATCTTCACTTTTCCTTTTCCGCAGTTAAGTAAATCTGGCCCTTAGAAGGCATTTCATATGTATTGTGGAACAAACGCTATATTATTACCTGTTAATATGGTTTCCTGGACTCCTCCACGGCAGCATACACAATGGGTTAATTCCCCCTTCCGAGCCAGGGCAGGACCAAAAGAAGACACGGAGGTATATAATGACTGCACTTCCTCCTTCCTGTGTCTTCCATTCTTGCTCAGCACATGCAAAAAAATAAACTGGTACATCCGTTAATAACATAGGGCCGGGTATTACCTGTATGCTGCCGTGGAGGAGTCTAGGAAACCATATTAACAGGTAATAATATAGCGTTTGTTCCACAATACATATGAAATGCCTTCTAAGGGCCAGATTTACTTAACTGCGGAAAAGGAAAAGTGAAGATGTTGCCCATAGCAACCAATCAGATTGTAGCTATCACTTTCTAGTATGTAATAGGAAAGTGAGAACTAGAATCTGATTGGTTGCTGTGGTCAACATCTCTGCTTTTCCTTTCCCGCAGCTTAGTAAATCTGGTGTGAGAAGTAAAAGTATTTATTCCCAACAAACATTATATACATTTTGGATTGGATCCAGATCCGTCTTGGAAGTCTGTTCATGCATTCATAAAGAGTGGTAAACGCCAACATTTCATAAATCTGGATGTTGTCTTTAATGGCCACATATTAGGTACATCCTTCTGGTGTAGGAACCCCTGGATTCCCACACACAGATTTCTCTGTTATATGCATCCAACATTCCTAGCAGATTCTAGTGCATGCTGACCTCATAATATCACACAATTGTACAGAAAAGTACTTAGTTCACGGTACCCCAAAGATACTCTATAGGGTCTAGGTATGGTGACTCTGGAGGCTATTTGCTTACACTAAGTTCTTGTCATGCTCCGTTTTTGGTTCAGATAGGCTTCTGTACATCAACTGTCTGAAAATCTATTCTGTTTCTCAGTATTACAAACTGATCGGAGCTTCAAAGAGAACTTGCAATGACTATGCTTGAATTCTTGACTCATACAAATTGAATTTAGGAACATTCCCAACAAGAGCTATGCTAGCCATAAGCAACCTGTAGCAATCAAATATACTAACTACATGACCCATCATGTTTTACAACATATCATCTATTCCTATGTTGTTGCTGCATGCTGGCAGTTGTAGTTTTACAACACCTATAGTGCTAAAGGTTGTCAGTGTCAGTCCTATGAATTCTAGTAAACCATCTATATTACTATTGGGGAACAAACGTCCCTATGGCCTCATTCAGCCCTTGGAGATGACAACTGTGGTTCCCATGTCCATTCCATGTTGATTTCGTATTTGTTTATTATAGCTTGTAATCAGGGCCAGCACAATGCGGCCCAGCGGGGGAATGCGGTACAGAACGGCACCAGGCTGCCACTGGTTTGCTATCAGCTGTTCCGTGTAATTGCCGCGGCGGCTGATAGCAGGGACCTATGCAAATGACAGTGATGTGACATTAGATCATGCCCACGTCACAGTGAAGGAAGGAGAGCACCGCGGAGAAGAGCAGCAGACGGTTCACATGAATGGGGACTACTGGGAAGCTGGAGACACATTGAAGACGATTGCCTTTTTCCCCTCTGATGAAATTGCCTGGTGGAACGAAACGCTTAAGGACGGCAGTAGGAGTTTGGTACCATCTACTGCACTTTAGCACATGAGCACTTTTGATCGTGACTTCCATACCGCCATACCAAAATTTGGAGCAATTACCATATATGCAACCCTTGATGTGAGTACTCACTGAAACTCTCTATGATCTGCATGCACAGGAACTAGCTGGGATTGCTTATTTACACCGCATAACACCTGACAGTCGGAGAGCTACACCGGTAGCAGCTGCGTCCTGAGACCCCCAGATCTAGCGGTATGGACACCCGCTCGACGGGGTTGACTCGGGCGGGACATTACTTCATCACTTAATATCTGAATATAACGGCTGAATGGGTGAGATCTGAACATCTTTATTTTTTTTGAAGCAATCTATATGTGACCAGGAAATAAGTGAAGCACGGTCTTTTTGAATTTCGCAGACTCTTATAATTGTTTTTGGTCTTTAATCTGAGGCCTGATCAACCTCAGAATAATAGCAATACTAATAACTATCTTCAGAGTCGGATGACCTTCTAAGAAAGGTTTACTATTGTGCACATCTTTTGTTTTATTTATGTATCTTTTAATTGTGCTTTTTGTTGGTACCCAACTAATATGTTTTGAATAAATTGTACTTTTATTTAATTGTACTGGAAGGCTTTTATTATATCCCACATACAGGTGCTTTTGCATTTTGAAACAATTGTATTTGGAGTTATATTAACCAATTTGGTTTTTGAATAAATATTTGATTAATTTCTATTTATTTTATTTAATTTTATTATATATTTTTTCATACCCTACTATTAACAGCGCTGGTCATATCTTGTTTTGTTAAGTTTTTTTCAATTTATTAAGGGGCTCCACAAACTCCTTGACCAGCTCCAGTTGCTTTAAGTGAGGATCTGTTTCCAAGCGCCCATATTGGTTGTGTTTCTTTGTTTATATTTATTTATTACTCATGTCTTTCGCCTCCATGGATGTCCTGAAGAGATCGTGTCAGACAGAGGGGTCCAATTCACGGCTCGGTTCTGGTGGGAACTTTATAAAAATCTTCAGATCAACTAGAAATTCTCCAACGCTTACCATCCTCAAATAAATCAGCAGACTGAGCGTGTTAACCAAGACCTGGAAAGCTTCATACGTCTGCTTGTCTCCTCTTCTCAATATGACTGGGTAAACCTGTTGCCATGGGCAGAGTTCTCGCATAACCAGCATTATCACGAGTCATTGGACAACACTCCGTTCAAGGTAGTTTACAGGTGCCATCCCAGAGTTCCACCCTTTCCTCTACTTCTGATTACCTCTGTGCCTGCATCTGTGACAACTCTGGAGAAATTTGCAGAGACTTGGAAAAAAGTGAGAACTGCACTCTTAAAAGCATCCAAGAGATATAAAATTCATGCTGACCACAAAAGAACTGCTATCCCAGGTGATAAGGTGTGGCTGGCATCAAAAAACATTTGTCTCAAACTATCCTCTATAAAATTCGCTCCTAAGTTCCTGGGTCCTTTCAAGATCAGTCAGGTTATTAACCCAGTCGCCTATAAATTATAGCTGCCTCCTCATCTTCGAATTCCTAACTCTTTCCACATATCTCTGCTCAAACCCTTAGTAATCAACAGATTTTCTTCTCCTCTGAAAATACCGTCTCGGATTTCTGGAGCTCAAGGGGAAGAATTCGAAGTGAAGGAGATTTTGAATTCTCGGGTTTGTCATGGTCATCTGGAATACTTGGTGGACTGGAAAGGTTTCGGTCCTGAAGAGCGCGCATGGATCCGCGCCTCTAACATCAACGCACCCAGGTTGATTAAAAAATGCCTTTCCAAGCATCCTGCCAAAGGTCCAATCAGGCATCCAGAGGCCACCCGTAAAGGAGGGGGTACTGTCACGTTATACGGTGGCAAGCACCGCACTTACCATCTCCGGCAGTCTGCTCTTCTCCTCCCGCGGTCCCGGCGCTCCCCCAGTTCAGGGCTGCATAGACTGTCACTAGCATAGTTACAGCCTCTTTCACTTGCATGTTGTTTTTTCAGGCCGACTTCCATCCTTTTATCCATGCTGTCCTTAAATGCTGCAGCATCCTCCAGGGGCAATGTTGTCTTCCTGGATAATCTAGCCACTGCCGCATCCACTTTAGGCGGCTCCTCCCAGAATTTGATGTCCTCTTGTTTAAATGGGTACATTTTTGTCATTCTGTTAGTGGCCGCTGCTCTCTTCTCTGGATGCTTCCATTCACTACTTACCATATCTTTAAGCACCCTTGACAATGGAAAATCCCTTGCCTTTTTTGTTCCTTCCTCAAACAATAAATCTTTCATCTGTATCTCCTCCTTTGATTCTTCAATTTTCAAAGATTTATGAATCAGCTTAAGTAAATTGTTTACCAAGTCTGGATTAAATGACGCTTCTGCTTGGCCCATCTGTTCATCTTCTGAGGTCTCTGCACCTGCTTCCTCAGCAACCTGCTCCTCTGCTTCAGATTCCTCAGAATTGTCACTAATGACCGCTCTTGGCCTTTTAAAGGATAACTTTTGCAAATCCTCCTTAGTCACAAACCTCTTGGACAGAGACTCCTCCAACATTTTCACTAAATTTGCCATTTGAGGTGAGGGCTGTTGTTTCTCAGCCAATACACATTCAGGACATAAAGATTCCTTACTTCCCTCAGTAAGAAGCTTGTCACATAAATTGCATCTAGAGCTGCTTGCTTTCTTGTGCTTGCTCTTTAACTCACGCCTCTCCTTACTTGTTTCAGACCTAAAATAAGACAATAACTAACTAACTAACTGACTAGCTACAGAAGCTAAATGTAACAGAAGAAAACACAGGTAGCGCTTACCCAGATTGCCTGGCCTGAGACCATTTATCTTTATCCTCCATTTTCCTGTTTCCACCTGTTTGCTCCTCAGCACACCGCTCTGTTGGCGCCAAATCCTTTTAAATCTTCAGCTGATGCGTGGCAATGACGTCAATCCGCCCGCTTTCATCTCGGATTAACCCGGGCTTCACCAAAATGGCCGCCGGAGCACTTCCCCTAGTGCCTGGCCATGGCAGCTAAGCTGCTGACGTCTCTTCCGCCCGCCCTCAGTGGAATGGGGCGCGGGCATCTGGCAGTGTTCCGCCTCACACTGCGGGCCGGTCTCCCCAACCTCCCTGGTCCTGACTGCCGGAGCATGGACCAGGGATGTACCGCAACGCGGTTAAAAGTAAGCGCTTTTAAAAATAATAAAGACTAAAGCTCCCTGCCTAGCCACTCTGCTTCTACCCTGGCTCAGAGCAGGAATAAAAAAAAAAAGACACAGGAAGGAGGGAGCGCAGCCGTTTTATACCTCCGTGTCTTCTTTTTGGTCCTGCCCTGGCTCGGAAAGGGGACTTAACCCATTGTGTATGCTGCCGGGGGAGGAATAGGAAACTTTGTTCTATGATCACAAACAGCAAGAAGCTACTAATCCCAATAAATAATGAATGGAAGCAAAATATATGAGCAAGCTTGGCTTATTCTAATGGTATTTTTCAGACATACATAAATAACTTCCATACATCTGTAGGTACGACGAACGGGCCGACCCTTCATTTACTACTACCGTCTATACGCCATACAAGCGGGGATAGGCATTTAAATGAGGGGTTGGGGAGGCACAGATAGGACTCGTAAATGTTAAGGTAGGCTTCTAGACGTGTAAGTTTTCAGAAATACTACCATTAGAGGGGAGTGCTGGGAGGGGGGGATGCACTCCTCTTCACGATGCATAATCTCAGCCCCTAGCACACATGTTAAGCATGCAAAGGTCTGGATCAAGCCCATTGGTAGCAAGCACAACAGCTCAGCGAGAAAATATTGGCCATTATAAATAGGATCACGCAGGATAGAAGGGCATTAGGCTTTGCACTGATAAATATTGTTTTGGGTTATTGGCTATATTAATAACGACAGTCAGTGGATTTTACGCTGATTGCCATCTATGCTGGGAATTGAAAACCTCCCAAGAATGTAAATATTAAATTTAAGATTTAGGGCCGGACCCAGACTTAAGTAAGTGCTTGAAATTAGTTACTCCTGGGCTAAACCATGTTGATTGCAGGGGGAGTCAAGTTAATTGTATTCTTTGCATGCAGGGATATAGCTTTGATTTGCTTACTGCACACAGATACTGACCAGCTTTACTATCACACTGTTATTTAGACTTGGGACAGGAAACATCACCTCTCAACTCTAATACTGTTTGCAACAGATGAAATATGACTCCCCTGCAATCATCATGGTTTAGCCCAGAAGTAACTAATTTCAAGCACTTAATTAAGTCTGGATCAAGCCCTCAAAGTTTAAAATTTATGTGATATCACTGCAAAGTAAGCACTTATCCAAAGGATTATACTTAGAAATGCAATGGTATTGGAATAAAGAATCGTTTATTTTAGTGTTTCCCAAGCTCAGTCCTCAGGAAGCACTAATACTGGTCATACACTACAAGTATCAGTCACAGCCGGAAGTGACCCGCTAAACAGGGAAAGGTCCCGATATCAGAGCAACTCACCCCTTCCTGCTGTGACCAATAGTTATTAACCCCTGAAAGCCTACTGGGTCCGATGAGAACGGGTTACTGGGATTGCCAGGAGGCCTATGCAGCTGAATGGCCACCGTCAGGTCAAAGAGATCCACCCCCATGCTCTTAGCCTGACAAGCAGTGTGTTCCGAGACAGGAATTTACAGGTCAGTGGGCACGGTGCCTCCATCCCCTGGCCGGAGTTTCCACATCTGACCAACTTCAGAATTATCGACGTATACAGCAGTAATAAAGCAATGGAAGGGCTGTGTCTCTGACTGAATGAATCTCTGAATGTGGCTATGAATGCCGCGCCCTTATTTATTTACTGCTGTAATGCTGAGAATTATGAAGTCAGTAAGATGAGATGAGCTCCGGCCAGAAGGATCGGATTTCAAATGCGCGCGCACTACACAATATTGTTACCTTGAGTCCAATATATTTTAGGAACGACAAAAGGTTTTAAAAAAAATAAAAACTTAATTATTGGACTCAGCCGTTTTATCAACAGTAGCAAAAATAACTTCCTTCTGCCTACACAGCAATTATTGGTTCAATCTCCCAATAACTGAATGGACCAATAATTGCTCTAGTGTACGGCCAGCATAACAATTGACATTTTCCAGTGAAGTGAACGTAGAATGACTTTAGAGTGATGTAGTAGTTTAGATTAGATTGGTGTGGTAATCCTTCCTTATTTGCAGCTGAATCTGGGAACCTTCCAGTTAAAGTATATCGGTCTAGTAGTCAGTACCTCTATGCCCAACTACATCAAACCACAAGTCAGGTTTTTTGTTGTAACGATGAATACCAATGAAGAAAGGTTTAGCCAAACCATGTTGATTGCAGGGGGAGTCAAATTAATAGTATTCTTTGCATGCAGGAATATATCTTTGAATTGCTTACTGCACACAGATACTGACCAGCTTTACTATCACACTGTTATACCCCTTTCACATCACCACCAAATACCCAGGATTTTCGCAAAAAACCCTGGTCTCTGCAAAATCCCGGGTATTTGGTGGTGATGTGAAAGGGGTACTTCCGGTCAACCCGGGTCGAAAGACCCAGAATTTTGACCCGGGAAAAAATAATGGTTTTTCCCGGGTCCTACCTGGGAAGGATGGTGATGTGAAAGGTCCAGGGTTGTTTTGCAACCCAGGTTTTCCACATTGCCTCTCGATTGGTGAGATTTGTCTACCGTTGCTAGGGCAACAGTAAACAAATCTGTTTACGTTGGATCACAAAAAAAAAACATCTACAAAGTATAGGGCGTGCTGATTCTTGTAGTGCTACAAGCATCAGCATACCCAAGGATGCCAGTGCACATGTGAAGCAGCCAATAAGAGCTCATTTCTACAATGATTGACAGTTGCTAGACAGGGCAGACCCGGGAAATTAATTGGTGACGTGAAAGGGTCTGACCCGGGAATTTCCCATGTTTTGGTGTTTAAAAAGGTGTCTTTTTTTTGACCCGGCATTTCTTTCCCGGGTTTTTCAGCGTTGGGGATTAGAAAGCGGCATTATTTAGACTTGGGATTGGAAACATCACCTCTCATCTCTAATACTGTTTGCAACAGATGAAATAGGACTCCCCTGCAATCAACATGGTTTAGCCTAGGAGTAACAAATTTCAAGCACTTAAGTCTGGATCCAGCCAACAATCACTCAATGCTTCGCCACTTGAATATATAAAAACAAATATCTGTGGATCATACCTGCCATATCCACACCAGAACTGTGTCCTTAAGGTCCTATATGTTTAAAGTTTTGCTAAAAAACATTTCAATCTTAAACTTTTTAAAATCATAATAAACTATAATGTAATTTCTTTCAACCGGAAGAAATCTTTAAAATATGGGAAATGCTTAAATTAGGTTGTGTCAATTACCCCACCCTCCAAAAAAGTCCTTTACAGATAAACCCTGATTTGCATCTAATACCAGACAATCTTACATTTAATCCAGGGGCTGGATCCATACTTAAGTGCTTGAAATTACTTACTCCTGGGCTAAACCATGTTGATTGCAAATTAGTCATATTTCATCTGTTGTAAACAGTATTAGAGTTGAGAGGTGATGTTTCCTATCCCAAGTCTAAATAGCAGTGTGATAGTAAAGCTGGTCAGTATCTGTGTGCAGTAAGCAATTCAAAGATATATCCCTGCATGCAAAGAATACAATTAACTTGACTCCCCCTGCAATCAACATGGTTTAGCCCAGTAGTAACTAATTTCAAGCACTTACTTAAGTCTGGATCCAGCCCTAGGTCACTATTTACCACAATGTTATATTTTTCCCCTTGTAGAAACAAGAGTATGTTTGACAAAGGCCAGACACATACCTGACATTACACTTAGTAATGGAGTGAGACACTATTGTTTATTAAAGAAACTTGGAATTTTATTGTTCATTTCTCTACACATTAAAAACCACTGATTAATATATATAGTCATTTTTAATACTGTCATTTACACACACCTACAGCTAGGGATTACATTTCTTCCCATCTTACATAAATATAATGACCCAATTTATTTACTACAAGATTCACACTAACAGCATAGCTATTATGTTTTTGCCTTGAATCCTATCTGTATCATAATGCAATATTTAGTACACATTAAAAGCTGTGTACATTAGAATTGCCTGCATACATTTTACTGCTGAAATGTCAATAATATAGCCGCATGAACTAATGAAAAACAAATGTCATGCAGAAACAAGAAAATTAAGGAGAGGGGAGCCGCGTTCATTGCTACGTTTCAGTTGCATTAATATATGTATATACATACATACATACACACCTGTGTGAGTCTGTATTTTACCGATAGGTCTGTTATACCATCTCCATAGATTTGTCCGCTATGAATGAACCCTGCCAGAAAGCCTGAACATATATCGCACATGAAATTATATCTTCTGTGGTTCAGCTTCCACTTTATGTAACCACGATAGCATTAATATGATAAACATATCATTTTAGATTTCCGCAATAACGAAAAACGTGCTTCCACAATCACAGAACATCATTTGTATAATAATGAAATCAGACAACTCGTGTAAAAGATTGACAACATTATCAAGTTTATTCACAATTTCCAGGTGGAGAATGAATGTTTATGGGCAGGTGATTTCCTGGCTGCAGGGTGGGTGATGTTGGGACAATCACAGGAGTCCCATAAGCTAGTACAATAACCCTTGATAGATGCACAACTAAAAATTATTAAGGATATTTTACATTTTTTTGTTTTTATTTTTGTTAATCTAAAAAAAAAAAAAAAACAAAGGAGAGATTTTTAGATNAAAAAAAGATTTTTAGATTGAGCACTGAATTCATCCCCTCCCAATCGCAGTCCATAGCAAACCTGGTGATGCAGTCCCTCCATACACCCAAAATAATAGACTTATGAATGGATAGTACAGGGCGATAGTTGGGGCCCCACAGTAAGCAGCCCTCAACACATTCAGCAGTCTTCGCAAACACATCCTATCTTAGACTTTCGACCAGAAAAAAAAAAGATAAAGGAATAGTAAACAGAGAGATCAGACAAACCAAGCTTGGGCACCTAGAGACAGACATGAAAGTTAGATACGTCACTAAATAGAAGTTAATTTCACTTTATACAGAGGTAACCTCTTAACATGAACGAAATGCAACACTCCGATAAAACACAGTAAAGAATGCAAGGAAATGGTGATCCGAAGACACTGCTTCTTGTAGCGAGCTAATTGCACAGATACCTCATGCCCTGCAGTGTGGAGAGAGCGCGACTTCTGCTAGTGTCCGAGCGAGACTGCTGTGCTTGAGACATGTGCTGGATATAGGGAGCAGGATGAACTGGAATCAATCCCAGAGGGACTGCAAAAACAGATGTCACTTTTTGTTGGAAGACCAGGCATCACCTCTAGGTCACGACAACAAAATGCGAGTCTCTTACTTAAAAGAAAAAAAAAAACAAAATAAATGAAAAACAAAACAAAAAGCATCTGTGCAGCAGTCTGGAGACCTACAAAGAAAGAGACCATCCGTTATATAGTGCCTCAATCATGTTCCTAAATGCTTAGCATTAAGTTTAGTTGAATGAATATTATAACATAATATATAAAAAGTAAAACATTTTACATGGTTTTCAAAAGGATTAACGTCCATGTTTACCAACACAAAAGTATTTATCGAAAAAGCAAGTCTTATCTTACAAGACTTATTATAATAATAGTTTGAGATTTTAGAATTTAGGGACAAAAAAAAAAATCCAGGACGACAGAAATGAAATACCAACAATGGGCCGGACCCACAAAGTCCGTCTTCCAACATCGTCCGTCATTTGCCAATATTAGCTACTACACATGCGTAGTATTTACTACTAACTATTTTAAGACCGCATATACGCAATCTACGAAACGGAGCGATACGTAGATTACGTAAAATAGTTACTTCTAGTAGCTAATATCGGCAAATGACGGACGTATGTTGGAAGACGGACGTTGTGGTGGATCCGGCCCAATATGTAATATTATATGCGACAGTGTAATACGAGACCCCGGTCTTTAATAGCAATTGGTCTGAGCACTGTCTACCTGGTTGTAAATAAAACCTGTATTCTTTTAATAGTGTGTGTCTTATAAATAAAAAAATAAACAAAAAAAATCAAAGCAAACTCAACACAGGGTCAAATTTAAAAGAAAGTTGCGTGTTTTGCCTCTAACTTAGTATAATGCATAGATCTCCTCACATCTTCTGTATGTAACCCAGTATGTAAGGCAAACACTTGTTATAAAGGGATACTTGAAAACTTTACCTAGGTATACTTACACTTATTCCACAACGTGTACTGCAGTTATTATCTATTATTTGCCAAAAATTCGATAAATTATATCAATATGGGGGGAGGAGGGATTAAATAACAGTAGTCCTTTAACAATAACAATTTCTTATAGGGCTTTAAATCTCGGTCTGGATGCTGTATGTTACATTGCAGCAATACCTCAATACTGGATTCTCAGGACAATTCATGCAGCAATCACCTCTGTTAACGATGTCGGTCCTTGTCGCGATGACGATCATGGTAATATTCATCTGATCGGTCTTCATGTGGGTCTCTGTGACGCCGGCTGCTGCCTTCTCGTGATCGGCTAGGTGACCTGTCTCTGGATCGGTGGCGCTTCCTGCCGCTAGGTGAAAAGCAGAGTGTGACAGGCGTATGTGTGATAATGCATTTCTACATACAGACAATGGCCTGGATTCACATGTAAGAATTTCTGCAGACTTCCGTATGCTACGTGCAGTACTATTATCTCTGTAACGGATCAGAACCCACTGTACTGGGGATACCCATGTGGGATGGGCAGAGGCATGTAAATTGTACAGTAAGGGCTTGGCTAAACCCTTATGTACAATTCCGTACAGAAACTTAAGGTATTGTCCAGGCGGTGGAATCCCAATATGCACATAGGAGAGCAGGATGGGGGAGTGTCCTGCTCTTCTACATGCAGCGCTGTGGATCAGCAATTCTGTACAATAGCCTCCATTGTGGAGGCTACCATGAGGAACATAGTATGAATCCAGCCCAATGCTCCCTGGTAGGAGAGTGCAGCTAATGGATCTTTCCCACTTAACCCATGAGGTTCCTTTGATCAGTACCTGGAAGAATTCGCTTTAGCTTGTATTCCATGCAGGCAATCTCGTAGAGAGGTCAGAAGGACGCGGCAACGATCATCATTGGCCACACGGGACTCCTTAATAACTGCAATTGCCGTTTCTAGGGTTTTAATTGCTGTTCCATAGTCTCCTGCATTAAAAAAAGAAACCATTTTCAAACCATTTTTGAGGACAAAAAAATGTGGTTGTAGAGTGGAGGTTGGGGGTCGGAGGGGGGGGGAGATAAGTAAAAATCAAGAACCTGATGTTGCCCCACACACTGCATTGGAAAGTGCGCTTCTTGAAATTGCTCTGTTTCTGTTCATCAACTCCTCAAACTCTGCTTCACTGACCGGCAGCTGAAGTTTCAGGTCCCTGCAAATTAAGAAAGGGAATTACTACATCAGCAGTCATGTAAACCATATCAGGAGCACAGCTAGATATGTTTATGTAATTAGCCACAAGAGGAGCCTTCCCTTTAGCTGGGATAATATCTAAAATCATAGTTTCCAATTCCCCCTGAATATTAGGGAGACTCCCTGAAGTATGGGTGATCTCCCCGACAAGCGCTACGTAATCTGTGGGCGCTATATAAAAACCTGTTAATAAATAAATAAATAATAAATTGAGGCCTATGGAGGTGCTCATATTTACGGAGGAAAATATGTAATTGAAGGCTGGCAGTTAGCCAACACAACAAAAATTATAATAATATAGTAAACAAATGAAAAATGCACTTTGGTCTCTAGTTAATGAGATGCAGTGTCACCTAATTTAAGATCAAGTCAGCGGGTATGCTATTCAGTCACAATAAATCCTTAAAGTATTTACTTACTGATAATTTACCAATCAATAACTACTGAGGCTGCCAGTTCTATGGAGATATAGCTTTCCTGACAGTGTTAGACACACCCACAGATGGAGCTATTCACAGTAAACATCCCTTTGGCAGTACAAGACATAACATTTTGGTGCAACACCTTGGAGGCACTATCACAATCTCCTTGTATTCATTTGCTAAAGTTGTCATCCATGTCTAAACCAGCCACACACTAGCATCATCCATCTGGACCAACAACAAAATTAATTCCGTTTCATCACTTACCGTCCTCTTACATAGGGGTTAGCCATCATCTTGAATTGCTCATGTGTGGGTCCCATCAAGGAATTTGGAGGTGGAAAAAATGCAGGGTTTAGATGAAGAGACGGGGGCACACCACTTGGTGGTGGCATGCCTAGAGGAGGTGGTAGCCGTGAAGGCGGGGGCATTAGGTGGGGATAGTGCAAAGGAGGGATGGGGGGAGCTCTATATGCAGCTTGCAGGGAGGCTGATGGGGGTGGAGGAACAGACATTGGGGGTCGGGGGAGGGACATGACAGGGATTCGAGAGGGGTTTTCAATGAACGGTGGGCGCACAAAGTACGGCACTATGGCTTTGGGAGCCTCTGGTATTGGTGACGTCACAACAGTTTCTGTGGGGGTGGTACAACCATCCGGAGAGTCCACAGAACCCTTTGAATTAGCTCTAGGGGGGATTTCTGTGAAGAGCGAAAACAAAACATCAGATACTTCGTTTACCAGCTATGGAGGCAACAAAAGTCTAACAATATGAAATACACAAACAAATTACAAAGGACCGTATTCATACTTAAGCAGAAGCAGCAGCTTCTTAAGAATGGTCTTTTAGGAAATGACCTACTACACAAGCGCAGTAGGTAATTTACACAGTCTATATACCATTTAGGGTCGTAGATTGAGTGTGTGTGGTCTTTAAAAGACCACACGTAGAAATTTAAGAAGGAAGAGGTGTGCCACGGCATCCTCGGTCTTTATTCAAGAAGAGTAGGTGGGGGGAGGGATTTAAATTAGATGGGGAGGGCGTGCAAAAGGGATCTCCATTCGTATTTTCCTTCTTAAGCAGGAAAATATGAACAGTTATTTAAGGAAGCCCTATGGCACTCTTAAGCACCAAAATTTTAAGATGAGAGGAAAATCAAATTTCATTTGTTGCAAACAGCATTAGACTTGAGATGTGATGTTTCCCAGCCCAGACCTAAATAACAGTGTACCAGTAACGCTAGTCAGTATCTGTGTGCGCAATAGGCAAAACCAAAGTATTCTCCCTCCATGCATAGAATAAAATTAGTATGACTCTCCCTGAAATCAACATGGTTTTGCCCAGGTGTAACTTACCTCTTTTATTTTCAATCTCAGAATCAGGGCCAAGGTTCCTAAAACCAGGAGTAGGTTGGGGGGCAGGTCAGGTGACTTAGGTTCACCTAACTCATTCTGATCCGCGAATACGATCCAATATGCACATGTACAAATTTATTGAGGATTGAAAGGAATTTGATATTGATATTGCTTGGATGGTTTTGTGTTCCCTGGAATTGTTCATATATATTACAAGATTCTCTAAGTGTACTCACTAAAGGGTGTTTGTATATACCAGATTACACTTCTGTATCATTCTAAAGCTGCTTTAAGGTCTAAAGGACATGATTCAGACCTCCGATTCTGGATTCTATGCCGCTAACGGCTTGCATTCAGACTTCCGTGTGAGCGAGGGGACTGTATCTAAAATGTCTAGATTGAGCATAAGGGCCCCAACATGCTCTTCCTTTACACTGTGAATGAAAATCAGAGCTTAGTAGGCACCTGGGTTACTTACTTTTCCGTGCTAAAGCCTCAAAGAAGGAAAGGTTCTGCCTATTAGCCGGCCGCACATCAAGCTTCTCCCCATTCAGCTGTTTTAGTGGCAACTGTTCCAAAATCTTATTCAAAGATCCTTCTGAGAAGACCACCACCTCTGCATACCTGTGTACACGAACTATTAGGAATTGGCCAAAATAGGGTAAAACACAACATAGCGTGCAGTAGACTTATTGGAAGAGCATTTGGTAACATTCACAAACGTATATGTTCACACTTCCATACCTCGGAAGGACTTAAGAAATATGAAATTCTGTGTGGCTTCCAGACCGAAGGGAGAGATGGGGAAAGCAATTCCTTTGCACTCCGCAATGGCTAGGGTTACTTTATTCACTGATTCCTGCTTGAGAATGAGGATAAAGGAACATTGCTTCCCTTGTGTTCAACTGCCTTAAAAGTACAACTAAACACAAAAATGAAAACACTTTAATTAACCTCCATGTTAAAGCTGGAAGTCACTTAAAAGTTAGAAACCAATCCTTTTTATGCCATCAGTTCAGCAACTCATTGCTCCCTGACTAGCATTGGTTTAGATCCTCTAAAACTGGCAGGATTTTATATTACCTTTATTAGGCTGTTTTTGGATAAAGGCAGGTGGAGAAGGAGTGGGGGAACAGGACTGAAAGTACTAGTAAATATCGATAAATAGAATACAAGGGCCTATACCAGTAGCCAGTACTTTTGTTGTTCAATTAGTTTAACAAGTAAAGATTTAAAAATGAGGATTATAGCGCTATAACAATTTGATAATTTACAACAAAATCTCCATTCCAATAAGCCCAAAATTGAAGATTGTGTTGCAATTATCCAACAAGGACTCCTTTTAATCTTGTGGTGTGTACTAGGTAAAGAACATTTCTGTGCATAGAAAAACAGTCCATAAAGGTTGGATTTGTGCATCCTTAAGTATCAGGGGGTACATCATGGGAGTTTTGTTCTTGAACTGTCTATCTTCCATTATTAAGCACAAAACAAATTAAATGGAAAACAGACCAAGGAAACCATTGAGAACATTGGGCTGGATCCAGACTTAAGTAGGTGCTTGAAATTAGTTACTCCTGGGCTAAACCATGTTGATAGCAGGGGGAGTCAAGTTAATTGTATTCTTTGCTTTGCGGGATATATCTTTGAATTGCTTACTGCACACAGATACTGACCAGCTTTACTATCACACTTTTATTTAGACTTGGGATAGGAAACATCACCTTGCAGGGGGAGTTAATTGTATTCTTTGCATGCAGGGATATATCTTTGAATTGCTTACTGCACACAGATACTGACTAGCTTTACTATCACACTTTTATTTAGACTTGGGATAGGAAACATAACATCACAACTCTAATACTGTTTGCAACAGATGAAATATTAGTCACCTGCAATCAACATGGTTTATCCCAGGAGTAACTTTCCTCTCTTATTTTCAGTCTCTGAATCTGGCCCTTAATTTCAAGCTCCTTCTTAAGTCTGAATCAGACACTCAATCTCTACGTCGGTTGCCTGTATACTACAGAATCAAATACAAAATCCTCTTGTTAATCTATAAAGCCATAAGCAATACTGCACCTGCATACTTAACCTCACTTGTCTCAAGATATATCCCAGCTCGTTTTCTCAGATCATCACAAAATGTAAAACTCTCTTCTGCACTTCATAAGTGCTTTGATTCCCAGTTACAGGACATCTCCCAGGCTGCACCCACTCTCTGGAATAACCTTCCTCGCCTATTAAGACTATCCACTACTCTACAAACTTTCAAGCGCTCCCTTAAACCTCATCTCTTCAGACAAGCTTATCAAATTCTTCAACCTTCCTAAGCTTTATTTACCATATTAACCACATTTTCCTTTCTTTTACATTATTAACACATACCCGCACACTCTT
>WWET01000027.1:20639-44885 GCA_011038615.1 Limnodynastes dumerilii
GGAAGTGTTCCGAAATTTATTCATTTTGCAAAACATACGTATTTTGTATGAACGTACGGATCTATTACGAACGCACGGAAAACACTCTTAATTCTGAATCCGGCCCATACTGGCTAATAGCAGCTTCTATATTCCTCAACCTGCAGCAAGTCATGTAATAATAGTCATATAAGTATATATATATACTGTGGAAGGGACAGATAGATATTTTCCTTTCATTTGTTATATAACAAATGTCACAAATGTGAGAGTGGGATACTAGACAATACATTTATACAGGGGGAGAAAGAAGGACTGTAGTCATACAGAAAGAGAAAGGAGCACTGGAGGCATACAGAGGGAGAAAGGAAGAATATAAGGAATGCAGGGGGAGAAAGGAGCATCTGAGGCATACATGGGGAGAAAGGAGGGCTGTATCCATGCAGAAAGAGAAAGGAGCGAGCACTAGAGGCATACAGGGGTAGAAAGGAGCAACAGAGGAGTACATGGGGAGAAAGGAGAACTGGAGGAATACAGGGGAGAAAGGATGGCTGTAGGCATGGAGAAAAAGAAAGGAGTACTGGAGGCATACAGGAGGAGAAAGGATGCACTTCAGCTATTAAATAACAAGTGCAGACAAGATTATTATTATTATTATTATTATTATTATTATTAATAAAAAATATTGTTTAACAACAAAATATAGTACATACATTCAGGGTAGGGATGGACAGCATAGTACATAATAAAATACAATATAAAAATAAAAATATCACAGAAATACAATAAAGTGAAGTAAGCACAGACAGCAAGGCAAATTGGGAAGTGTCAAGCTTGGCAGATCACGGAGGAGAGGAGAAAGCGCAGTGTGAGGTTGAGAGGGAACCACCAGGAGGAGATTCCGTAAAAGGGTAGCAAAAGGGGATAAGAAAGTACAAAGGGCTGTTCATGTGATCTAACACAAAAAGTTGGGGGGAAAGAACTTACAGAAGATGCAGGATGCAATGAGGATGTTAAGTGGAGGAACGGTAGGCTAATCTGAACAGGTGCATTTTGAGTTAGCGCTTGAAGACCTGCAATGTGAAGGAGTGTCTCATTCCAGTGCAGAAGTGCAGCAGGGGCATGAGATTTGGTTATCAGTAGGGAGGTCAGACAGCGGTGGTTAGCAGAACAGAGAGGGCGGAAAGGGATGTACATGTTGATGAGGGAAGAGGGGTAGGTAGCAGTGGATGAGGAGATGGCATTAAAAGTGAGGGTAAGGAGTTTAAATAGAGGTCTGAAGTGGACAGGAAGCCAGTGGAGGGTTTGATATAAAGGAAGCAGCATTGAGTATAGATTGAAGGGGGTCAAGATGGGTGAGCAGGAGACCAACCAGGAGGTGATTTACAATAGTTGAGGCATGACATGATTAGAGAGTGGGGGAAGGTTTTGGTAGCTTCATTGGTGAAAAAAGGACAGATGCATGCAATGGTGCATAGGTGGGAATGGCAAGAATTAGAGAGGGCACGTATGTATGATATGAAGGAAAGTGAGGAGTCAAGGATGACACCTACGCAGCGAACTTGAGGGAATGAGGAGATAGAGGTATTACCAATGGTTATGGTGATGGAGGGGAGGGAGGAAATCCCAGGGGGAGGAAAAACAATGATTTCCATTTTGCGGAAAGGCACTCAGAAATCTTAAACAGAAGAGAGGGGTTGAGGTTAGGGGAAGAGAGGTAAATTTGAGTGTCATCAGTGTAGAGGTGGTAGTTGAAACCAAAGGTTCTGATGAGGTTACCCAAGGTGTAGAGGGAGAAGAGGAGCAGGCCAAGGACAGAGCCCTGCAGGACACCAACAGGGAGCTGAGAGGGAGGGGAGGATGAGCTAGGGGTGGAAACAGAGAATGCAGTGAGAGAGAGAGAGAGAGGAGGAAAACCAGGAGAGAGCAGTGTCAGTGAGACCAAAAGAGCGGAGACACAAAAAGAATTATTAGTAGCCAGCTAGTGAACTAAGTAGAAAAACTCCTTGATCATAAAAATCACATTTATTAGAAAACATAGATAATTAAATATAATAACAATGAAAACAATGTTAATAGATAGAATCGTGAATTCATCACATTAAAAACATATTCAATATGTCATAGGTTTGGCCAGATATCTAACAATAAACCTCTAGTATCACCCTGCAGGGATATTTACTGTTGAAGTGAAATGAGAGGTTTTAGATGCATACAGTCACAAAGATGATTCTGTGCTATAGCTACCGGTAAATTTTCTTTTAATAATAAAGTGGGAGATGTTTGTACCACTTTGTGTTATTTGATACTTGAAACTTAGTATAATTAGGTAACACAACTCACAGGCTCTGCCCCCTGCAGTTAGGAATAAGCGGTCTTTTGTACCTGGGCTCCTTGATCGTTGATGGAGATATTGCTAATAGGTACATAAGTAAACTGATGATGAAAATATGATCTTGGCCATTAACTACAGCGATTATTTGCCTGATCACCCAACATACAATCTGTTTCTAAATCCTGTTACATACACCTAAAAAAAAACATCTCCAGAATAGGAAAATATCTCTCATAACACTGCTAAAACTCTCATTCATGCACTCATTATCTCCTGCACTGATTACTGCAATGGACTCCCACAATACAAAGTAACCCCTCTACAGTCTATATTGCATTCAGCAGCAAAACTTAATATCCTTGCAAAACGTTGAAATAGAGCTAGTCCACTCGGTCAATCTCTACATTGCCTGCCTGTATACTAGATAATCAAATACAAAATCCTCTTACTAACCTATAAAGCCATAAACACTGCACCTGCATACATATCACTTGTCAAGATATATCCCAGCTCGTACTCTCAGATCAAAAGATCTACAACTCTCTTCTGCACTTCATAAATGCTCTAATTCTCAGTTACAGGACTTCTCTCGGGCTGCACCCACTCCCTGGAATAACCCCCCTCGCCCATTAAGACTATCCTCTACTGTCCAAACTTTCAAGCACTCTCTTAAAACTCACCTCTTCAGACAAGCTTATCTAATTCTGCAACCTCCTTAAGCTTATTTAACATATTAAAAAACACTTATTTCCACTTTGCCTTTCTATTACATTATTAACACAAACACACACAGTCTCTTTCTATTCTAAAAATCCTTCATCTCTTTTACTAACACTGCTGTGTGACTGGATCATACAGAGCACTAAGCATTTTTACCATACACCCTGGCTGATTCCATTGTGTGATACATAGCACTTATAGTCATTATGTAGAGTGTAAGTCTGTGACCAGGGCCCTTTTACCCACCCAATCTGCCTGTTGCTACTCAGTCTTGTTTAAAATTGTAAAGCTCTACGTAATCTTCTGGAGCTATATAAAAACCTGTTAATAAATCTAAGAAATGTGGACGCAGCAGACTTCCAGCAATCACAGATCCAGATTCATGAACTGGAAGCTTTTCCAATGGCAGGGTGGGATGCATACAGCAAGTATGCAAGGTGGGTGGTGGTATGCTAATTGTACAGTTAGGTACTGTGAATGTTTAAATCTGAAGTCCATCCCATTAATATGCCTGCGTAAGCTCTGCAAGTTTTGCAATCCACATTTAACAAAGTATAACAGCAGAAGTCCCCCCCTTCCTATTTGGGCACTTGGATATTGTGTGGCTTGTATTTTGACCCAGTTTCGTGATTGGTCCCTCGTTACAATTGTTTCTCAGACATAACAGTCCCTTTTTTCCCATCATATTGAACACAAGGCCCGCAAAATTCAAGAAACCAACATAACCCTTTGTTTGTAGATTTATGTGAAAAACAAGTGACTTACTTATAATGCACAAATCAAATAAACAACATATATATCCAAGATGAACAGACTATTTGAACATTTCAATACTTACAAAAAACACCAAGGCAGAAACAAGGTGACAACTCATGTTAAAACAATATGTTCTCTGTCATTAAAGAATGTTAACCGAGTTCTGCAGTCAAGCTTCTTAATATAAGCAATAGCACGTGTACTATGAGTTACAATGGTTTCACATGAGCTGGAGGTTTTTACGTATAATTCTTGCACCTCTACTTTTCTCTTGCTCATTGGTTCTCAACCTTTTTTGCTATGTACTAGTTACCCTCTTACGCAATCTAAGTACTCTTCCTTTAATGTTCTCTGCAGATCTCCAACCTGTTCTGTTAAGTCTATTTCTATTCTTTCAACGTAGACGACTTTGATCCTTTCTGCTTCTCTCTGGTGGTTCTTTCTTGCCACTGAACTGTGTAACATCACACAGCAGCAATTATGCAAGTTTGTAGCATCTTAAAGTGAGACATATACCAAGGTTCAGAACCCCTGCTCCTTCTTATCTTGGTAAACCTCTATAAAAACAACAATCTGAATATCACAACAAAATAGATTTTCTGTTTTCTCTATTATACTCAAAATCCTTATGTGAAACAAACATTTCCTCCAGAACTCAATCAAACCTTCTCAGCCTCACCAACATGTCCACTTCTATATCTCTAACTTAGCTGTGAAAATCGCCTACTCAGGTCTAAGCTTCACCTCACACCTTTCCAAAGCTTTTCCCTACCAAACTTTAATCTGTTCAAAACCCACCTTGTTACTCTAACCAAGTCAAACTGCAATGTTCCAGGTACAGTGAAACTTCAAGTATTATTTTCTTCCATGTATTCACTATGTGCTTGCATTCTGGGTTTTGGTTTCACAACACCTGGGGCTAGATTTACCAACATCACTTTTATACCCCATTCACATTGCACCAAAAACCTGGGTTATCGTCAGGGCAAGCCCCCATGACCGGAATCAAGGCACAGTGTGAAAGGGTTCCACTACCTCTACCCAGGTCGAATGACCCGGGAATTGGACATGGGTGAAAAGAAGGGTTATTCCCAGGTTCGACCCAGGTAGCCTGCAGTGTGAAAGGTGTGACCCGGCTTTATCAACCTGGGTCACACAGAAAGTCCTTGACTGGTTGTTTACTGGCAATAGCAAACAAATACTACTAACACAAACAATACTGCCAGGGCACACCTGGGTCCTGAATTTCCTGTGTCAACCCTGCAATGTGAACAGGGCCATCACAGCGTCCGTGAAACTGGGATAATCCGTTGACAAAGCAATATCCTGGGTTCATACACTTGGGATATTGCCAGACGACATGTAAACTTCACAAAAGAAAAAATGGAGATGTTGCCCACAACAACCAGATCCTAGTTCTCACTTTCCTATTACTTACTAAAGAATGTCAGTTCAAATTTGATTGGTTGCTATGAGCATCAACTCCATTCTTCCTTTTGATAATTTTAGCAAATCTAGCCCCTGGAGTACTAAAGGTTGCCAATCCCTGCTCTAGGCTTCCTATCTACGCCTGACAAAAAATTAGACAGTTACAGTCCCAATCTCCACTTCTAGTTCTACGAACCCCAACTGTCTCAGCATTGCCTCTCACAGACATCAAGGTCTTCTATAATTCATTTCACAATCGCACCTTTATATCACCCTCACCCAAACTGCTGAATTTTGTGGCATCAAACACTAGAACGCAACCAACCGTTCCTTCCCGGACAGCAACAGGTAAGAGACAATCACTATGTGGAATTTCCAGTGCCAACGAGTATTTCCCTAGCCCTAACCCTTATCCTCACCCTACCTTTCTCCTCAGTCTCACCCTTCTCTGATCCATCCCCTCTCCACAGCCTAACCCTAAGACTCCCTTCCCTGCAGCCTAACCCCAAAACACCCTACACCACAGACTAACCCTAAGACTCCTCTTCTATGCTCCATCACCTCCCCGCAGCCTCACCCTAATACTCCACTAACCTGTCCAGTCAGGACTCGTTATGGAATACTAAAATAGATTCAGAATACTTATTCATTTATTATAAAAATTATAATTACTCACATTCGTAACAGAGGGACAACAATTAGCTGTGTGCTGTCTCTATATTGCAAATGTGAGTTTCACAGCTGAAAACGTAACCATTATGCACACATATATGCACACATCCAGAACATAAATTATCTTAAAACACATATATGATCACTATGCATCATCTGACCTTGCATACAGTGGTTGTCTTATGCTATGGCGTGCATTCATTATGTGTGCGAGTTCTCTGGTCATGTCATTCATGAGTGTGAACCTGTCGTGTATGTATTGTGTGTGCTCCCAGGTCATGCATGTAATATGTGTGCACTCCCAGGTATCAATTTAAAAACATATATATGTAACCCAACATGGGACTCTCATTATTAGAGTTAGGACAACCATATCCAAAAAGGCCTTGACGGTGACTAGTGGCTTATCATATATTTGCACAAATATGTGTAACGGACATTTCTGCGTTTTATTTTACAGATAGAATGGTATAGTCTGTTACTGGTTAATGAGGCATTTCCTTTCCTTTGTTTCTGTGTCTAGCAGATTAACACGGCCTTTAGTGCACCTGTTTGCATTTACCTATAAATTGATTGAGCAACTTCCATTTTGTATGTATACTGCTCCCAGGTAATGCCTGTCATGTATGTATCATGTGTGCGCTCCCAGGTTAGGTCTCTGTTATGCATTTATTGTGTGTTATCCCAGGTCATGCATTTATCAAGTGCGTGCTTCCAAGTCATGCCTCTGGCGTACATTTATGTGTGTGCTCCTAGGTCAAGCATTTCTCATGTATGCACTCCCAGGTAATGACTCTGTCATCTATATAGGTGCAGGTAAGACGTGAGCCTGTGTATGTGAACACTGTGCATACATGTGCCCTGCAGGTTAGACATAGATATTTCATGTCGTGTTTACGCCACAAGCACCTGTAGATGCATCAACAGCTGCTCATCTGTCTCGTCGTCCGTCCGGTTCTCCCCCACCTGGATGAACTCCTCCTCGGCGTAAATATCGATGAGGTCTGCCCCGTCCGCCATCCCCGGATGCTGGATCCGGACCGTGACCCGGAGCTCTCCCTACACCCGTTTCCCCGCTCCGCACCTCCGTTCTCCGTATACGTAACACCGCCGCTACTGCCCGGACTATGGATCTAATCGGTTCCGATCATCCCGCGCACACCGGAACTTCCGCCATACGAGAATCCCGTCCGACAAACTTCCGGTTCGGAGAGTCAGCCGTGACGTCAGAGCTCCGATCTGCAGGATGCTGCCCGCGATTAGAGCACGGGTGAGATTGGCCGGGGTGTAGGGTGTCTACATGAATCCTTCCTCTGCTCCCAATCAGGGGAGAATGGTGCTACAGGAACGTATACACCGGCAGAGCTATGCCCTTCATAGGCAGCCATGTGACCTTCTGTGCCAGCCACACGCTAATATAACCATACTGTGCCAGTCACTGATACTATACCGTGATATAACCTTACTGTGCCAGTCACTGATACTATACCATGATATAACCATACTGTGCCAGTCACTGATACTGTACCATGATATAACCATATTGTGCCAGTCACTGATACTATACCATGATATAACCATACTGTGCCAGTCTCTGATACTGTGCCATGATATAACCATATTGTGCCAGTCACTGATACTGTACCATGATATAACCATATCATCACTATAGTGTGCCAGTCACTGATACTATACCATGATGTAATCATAGCATAGTACTTGTATGTCTCCTATCTGGTCCACTTGCAGTTCCGCTATTCACCACTATGAAATTAGTAGTCATATTTCTTCCTTCTGGTCTGCCTGCTAACTAGCTTCTACTAACTTCATAGCGGAACTGCAGGTGGACCGGAAAGGAGACAGACAACTATTACAAAATAAAAACAGAATGGAAGTTACAAAATGCTTCTTCTTCTGGTTTTAGTTGCCTGTCTGTTTTTGGTCCACAGAAAGACATGGTCTGAAAACGTGGGTTTTTTTTTTTTTTTTTAACACTGCAAGTCACCCTGCAATAACCCAGGTTGAAAAAAAAACGGTGTTGTGAGAGCAGTATAAAGTTGTTTGATACTTAATATCAATTGATTTGGCAGATTAAAAATCTTCACATTTTAAAGGAGTATTTATATCTAAAGTGCAGTCTATTTTTGTTTCTTCAGAATGATAATCTTACAGTATGGGCCCAAAGCTTTATCCAGACATCTGATGTGTCCTCATTTTAAGTAAGCCAGCCCTTACACATGTCATAATGCAGTGACTGGAAGACTCATTGGCTGGCCCACCTCCCAGCTTTGTCGGGGACCTCCTTGTGTGAAGGCCCCAGGGCAACCAACCTGGTCACCCGGTGCTTGATCCGGCCCTGTTCCAAGTGCTCTGCCAATTAGGGCCCGATTTACTAAGCTGTAGGTTTGGAAAAGTGGAGATGTTGCCCATAGCAACCAATCAAATTCTAGCTCTCCTATTACATGCTAGAGAATGTCAGATAGAATCTGATTGGTTGCTATCTCCACTTTTCCAAACCTGCAGTTTAGTAAATATGGCACTTAGGGTGATACAAAACTCGCTGTCTGTGTCTGCAACACTGATGTGATTAAGTTTCTGTATTCATATAAGAGCATCAGAATAATATTATTCATGTCTTTCTTGCAGAGTGCTCTTATCTCTTCCATCTTTGTTAGAGGAGGACCAAGATTCATCACAACCGGTGACAGAGGGAGAAATGAAACAGAGATTCAATTACCTGCTTGGAAAGAACGCACCAATGAAACACCAGACATAAAGAGAGCGAGACTCTTATATGAAAGCCGTAAAAGAGGCATGCTGGAAAACTGTATACTGCTCAGGTATCCAGATGACTGTCTGAAAATGTGTATCATATGTCCGGGTGTAACTGACTAGATATTGTATGTAGCCACTACTTACCCTCCAACATGATCCATTCTATTAGGTACAAATTTACTCTGCTCCTCAGTTTCCAACTGTTAGTTACTATGGTAACCTCCTTTGTTAAAGAGTCAAATCGTTTTTAAATATCAGTTAATTCATTTAAACCAGGTTAGTGACAGTTGGAAGCTCAGTAGCGGATTAAATTGTAACTAATGGAAAGGGTCATGGTGCAGGCTCTGCCACTAGTCAGACATTTACTTTCATGGTCTCACATCCCTTAGTTCAGTAGAACTTAGTTTTTTTTATTAGTTTTAGTGGAACTTAGAATGTTTATTATGACATACAGAAAACATACACCTACTTTTAAAACAATTGGCCTTCAATATACCATCCTCCCCAAAAGGATCTCTGACCTCACCCAAGGGTCCACTACTATTATTTACCCTTGTCTTCTTAAACTACCCTACAGTGTTATACACTTTACTTACGTTCAGAGGTAGATTTACTAAACTGCGTAAAAGGAAAAGTGAAGATGTTGCCCATAGCAACCAATCAGATTCTAGCTCACTTTCCTATTACTAGAGAATGTCAGCTAGAATCTGATTGGTTGCAATGGGCAACATCTCCATTTATCTTTTTCCACAGTTTATTCAATCTAGCCCCTAGTGTTGTCAGACTAACAACTGGCAATGACAATCTAACTTCCCTAGTTTTCATCTATTTGTCTTCTGTGTAAAGCTGGGTTCAAACTTGTACAATCCTCCTGAGATCAAACTCCCAAACAGACTGTTTACACATTCCTACAGGAGCACTACAACACCCAATCTAAGCATATACATCTGTCCACATCTACTGCAGACCTCTAATCTCCTGCTGCTGAAAGGATCACGTCACCATACACATTTTTCAGATCTTTGGCTATGCAGCTGCCATTTACAGACATGTTTACATAAGCAGGATCAGGAGAAGCACCGTACACCGTTGGGTGATTAGCCATCAAGTGCTCTGATTTTTAAGCAGGTTTAAAGGTATTGTGACCCAACCAGGCAACTAAGAGTTGAAGTGTGAGCATACACTGACCTGATAGGTTGGAGGTTAGATTGGATGAGAACTAGACTTGTGTGTACTCATCTTACGTTCCTGGTTTGCCTCTGCTTGTAAGAATCACATGTTAGTGTATGTCTGTACATACATGTCCTGAAATTGGCTTCTGTCTCTCTACAGTCACTTTGCCAAGAAATACCTGAGCACCATGACAGACACACAGCTGTCACTGTATGACCGCCTGATCAACGAGCCTAGCAACGACTGGGATATATACTACTGGGTGACAGGTACAACTACCCTGATGGGTCTCCGCCTTTAAAATCTCTATTACCTTATGTCTGTCTCTCTCTCTCGCTACCACTTTATGTTTTATAATTCTCTTTACAGGGGTTCAGGATATTCCAGAACAGTTTGACAATGAGATTATGCACTTGTTGAAGGAATTCACCAAGAACCGGGAGATGGAGCAGCGTCTGAGGCAGCCAGACCTGGAATACCTATTTAAAGAGTCCCAGTGACAGCACAGAACATTTCTCTAGAGAATTCTGTCATCTGCTCTGCTACATCTATCCAGAGACTGTAAAGATGTCCGCATACAGTGTATGTTGTCCCCAGCTACCAGCGTAGTGCTCCAATAGCCGGGGTCATCGCGTATTCTGGCCACATACTATTCAGTAATCAGATCAATTTTCTTGCCACCCTGATCCCATCCTTATAAGACCATTCAGGAAGACTTCATGAGCTTATTTTTGAGTCAACGTTTTAGGACTTTTTTTGTTGCATCCCAACAAATCTGCCCTAACCATAAACTGCACGATAATCAGGCCAATCTGATGATAATAGTTAGATTTTGGGCGTCTTAAATTCTACACTGAAGCTTTGTTTGCTCACTTGTATAGTCCGTCGTATGAAAGGTGAACAATGTATTTAGCAATTTATATAAGGGTGAAAGTTGTAATAAAATAATAATAATATATTGAATAAATTATGAACAAAATGATATTCCGCTCTGCACAATCTGACAGCCTTTCTTTATTCACTTAGTTTCTCTGTCTCTTCTTTTACATTGTATCCCACTTCTGACACCATCTTCCACTATGTGTACATTAGACTGTAAGTAACAGAAGAAATGGGCAATTTAGGCTTCCAATAAAAAGAAAAATATGACCTTCATCTTAATGTACAGGGTTATTCTGTATTCTAGGAGACCCAGCTATTTTTACAATATATCCTCCACTGCCCTAATTCATCACACTGCCCCATCATATGATGTCCTGTCCTCCTTCACATAATCACGCTTATGATAACCAGTACCCAACGGCTACTGTTGACAGCTCCTAGCTGTTGCTCTTCAACACTATAACATTAGCATCCCCCAGGACACCTTAAATGTCCAGGTTGCTATTACTTTTTGGCATGAGCCATAGATCCAGAAAGATGGCACAAATCAAAGACTCAAAATAAAGAGCACTATATCTAGTAGAACTTTGGGTTGAGGATCATTGGGAAGACCCTTATATTTTGGGACTTTCATATCATAACACTAAGGGTCCGATTCAATTTGGGGCGACGATGGGGAAAAAGCTTGCAGTGCGCTTTTTCCCGTCATTTACGGTAGCAAAGATTCGCTGATTTTTATGCAGACCTTTGTGGGGCACGCATAAAAATCCACAAATAATAATTTGCAGAATTAACTTTGCACCGCAAATAACGCAGGTGCAAAGGAAATTGAATCGGGGCCCTATAAGCACCTTAAGGTTCATTATACTAGTATTACTCAGTACACATATGACCAGATCCACTCAATGGACTGGATCCAGACTTAAGTAAGTGCTTGAAACCAGTTACTCCTGGGCTAAACCATGTTGATTGCAGGGAAGTCATATTTCATCTGTTGCAAACAGTATTAGAGTTGAGAGGTGATGTTTCCTATCCCAAGTGATAGTAAAGCTGGTCAGTATCTGTGTGCAATTCCCTGCATGCAAAGAATACAATTAACTTGACTCCCCCTGCAATCAAGATAGTTTAGCTCAGGAGTAACTCATTTCAAGCACTTTCTTAAGGCTGGATCCAGCCCAATGCTCTTACACAAGGATTAACATTAGTGTGTAAAGGCTGAAATATGCTCTTACTGTAATATTATATACTGTACTATTTAAATACTCCCACCCAAGTAATCTTTAATGGCTACATGGATAGTATCTATTAAAGGGTGGCAGGGATATTTTTTTCACAGAGCACTGAAAGGACCTGATTCAGAGGTCCGCATGGTCGCAACCGCAAAAAACGTTCTATTCAGAGGTGTGTGTTTCTTCAGAAACACACACCTCTGAATAAAACGTTTTAGCGGTTGCGACTTGCGCATCCGCTAAAACTCTGAATCAGGTCCCATCTCTCAACTCCAATACTGTTTGCAACAGATAAAATATGACTCCCCTGCAATCAACATGGTTTAGCCCAGGAGTAACTAATTTCCAGCACTTACTTAAGTCTGTGTTAAGCCCTATGTTTCAGTGTGTTTTTACACACTCAGCACTCCATGCACCAACAATAGTTGCACCACTGAACAGCATTCTTAATGCAAAGAATGTCCAAGTGATAGTCTTCTATAGCACAGTCCTGTAATTTATACATAGGTTGACACCACATTCTCCTTCATAGGAGTGACACACACAGTGCTCAAAATGGTTTATTGAATTAAATATTTACTTCCATGCTCAGCCTCCTTCAACTGAATATCATTGAATATCAATATCATTAACTACACTAAATTAATCTCTCCTTCCAAAGCAGACACCTACAGCAGGGTTGCTGACTTTGAAAAGCTTCCCTCCAGGAGATCCCAGAGGGAAGCCATAGCCCCAACACTAACCTTATACCTGCTACAGCCTGTAGCTATTGAGATCAGGGAAGTAGGTTCCCATTTATTCCCAATAGCAATTTTCTATCTTTAGATTATTTTGAACAATGATACAGCCGCCATTCAGCTAGAGGCATTATCATGTTTGTGTTTCCAGCACACTCACAAAATACAGCCAAATTCTGCTCACATTTATTATGCCTGGATTCGGACCTAAGTGATGAGAGGATCCAATGTGATAAGGGCATAAGCCGGATGTTCTTCTATGGTGGATAATAAAAATGTACAATGTACAATTAATAAAATGTTTCAATACATCCAGGAATATATAATCAATAAAAGGCATGGAATGAATGTACAGCATTACTAAATATGCATAGACACCATGGGCCAGATTTACTAAGCTACGGGAACTTAAAAGTGGAGATGTTGCCCATAGCAACCAATAAGATTCTAGCTGACATTTTCTAAATGTACTAGGAAAGTGGGAGATAGAATCTGATTGGTTGCTATGGGCAACATCTCCACTTTTCCATTCCCACAGCTTACTAAATCTGGCCCCTGGAGTTCCACATGTGCCTTATAGGAGCCGGCTCCCGACACACTGAGCCACAATCAGCAGCACTAGAGCCATAATCAGCAGCACTAGAGCCATAATCAGCAGCACTAGAGCCATAATCAGCAGCACTAGAGCCATAATCAGCAGCACTAGAGCCATAATCAGCAGCACTAGAGCCATAATCAGCAGCACTAGAGCCATAATCAGCAGCACTAGAGCCATAATCAGCAGCACTAGAGCCATAATCAGCAGCACTAGAGCCATAATCAGCAGCACTAGAGCCATAATCAGCAGCACTAGAGCCATAATCAGCAGCACTAGAGCCATAATCAGCAGCACTAGAGCCATAATCAGCAGCACTAGAGCCATAATCAGCAGCACTAGAGCCATAATCAGCAGCACTAGAGCCATAATCAGCAGCACTAGAGCCATAATCAGCAGCACTAGAGCCATAATCAGCAGCACTAGAGCCATAATCAGCAGCACTAGAGCCATAATCAGCAGCACTAGAGCCATAATCAGCAGCACTAGAGCCATAATCAGCAGCACTAGAGCCATAATCAGCAGCACTAGAGCCATAATCAGCAGCACTAGAGCCATAATCAGCAGCACTAGAGCCATAATCAGCAGCACTAGAGCCATAATCAGCAGCACTAGAGCCATAATCAGCAGCACTAGAGCCATAATCAGCAGCACTAGAGCCATAATCAGCAGCACTAGAGCCATAATCAGCAGCACTAGAGCCATAATCAGCAGCACTAGAGCCATAATCAGCAGCACTAGAGCCATAATCAGCAGCACTAGAGCCATAATCAGCAGCACTAGAGCCATAATCAGCAGCACTAGAGCCATAATCAGCAGCACTAGAGCCATAATCAGCAGCACTAGAGCCATAATCAGCAGCACTAGAGCCATAATCAGCAGCACTAGAGCCATAATCAGCAGCACTAGAGCCATAATCAGCAGCACTAGAGCCATAATCAGCAGCACTAGAGCCATAATCAGCAGCACTAGAGCCATAATCAGCAGCACTAGAGCCATAATCAGCAGCACTAGAGCCATAATCAGCAGCACTAGAGCCATAATCAGCAGCACTAGAGCCATAATCAGCAGCACTAGAGCCATAATCAGCAGCACTAGAGCCATAATCAGCAGCACTAGAGCCATAATCAGCAGCACTAGAGCCATAATCAGCAGCACTAGAGCCATAATCAGCAGCACTAGAGCCATAATCAGCAGCACTAGAGCCATAATCAGCAGCACTAGAGCCATAATCAGCAGCACTAGAGCCATAATCAGCAGCACTAGAGCCATAATCAGCAGCACTAGAGCCATAATCAGCGTCTTAAGGTCAGGCTGCAGGGAAGGGAGTCTTAGGGTCAGGCTGCAAGGAAGGGAGTCTTAGGGTCAGGCTGCAAGGAAGGGAGTCTTAAGATCGGGCTGCGGGGAGTCTTAGAGTCAGGCTGCAGGGAAGGGAGTCTTAGGGTCAGGCTGCTCGGTAATGCAGGAGCAATCTATTTGAAAGCCAGTTCGAATCCCAATGATGGCACTATTGCTGTATGCAATAGAGAAACCAAGAATATGTGTCACAGACATTGAGCCAGATCCAGAGCTACGTTTCCTAGTGTAGCGTATTTACGCTAGCATTTTTACTATGCACTCCCCTTGGCACTCCCTTTGGCCATATGTAGTTTAGCCATGTTACGCTTTCCAAACCCTACCTTAACTTTTCCAAGCGTAACTCCTGTCAGCCGTAATGGCTGCACGTACTTACGTGCCTAAGCACGGCCATACTGTACGATTTAAATGCCTCACACCGCCTCCGAAGCGTAATTACAGGTGTCGTATGTCTGTCACGCCCCTTCGTTCGTAGTTACGCTGTTGATAGTAGTCTGGTACGTACGTTCAGAGTTACGTGTCATAAACACGCTAGCGTACTTAGTTCTGGATCTGACCCATTGTATCTAGTTTTGATCTGGTCATACAATACCACACACTGCTGGGAAACCTGCACTTCCCGTTTTTCTGCCCCAATCTACAAGCCAAGTCAATGAAAAATATAAAGTGTACCTAATAGCAATACATTTATGGAAATATTGGTAAACTTAATAAATGCAGCCCCAATGTTTTCTCATTCATGATTCATTTACACAGTAAAGAAGAATGTTTGTTTTTCAGGACAAACAGAAAGAAATTAAGGACATGGTAATATAGCGGTAATAAAATACATTCTGCCATTTGATGTGCCAATTTCCCAGTAGTCCTACAGAGACAGATAAGCTTTCCAGGTGTAAAACATCTGTACCTTTATAAATATTTCTAATTCTGATGGCCTATAACAAAAAACAGCACACAAAATGTCAATAGATTGTAATATAACTTGCTATTGTGTTGCTAATTTATTTATTGTATTTTAGAAGTGGTTCTTTAAACAGACTTAAAAGGACTGATGGTAGGTAGAGGTGAAATTGATCGCTTGTAAATAGAACTCTGCATATTGTTTGGTTACCATAGGTACTGCAGCCTAGTTACTCACTGCACAGTCTGTGAAGGCATTCTGTGCACATGAAAGCTTGAATACTTTCTAAAAGCACTGCAACCAACATGGGACTTCTTCCAGCTGGCAGGATGTCTCCGAGGATCCAGGGCCGTTCTACTGGAAGATGCGACCCCTTGAACTTCTATTGTACCAGTTATGACAGCTCATACGGTGAGAGTATAAGGGAGACCACATAAAGATAAACAGCGATTTTTGGACACGTTACAACACACTGAACAATGTAACTCCACTTAGTGATGTTTGGGAGAAGCTCTCTAGTCTAATAGGGGAGATAGCTGCATTGGTAAAATGAGAATAGCAGGAAGAGTTGAAAACACTTATTCAAAATCCAAGCAGTTTCCACTTTACAGCTGTCACTCTTAATAATGTCAGAGGTTTTTTCTATCTTTTTTCTATCTATAAAATACCATTTAGTTTAGCTTGATTTATAAGTGACACTAACGGGCCTGGCCCAGTAGCTGAGGAGGGTGACACCCCATATGTGCGATGGAATGTTCTCTGCTCGTATGTACGTGCCTTACTTTCCAGAACCCCGCTGTCACTGTAGAGGTGTCACGCTCGCAGCAGAATTATATGGTTTTGGCATTTTTGTTTCTGAACATTGTTTAATAAGTTTAAATAAATCTTTTTTTGTTTGCTTATGTTTTAAAGAGCCAATTATTACAGCTAATTCTATATAAACGGCAGCTATTGTCCAAAGGAAGTTTCTGTAGCTATATTATGGACTCATTGTGTATTTATGTGTTTGCAGCCTATGGGCTAGATTTACTAAACTGCAGAAAAGGAAAAGTAGAGATGTTGCCCATAGCAACCAATCAGATTTTAGCTGACATTCTCTGGTATGTAATAGGAAAGTAAGAGCTACAATCTCATTGGTTGCTATGGCCAACGTCTCCACTTTACCTTTTCCGCAGTTTAGTCGATCTAACTCGGGGTTGCCGACTTTTTAGACTTCCCAGAGGGAAGCCATAGATTTCTGCAATGGGGCGGGGCTTAATGATGTGATTTATGCAAATTGCATCATTAAGCCCCATCCCTGTCAATCACTCCTGTAATCTCTAGCATTTAAGAGGATGGGCAGGGCTTGATGACATCATCAATCCCCGTGCATCCCTAATAACGCTTTAGAAATTATGACTTAGGCTAGCACATGCGGCTTTCTCATTAATATGGTTTTGTCCATAAAATAGTTACTTTCACTAAGTTACGAATGACAGGCGCACAAGAATTTGTTATTTGGCACCTGATTCAGAGAGATAAAATACGAGAGGACATTTATTCCTAGGCTAAACCATGTTGATTGCAGGGGAGTCATATTTCATCTGCTGCAAACAGTATTAGAGTTGAAAGGTGTTTCCTATCCCAAGTCTAAATAACAGTGTGCTCAAAAAGCTGGTCAGTGTCTGTGTACAGTAAGCAATTCAAAGATATATCCCTGCATGCAAAGAACACAAGTAACTTGACTACCCTGCAATCAACATGGTTTAGCGCAGGAGTAACTTTCCTCTCTTAAATTCAAGCTCCTTCTTAAATCTGAATCAGGTCTTTAGTATTTATTATCTAGGTTTTAAACCTTGTCTTGAGTGTATCTGCAAAGTTTAAGGTTAGTCTGTAATTGTCCTACTACAGGTCGCACAGATTTTGCTACTGCCAATGACCCACACACTGGCACCTATACCAAGCGCAGCACAGGATACCAGTCCAACTTTCGTCCGGCAGTATACTACTCGGCAAACCTGGACCGCAAGGACAACCCACATATGGGGTGAGTCTGACTTTATATTGCTTATTTTGTTTTGCTTTCATTTGGAGGCTGTACATTTTATTTGTATCACCAGTTTTTCTTATATTTAATAATTTGTGACAAATGACCTGGAGCCAATCCATGGGCCCCTACCTTTTACCCTTTATATCCCAGGTCAGCTTCTCTACGATACATAATCCTCTTGAATATCTTCTCTGTATTAGGCTGTTACTGAGAAACAACTACACGTCAATCACCAACAGAGACTTCACCCCTCATCAGCAGGTCACAGGAGCCGAGCCACTTCCTAACGCATTCTGCTCCCCAGAAAGTGGATTCATTAATAGTATCAAAATCACCCATCCCAAATGCAAAGATGTGAGTAAAAGTGATTTAACACAATTTTAAGGTGTGTTTATTTTTGTTTTTCTATAATGTCATGTTTTGGGTACATCAGGCTTTTTTTTTCTGTCTTAATCATTAAAGGTTAAATCTGTGCACTTTGACACAAAGTCTCATGGATCCGAAGTTATTACTGGTATCCTACCAAGACATCGACCACTGCTGTTTATGCCACAAGGAAAAGGATCTTCTGACATTGAGAACTTCCGCCATGTGAGTTAAAGATATTTGTATTCACCTATAGCCACCATATCGTACGTAGAACAATGCTCCTCAGTTCTTCAAGGTAGTCACGTTGGTCCGGATTCTAACTTTACGTTACGTAGATAGCGTAGAAGAGTTATTATGCATGCGTAGTAGCTCTGCACACAAAACTACGCTCGGAACAAGAAAAAACAAGAAACGTTGTATGAGATGTGTCCAAAAGATGAGAATCCAGTTGTACCAACATTTCCTTTCTCCACTTAAAACTACATACGTTCTCTATGGACACCTGCAAATGAAACCAAGAAAAGCCAAGAACCAAAAATACCTTTGTCACAGGAATAATCAAGGGCTTTCTTAGAATTTGCCACCTCAGCTTCTGATGTTGAATTTGTCTTTTGGAACAGGGACCATCATTCATGTCTACAGAATATAAAACAAGATATAGTATGCAAACTCCTTATCAGTCAGGTGAGATATTTGGATTTTTCTGTTTAAATGTTAAAAGTAATTTTGGTCATCTTAAACCTATACTTTACATCAGGGCTGGCCAACCTGTGGCTCTGCAAGTGTTCTGAAACTACAAGTACCAGCATGCTTTGTCAGGTATCAGCTATGCCTATGCAGGTAGAGTATGCTGGAACTTGTAGTTTCACAACACCTGGAGAGCCACAGGTTGGCCAGGCCTGCTCTACACCATAGGTTCTCAACCGGTGGTACTAAAACCACTGGTGGTACTCGGTGCAACTGGTCAGGGTTTTAAGGAAGTATGATACCAAATGGTCGGTCAGGGGCATAATTTATAAAATATTTTGATTTCTTGGGGGCTAAACAGCATATGTATAAAATGCACCTTAAAATCATTGCAAAAATATGTAAACAAAAACCCTAAAAATACCTAGTAGGTAAGTGGTACTAGACATGATTACATAGGGGGTAACTGGTACTCTCGAAAAAATAAATTGAGAACCCCTAGTCTACACAATTGTATATCAACAACCTTTATTCTCTGCAGGCTCTCCACAAAGTGCAATGATTGGTGCTATGGAGAATTCAGGATACACAGAAGGATCAAATTCGGAACCCATAACTCACAACCCATATTCACAACACCATGTGCCGGTAAAAATGCATTGGCCTATAATTTCCTGGAACACAAGAGATGGAGATCGCACTGCCCAATTGTTCTTATTTTATCAAGTGACTTATATGTAGAGATTATATTACTTACACCAACACTTCCATCTGTAATTACCCTAGCACTTGATTTCCCACACCTCACAATTTTTTTTCTCAAAGGCACTATTTAGAGGAGACTCCTAGGTGTGGGGTCTCAGCTGCCAGGTATCGGTGCACTGATTGTGCCAAAGTAAATATTCTATCAGATGATGTCTAATAAACCAATACAATAAGATATCCCTATTGAATAGAGGAGCTATTCACTTTCTTCCTATAATATTCAGCGCTAGTTGGCAATATCAAATAAAACCATTATCGCTTCACCATTTTCATTCATTCCCATTCGCTTTTCTGTAGAAATTCATGGAAAGCAAAACAGTCTTTGCCATCCAACAAAAATCATGCCCCACTCGGTGGCTACACTCCTGCCTATTGCAACAGTGTGTTTTTATTAGACATCATCTGTCATCTAATAGAACACCTATATAGAAAAAAATGTTTCTGCCTTTACATATACACCTGAAAACACTATGTCTAACAAAATTAATGCATATTACTAGCCTATTGCCAACATTTTTAGTGCATAAATCAGATTTATCACACTACATGTAAAGCTTTATAGGGAGTGTATAATGTAAAGACTCTTGCACAGTGCAGCTATTTATTATTCACATTTACTTCCTCACAATTTCTATCTTTTAATATTTTGCTGATTTTATATTTTCTTTTATTGATTTTCTTTTTCTTATAATGTACTTTCCTGATGGCTGCTGGCTAGCGAAGAGAGGATGAATTCAGTAAAATAATGACATTTTGGAAATTTAGTGCTAGATTTACTAAAAGTCTCAAAATGAAAAACAGAGATGTTGTCCATAGTAACTAATCAGATTCTAGAGGACATTCTTTAGAATGGAATAGGAAAGTGAGAGCTAGAACGTCATTGGTTGCTGTGGACAATATTTCCACTTTTCCTTTTTAGTTTAGCTGTATTCTTTCCTGATAATTACTATTGGGAGTATGTATTCTATTTTGGCAAAATCCCTGTTGTTCATTCCTATTTGTGCTTATTCCATAGAGGGGGTATCATCGGTTGATGGGGCATAGTATCACAAGGACCGATTTTCTGCCAGTTTATAAATTGCAGGTAATCACAAAACATGGTTTTTATTTTTTTTATGAGAGGATGGAGGTGGTTTTACTTTTTTCTAAGAGTACTTACAATTAATAACACAACACAGGCATCAAGATGAAATTTTTTCTTCTATAAAACAGTCAAACATATGCCTCCTAATGTGGCATATTTTAGATTTTTTTTTGCACTGTGCAAGCAAACACACCAACATACGTGATCCAGAGGCTGGCACTCATTCTAGGTGTACGACTCCTAGTGACCAAAAAATTAGTGATGAATAGTCAGATATTAAGCACAGTACAAAAACAAAATTGAGACATCTTTAAGAGTATAAAATCTCATCTACACGACCCATAAGGTAAACAATGATTACATATTTTTCAGCTGTACCAGATTTGTGCAACCAGTGAGAAATTAACATAACATGCAAAACAGACTTCAGGAACCAGTCCGATCTTTAAAATAACCACAAATTAAGATGGTTAAAAACCTGTAATGTTGGATCAGCATACTTGGGTCACTCATCAACACTTAAAACAGTGCTCCTTAAATTCTGCACGTGACATGTGTACTCCATTGACGGATATTTTGGGGCAAGGACTGGGGAGATCCTGTGTTTTGAATTCGTATTCTTATGTTTTAATCTTTTAGAAATAACACTTAATGCAAGCAATAATCACATTGTTGGCTATGGTTTATGGTTAGTAGATAAGCCCTTGTGATAGTGCCACCATTAAACAAACCTAGGTGAGTGCACGATGTACATGACATGTGAGGAATGACCCATCCCTTCTACCTGTCTAGATAGGCAGACAATGGGAGTAAAGGGAATCTGGGGTATCTGCAGACTTTTCACCAGGTTTGAGTGCCTCACATGTGTATCTGTTTTGTAGGGCAGAGAACCGCTACCAGCTTTGGCCAAGAACTCTGAAAGAGATAGTGGTTTCACTAGAGAATCAGATCAGGTTCTTCCGAGCAGTGTAAGACACATACTTCATTGTTTGTTATATCATTAGTACGGGATGGTCCTAATATTCTCATTGGCTCTGGTTACATATAAAACAGGCACTGCATCATGGCTCCAAACCTGTTGGTGGCTGTAAGCAGCAAGATGACCTTTTAGGACGAGTGTATGTTGGCAAAAAGGTCAGTATATGGGAACGGCTGGGGTTTGGACCATTTCAAAGGAATTAGTGATTGCCCAATTCAACAAACCTTCTACTTTTAGGAACCATCCGGATACAGTAACAATAACCTTATTTACATTCAGTCTGCAAAGGGGCCTCCACAACATTACCTGACCAACTACAACCTAAGGTACAACACAAAACGTAACCATCAAATATTTTACTCAAAACAGAGAATAGCAGCCCACTAAATTACAACCAAACATTTCAGCCAATCTGGACTGCACAAAGATGTTTAATGAATGCATTTGCCATTATTCTATAATATCCAATACATGACTGTAAGGCACTAGTTCACACATGCAGTCAAACAAAAGCACAAAACTCCTCATGAGATTGCCTTTCCATCTACTCCAGGTTCAGTGATCCAACAGCAATCGGTAGAGATCAGGAGGGCTGGACCCGAGGTGGAATCCAGAAACAGCAGCACAGCGGCTTCCTTGTAAACAACGAAGCTCATATCATTGGGATTTAAACAAGTATTCGAAAACAAGGCTCAGATTATTTCTGCTTATCTACATATTTTCTTTAACCAATGACTATTCCTCACCGTGCTTTTTAACGATCGCACTTTTCAGCAGCCATTGCTAGTTTATATTGTATTTCACCCTACAGAAACAACAGTTTGAGCACTTTGCACAATAACCAGATTTTTCATGCATACAAAATAAAAATTTCAGTACAATAGAAATTCCAGTCACCTTAGATTGTTAAGCAACCTTTTTATATGGACTACATGTTCATGTGTCTTATAGTTTACTTAAACAGTATGTTTAAATTATACAGTCAAGTTCAAGAAGTGTGAAAAACTGAATAGATATGGGTTCAAATAAGTTTGTAAGTATAAAATGTACATAAAGGGTAGAATAAACAAAAATTACTCCGCTACTACTGTATATGATTTATATTACTCTAAACATTTTACTCTGTAAATACACTAGAACATGATTGCTACATGAAAGAATGGATGCAGAGGTATGAGTTGCGGTTGTTTGCATAACGTTTCAAGACTATTCTATGTATAAAAAAAACCGCAGCCTTTAACTTCCACTAACCACTTGGTGTAACATAAAGCCCATTTCCAATATACATGCATACAATTTTTCCCTCACTATGCTGGCAGATTTTAGGTTAATAGTGGTATACATTTTAGAGACAGTTAGCAGAAGTGTCCTAACTCACTAAACTAAGCTAAAGCTTTATAGAGACTTGCAGCCACACACAAAGGTAACTCTCAAAAAAAAAAAAAATATCCAATGAGATATATATAGGAATGGGATTAAAATAAGAACGGCCAGATAGGTACATATGTGCAAAATATTTATGCAAGCATTTCAGTGAGATCAAATACACAATAAGCATAGTGCAGTAACCACATTGAATGTTTTAAAAAGCATCAAACTTTTTGTAGGATCAAAAATAATCCAGATTGCACCTATGTACAATGCAATCTAAGTATTTTTTACTAGATATATTCTAAATATTTCTGGTGTTCATTAGGGGTCATCTTATAGACACCAGTAAGCCACTCAACGCCCTCTTAAACGGAGAGACAAAGCTACCACCATACACACACACACCAAGATGTGATTGGATTACACAACCAGTAGGTGTCTATTTTGAAGGACGACTAGAACAGACTGCATTGCGGGTTTTTCATTTTTATTTCTTTTTTCTAGTAAGCCATGATAAATATTATGATCAGATTTAAACTTGCACATTATCGTCACACCTAAAGCCTGATGACCTGTTATTTCATAAGTAAATGTATGCCTTTCATACTCCCTGTCAAAACTTATAACACCTAATAGGTCATAATGTTCCTGTTTTGTGGCCTATGTATTCATGCCATTCAGAAGGTCCCTATTTTATACATAAATCCTCCATATACAATAGATCTAGTAATATTGAATATATTTCTTCCTTTCTTTTAAGCAGATTAGCAGACCTGTCCATCCAGTTTTCCTGCTCAAACTGCCTTTATTTCTTAGTTATTCAACAATTGCTTATTTTAGTGATAAAAGTATCAGTTATAATGTTCAAGTCACCAATAAAGTATTTCCTGAATGGTTCTGAACACAAGCACTTCACCGTTCTGGAAATATGAATTTAGCAGGAGTATTCCGCCTAGGATTTCATACTGTTGCATGCTACCTCATATCAGGGGTCTATAGTGTGGGTTGTTTATTTTCTCCATTAGTCAACAACCCGAAAGTCAGTAAGCAGTCCTACTAATCCTTAAAGAATCTTTATTTTTAAAAAGATACATCCCTACCATTCAAATATATATAAGATAGTAAGTTACCATAAAAAAATAACATAAAAAGAGTCAGACAAACGTTGAAGAGCAGCATGCAGTAGTCTGGCACGTAGGCTAGCATGGCTGCCGTCCCTTAGTTCAGTATTTCTTCAGTCCGTAGCCCACAGCAAGATGCTGTCTGTTGCTGTTTAGTGGGGGAGAGTGCCATACTGCTGAGCTAGTGCGTTTGTAGAACCGAGGTTTGCTCTTATTGAACATATCCTCCAGTTTTGGACTGTCAATGGCACCAAACAACCTGTCCAAATCAACAGGGTGGTAGTATTGATGGCGTACGGCTTG
>WWET01000027.1:44902-60775 GCA_011038615.1 Limnodynastes dumerilii
ATATTTTTTTTTTTTTTTTTTTTTCCAATTTTGCTGCCATGATCCAACTGTCTTAATGGATGGTCAGTAGTCAATACTCACCAGATGCCCAGGCTGGGATTGGCTTCCGAGGTTTGCTTTCATCATCAGTAGAATCGTCACTGTCCAAGTCCATGCCATAGTCCTCTGAATTGGTCTTGGCAGAATACGGTTTACAGCTCTTCGGAGTCATCTCATAGGATTCACAGGCTGGGGAATTCTAAGCAGAAACAAGGCATTTTGGTCTTACACATCGGTAGATAAAAGCGAAGAGTAAAGTAGTTTTAGAGGGAAAAAAAACCTTTTGCCGCTAATTGGAACTAGCAGCTGTATGGGAGATTTTGCTATTCTCCCTCAACAAAAGCCGCAAATATACAAAAAAGTATAAACAGCGCTTAGATTCAATATTCATTTTAGATTCAGGCGGTTCTGATGAAACAAACAAATGGCGAGCTTGTATCTAAAACGGTCTTTATTTAAAACATAAAATTCTTTCTAGTGGATTAAGAACTTTAAGCTGCTCAGAGGCTTTAAACTTCATATCACCAATGTAGTGAATAATTATTACATATATAGATGCATCAAGAGACAGAAGTCAAATAGTCCTTTGTAAATAGTAGCAAAGATTGTAATATATCATTTGAATAGTTTCCAATTAGGATAGGCGATTGAGTCTTGGCTTGGTAAAGAAAACCGTGAGGGCACAAGTTAATGACTTAATGGAAAAATCCACAGGCATCCAGTGTGAATAGCAGAGGAAACAAGGTACCATATTACCAGAGCCTCGGGAGTTGAAAAGAGCCGTTCATCCTCCTCAGATGCTGTTTCACGCACGGAGTCAATGAATCAAGAGTGGGTGGCCACCCCCGCAATGTAATGCACCAGTCCTGCTCTAGCTGCCCACAATATCGGTCTCCGTTGCAAGGAGACAAGCGCTTTGTATGGTTCAAGGTAGCCTCCGCCTCCAAACAGCCCCAACAAGCTCAACAATTAAAACACCTGCTTACACGTTTCATCTGACCAGCAGACTCTTAAAGCAATGATAGTTTAGAACAAGGTTGTCATTTAAATAAAATAAAAAAACACATCTGTTACATAATTAATCACACTGATTGTCATACAAGGCTCTTTTTCACTCTCTTCAGAGATTAACATTTAGATCTTTCATATAGGAATGTTGACACTTCTATGTACAGAAATTATTCAAATGATATATAATACAATCTTTGCTTCTATTTACAAAGGACTATTTGACTACTGCCTCTTGATGCCTCTATATGTACAATAATTATTGTTCACTACATTGGTGCTACTCATTGTAAGACAGAGCAAGCGGTTGTCTCTGATTTATCATACATCAGGCATGTAGAGTCCCTGCTTTAGACACTTCTTACCTGAAGATCTACAGTAACATTCAGTACTGGAGCATTGGCAGCGGACTGCTGTTCCTTAGCCGCTCTCTCTTGCTCCTCACGCATTTTTTGTGCCTGCTCTTTGAGCTTCCTGGCCTCCATCTCTCTGCGTAATCTCTCTTGTTCCAGCCTCTCCTGCTGTTCCTACAATTGTAATTCCAATTAGTGCTTAAAACAAAATTATCTGGCTACTGCAAGAGACCCCAACTGCAGAGCAAGGAATGGTTATGGATAAGACGCAGGTGTAGATACTTACCCTCCTTTTGCGCTCTTCCACCTCTTTGCGCTGCTGCTCCTTTTCCTGTGCTGCTCGGTCCAGTTCCCTTTGCAAGGCGAGTGTCTTTTCTTTCTCAGCACGCTCCCTTTCCCTGGAAGCAGCAGGAAGTGTTAGATATGTAAATAACCGAGACGCTTTATACAGCAACAACTCAGTATGAGACGTTATGGCATTTCTTATACCGTTCTAATCTTAGGCGCTCCTGTTCTTTTTCTGCTGCCAGCTGCAGCTCCCGCTGCCTCTCACGTTCCTGCTCTGCTTGCCGTAGCTCTGCCAGCTTCTTAGCCTCTGCAAGCTTTCTCTGTCTCTCCTGCTCTTCCTCTTCCCGCCTCTTCTGGAGAAGAAGCTCCTGCTGCCTGCGCTCCTCTTCCTCCTAAAGGAACATTTACAACACCAGAACATTACTTTCATAACTTTCAAAGAGAAAGAAGTACTGCATGACTAATCTACAATGCACTGCTCTACCAAGTGTCTTCAACTTGCATTAAAATAGAAAATGCACATTAAGCATTCAAAAAGCTATGTCGTGTTGCAGTTTTGCTCTTAAGTTTTAATACTAAACGCACCTGTTTTGCTTTGAGTTTCCGCGCTTCCTCCTCTTGTCGCCTTCTACTCTCTATTTCTTCCTGCTTTTTAGCAGTGATTTTCTTTTTGGCCTTTTCCTCTGCCAGTTTGTCTTCCCGCACCTGTGAGGGACAGGGAACAAAATAAGGTGATAAACCAGTGTATACAAAGTATTTTCTTGTTTGTCTTACACTAGTAGTTGACAAACCCAGCTCAAAGCTCTCTTATATTTCCTATTTACTATGGATCCTTCAGTGGGTCACCATGACATCAGGGGGATTAAGAGTCTGTTATATGTATTTATGGGGATGTGGAGATGCCTTAAATAATTTAATGATAGATAGATCTATCTATTTAAAACCAGTTGCTGCTTCTACGCGTTTCGATGAAATGCGACTGTTTTCCTTCACGTGCTTCAAGGCTACACTTCCTGCACTTTAAAACCCGAGACACACTGGGAAACCAGCTGACGCATGGAGTGGAGATACATATAGATATATACACACACATTTTGTATCATATGATTAATATTTGCATTATTGATATGATTTATGAAATCAGCATTTAAATAGAGATCAATTTTCAGGATTGGATAAAGGCAGTCTTTAGGGATCCTCTACCTAGTGGACAATATCCAAAATATTAAGTATTTGAGTATTGGTCACTACGTAGAGGATCCTGATCTAATGTACTTAAATATGCGAAAACCTAAAGTGTTTGAGGGTAGTACACTTCTCTGCACACAGAACTATTAACCCCTAAAGTTTTACACCGACACCCCACACGAAGTGAGTTGGGCGCGTAATGCAGAACTAAATGCATGGGCTTAGCCAAGCCACTACTGTATGATTTGCATTGATTCCCCCTGCCCACCGTATGTACACCAGGGACGCAAAATATGCTTTCACACCCCATTGTTGGAGTTAGTTGCTGCAGGAACGCAGCATCAACCGTGCTGCCATATCCATACTCTGGAGGAATGAACAAAGTACTTACACACTGGGTAAGCCTATGTATCCTGTCATTCTTGAAATCAGGATCTGGTCCTATATGTCTTTAGTCTTACTATTACCCAATTCTAAGTAATGCTGCAACGCTTTCCATCACAAATGATAAAATCATATAAACTTTAGTTACACTAGTTAATGCATTTTGTAGATAATGTGTTTCATTACAAATATAAAATTGTGATAGACACTGTTCTGATGTAGCACTCCATTAAGTAATTATTCTACAGCCGTGAATTTATTTAATCTATTTGCTTGAAAAGCTCCACTTGATTGTGAGTTGCATAGACCTTTTATGTAAAGGCATACAGCCATGAAATGTCTTAGGTGAACTAATGGCATTATAGTACACAGAGCTCGAACACGGACTTATATAATGCAACCTGTCATTACCCCAGCAGAGCATAAGTGTGCACTGGCCATACAGTGTGTTAGATCACTACTTTTTCTCCACCACAAAGCCTGGATCAAGGTTAGCGATGTTGTGCACAGCATAACTGCCCCTGAGCTGTAGGGATAAGCAGCGGCTTCACCTTAACATCAATCCTGCGGCTTAGTCAGCAGCACGGACACGTGCAGCTGATGCTTATTTCACTCTTGGCAACAAAGAGCAGTCAGAATAGTAGAATAGTAAGATCCTAATGTGACAGTATTTATCAAAAGTTTATGCGAATAGATAGCGAGCAGACACTTTCCCCCCTATTGTGTAGCTTCAGGTATATTGGTCTGGGCATATATAACACCTCCTGTACACACAGATTATCTGGAATACATTGGTCACTCTGGATATTTGTTCAGTGGGTACCCATGTTTTATGGATTGAATTTTGTTAAACCGATTATGTAAAACCGATCGGTATCATCATCAGTACAGTATTTTAGTTAAAGGAACATTAGCTTCACAATAGTGCTACTGATTGTTCTCATTTTAAATTTGTGGCTTGGTGCTTACTAAATTTACAGATTTATTAAGGGAGCCCCTAAGAATGGATGTTTTTTTTTTTTTTTATTAATCATAACTAGGTCAAATCTACTTAGAGTAAATTCAGTAGTTCTATAGGGGAATTAGTAAATAAAATATTCCTGACAAAAGAATGATTAAGAATACAGCCTTTTTGTTAACAAACAAACCCTTAGGTCAGTGGTTCCCAAACTTTCAGTTCGAGGCACCCTTAGGGTCTCCATATATTTTTTTTTAAGGCACCCCTAAGACAAAAATACAATAGGAAATGGAAACATTCCGAGGCACCCCGGTGAGAGCGTCGCGGCACACCTGGGAGCAGCGGCGCCGTTTGGGAATCACTGCCTTAGGTGGCAACCAACTAAAATAAAATAGTCTTCTGCGCCTTTATATGACTTCCAGAACTCTAAATTTCATCTCACCACTTGTGTCTCCAGACCTCCTCTTCCACAGTCTTGCCCCTGTACTTTCACCATCACCCATCTCCCTCTTCACCCAATGCCAATATTTCTCACTGCTCTTTTGCAGCTTCCTGCTCTTGATCACAGAGGGTTTCTCCAGCTAGTTGTAGCACATTGGCTTGCTGGGTAACAGGACCTTAGCCTAGGAATTAGCAGTGCATTGGCAGCACTCCTGTGAGTGCTCTGAGGAACCCCAGGCTGCCACGATGCACACTTTCTGCCTTATGCTTATTAAGTGACAATGGGCTGGATCCAGACTTAACTGCTTGAAATTAGTTACTCCTGGGCTAAACCATGTTGATTACAGGGGAGTCATTTCATCTGTTGCAAACAGTATTAGAGTTGAGAGGTTTCCCATCCCAAGTCTACATAACAGTGTGATAGTAACGCTGGTCAGTATCTATGTGCAGTAAGCAATTCAAAGATATATCCCTGCATGCAAATACAATTAACTCCCCCTGAAATCAACATGGTTTAGCCCAGGAGAAACTAATTTTAAGCACTTACTTAAGTCTGGATCCAGCCAAATGTAACCTAATATACACAGCTCAAAAAAATAAAGGAAACACTTAAACACAATGTAACTACAAGTCAATCACACTTCTGTGTAATCAAACTGTCCACTTAGGAAGCAACACTGATTGACAATCAATTTCACATGCTGTTGTGCAAATGGAATAGACAACAGTTGGAAATTATAGGCCATTAGCAAGACAGCCCCAATAAAGGAATGGTTCTGCACGTGGTGACCACAGACAACTTCAGTTCCTATGCTTTCCGGCTGATGTTTTGGTCACTTTGAATGCTGGCGGTGCTTTCACTCTAGTGGTAGCATGAGACAGTCTACAACCCACACAAGTGGCTCAGGTAGTGCAGCTTATCCAGGACGGCACATCAATGCGAGCTGTGGCAAGAAGGTTTGCTGTGTCTGTCAGCGCAGTGTCCAGAGCTACCACAAGAGTGAAAGCACTGCCAGCATTCAAAAGTGACCAAAAACATCAGCCAGAAAGCATAGGAACTGAGAAGTGGTCTGTGGTCAACACCTGCAGAACCATTCCTTTATTGGGGGGTGTCTTGCTAATTGCCTATAATTTCCAACTGTTGTCTATTCCATTTGCACAAAAGAATGTGAAATTGATTGTCAATCGGTGTTGCTTCCCAAGTGGACAGTTTGATTACACAAAAGTGTGATTGACTTGTAGTTACATTGTGTTTAAGTGTTCCCTTTATTTTTTTGAGCAGTGTACTAGATCACAATCATAACATGCAGTCAATACTGTTGTGTTTTAGACTGCTCATCTTGTAACACATCAAATCAATAACGGACAGTCCTCTAAGCTCCCTCTTGAGAAAAACTACAACAAAAGCAAAATTGGCGTAGATACGATTTATGCATGGTGCAGATATGTTTCATTCTGTGTATGTATCCTCTGCCTATTACAGGTACTGTAAGTGCACAGAACAGGAAAATACTAACCTTTTCACTCTTCTCATCTATTTGGGCAAATTTCTGCTCCATTTTCTTCTTTTTTTCTTCCTCCATCTGCTCTACCCTCTCCCGTGCTTGCAAAACCTTTCGCAGGCGCTCTTCTCTCCTCCTGCAATGAAAGGGGAAAGAATCAATTTTGACGGGGGAGCATACACAGTAATTAGACAGCTTAACACAGAAAAATTGTCTGTACTGTACTTCAAAACAAGAGCCATATATTAAACCAAACAGAAAGAGAGAACTGTTATTAAGGGTGTAACAACACAAAGGACTCCCAGCGCTAATGGTGGAAAAAAACAAACAACTGCAAAATAATAAAAACATATATAAGTAATACTGTTAAATTAAACAAAAATACAAAAAATTGTTTTAAAAAATATAAAGATTAATCAACTCAAGCCTTCTTAAAAACACCAGATTTATTGTATAGTCTGGTATGTTGACTGAACAAATACCAGACAAAGAATGTAAATAAATAAAAAACAGATATAAAGAAAATATTTTTACATAAAAACACTAACCAATACTAAGGCAATAACACATTCATTAATCTATTTTTATTTATTTACATTCTTTGTCTGGTATTTGTTCAGTCAATATACCAGACTATACAATAAATCTGGTGTTTTTAAGAAGGCTTGAGTTGATTAATCTTTTTATTTTTTGCATTTTTGTCTAATTTAATTTAATAGTATCTATATATGGTTTTATTATTTTGTAGTTTGTTTTTGTTTTTTTCCACCATTAGCGCTGGGAGTTTTTTTTTTTTGTGGAGTTCCTATGGGAGTGCATCGTAGGTATGCCGGCGTAAATACGCTATGCTCATGAAACAGTCTGGATCAGGCCCAAAGTGTATAACAATAGAGTGAACCCATGCCCTGCACGTTGCGAGTTGACAAACACAGTGGTACACACCAAAACAGAGCAGATTGAAAGCTCAATGCCAGGCACAGAAGGTGAGAGGTGGAAAACTCACAGTCACTCGGCAGAGGAGGAAACACTGTACCGGTAAGAGGCTACAGCTGTCAGCGTGAGTTACAAGTTTGATTACACAGAAGCGTGATTGACTTGTAGTTACATTGTGTTGTTTAAGTGTTCCCTTTATTTTTTTTTGAGCAGTGTACTAGATAACAATCATAACATGCAGTCAATACTGTTGCGTTTTAGACTGCTCATCTTGTAACACATCAAATCAATGACTGACAGTCCTCTAAGCTCCCTCTTGAGAAAAACTACAACAAAAGCGAAATTGGTGTAGATACGATTTATGCACGGTGCAGATATGTTTCATTCTGTGTATGTATCCTCTGCCTATTACAGGTACTGTAAGTGCACAGAACAGGAAAATACTAACCTTTTCACTCTTCTCATCTATTTGGGCAAATTTCTGCTCCATTTTCTTCTTTTTTTCTTCCTCCATCTGCTCTACCCTCTCCCGTGCTTGCAAAACCTTTCGCAGGCGCTCTTCTCTCCTCCTGAAATGGAAGGGGAAAGAATCCATTTTGAGGGGGGAGCATACACAGTAATTAGACAGCTTAACACAGAAAAATTGTCTGTACTGTACATAAAACAAGAACCATATATTAAACCAAACAGAAAAAGAGAACCGTTATTAAGGATGTACTGGCATTCTAAAATAACCCACGACTGCACAGCAAAATATATGAGCAGCTAAAGAATTGCAAAAGAGTAACAAAAATGTTTTATTAATCTAAACAATATAACTAGCTTTAGTTTCTGACATGAGACCAAAGATTGTAACAAATTGCACTGAAGTAACTAAACTTCAGTGCAATTCGTTACGATCTTTGGTTTATGGATCTGTTACAATTCATGGTGTTATACTATTTATAGGGCAATGTGGAACCATGTGGAAACAATGTGGAAGTTACTTTATTTGTTATTGTTGTTTGGATTAATAAAACATTTTTGTCACTTTTTGCAATTCTGTAGCTGCTCATATGTTTCGCTGTGCAGTCGTGGTTTAGGTGTTAGAACGCCAGTGCACCCTTAATAACTGTTCTCTCTTTTTCTGTTTGGTTTAATAATTTCTGTAATACCGTTGGATGGCATTCCATTATTTTAGTTCTATGTACAATTAGACAATTGGGAGTTATTTGCCATTCGATGGACATGATAGTTATGTGTTAATCTGTGCAGGACTTCTTTCTCCTTTTGTTATTAAGAACCATATATTACAGGATAGTTACTCACTGCTTCAGTTCCTCTTGTTTGCGCTTCTTCCCCTCCTCAATTTTCTGTTTGCGCTGAATTTCAGCCTCCTCCTTCTTACGCAGGGCTTCCAGGCGCTGACGCTCCTTCTCCTACAAAATACATAGGATATGAAATATCAACAACTTGTTCGATCAACACAAACGCCAGACATTGAGAAACCAAATTTAGCACCAAGAAGAGACCAACTCCCTCCAAAGAAATGTCAAACACCAGTGATGCAATTAAAAGTTTGAATTTACTTACATCTGTCTGGAATTAGTCATGGAGAGGGGGAGGAAACAGAAAAAGAGTATAAGAAACTAATCTTATACAAACCATGAAACACTTGCAAAAACCATTTAAATGAAGTAAACACCCTACTTATATTTATTCCAAATCCAGGTACATTAGTACCAGAAAAGTCAAGCACATAAGTATCTGACCTTTAAAATAAAAAAATAAAAAATAAAGCGGACTCAGGAGCTTCAATTGTCACAAAGCATCCACTTCATGAGTCCAGTATCAATTATGACATAATGGAACTCATTTATATTTTGTTGTTTGTGCAGAGGTAAAGCCAACATACACAACAGTGCCCTGGATTCCTATTATATTACAGGGGTATTCTATTAGTAAATGCAAAGTCAGTGCAAACTGTGCCTATTGAAATTATATATTAAACAAGTAAAAGGAATGCTGGACATGCACTGCAGAGCCGTTAATGTCCGAGATTAATTAGTTGCCCATCAGGGCTAAATGCAAATCCCTGTGCTGGGCAGCCCGTACCACCCATCATTATTGTTCAAAGGACAGTGGCTGTAAAAGCATGCCCGATGATTACTTGCACATACCTTTGGGTCTGTTTTCAGAGGCGTGTTGCGTTTTATAAAGCTTTTCACCAGACTTCTTCCAGTGGATCCTGGAGTCATCATCAGCAGCTGGTTTTTCTGCACTGTGTGAAGGAAGCTCCTCATGTTGGCAGCAGGTTTCACAACCTATAGGACAAATCATACTCACTTAGCCCATAACGTCTTACTAAAGACAACTGCTGCCTTCATCTAGCTGGAAACTTACTTTGCTCGGAGGACATGGTGGAGATGGAGTCTTCTTCCTGGGAGGAGACTGTACGTGATCATCGGAATGCTCCTCATCAGAGAGATCATCAACTGCACGCTTGTAACTCTTCCGCCTGTGTTGCGGAGAAAGCAAAAAAGTTAGCTTGAATATTTTCCCCGACTATGGTCCGGATTCAGTTACGTAATTTTCGTCTTACGTACGTTGTTATAAGAATTGAGCATCTACACATGCGTAGTAGCTTATTTACACTATGTACCATTTCTAAATGGCCACGCTTACACAATCCACATACAGAAGTGGTGCGTAGATAGCGTAAATAAGCAACCATGCATGCGTAGTAGCTCAATTCTTAAAACAACGTACGTAACACGAAAACTACACAACTAAATCCGGACCTACATTAAAATGGTGATTAGGTCATTTCAATGCATAAAAAAAAAACAAAAAAAAAAAAAAAGATTTTTGTCACTTAAATATAACTTGTTCAATGCAATAAGAAAATATAGATTAAAGACAGAGGACCTCTCAGTCTGCCTCAAACCCCGCCACCTATCCTTTCATTACCCCATGTCTTTAAAAATCTTAGCACACCATAGTTCTCCTCATTGACGATGTATATTGTAGATGACCTCTTGAGAAGTAGTTCGATAAAGCTAGCGTTGTTGTACTCTCGTGCAGAGATGGGGTGACTTATGCTGCCATAAGACAGCCTTAAGTCACACGAGATGATCAGCGGTCCGTCTAACTTCTGACCCACTTGTAAATGCCTAATCCCACACATAATGTAAAATGATAATGCTCCCCCCATCCACACCTTGGCGTGCAGAGGGGAAGACCTGCCCCTTTCTTCTTAAATCCCATCATATAGAACCAGGTTCCTTACAACAAGACTACCTTATAAAAAATGGCCATTAACATCTAGTGGGCACCCTCCCCTCTATAGCCCCACTTACACACTGTACATTAAAAATAGCAAGAGAACTGAAAGATGTAATGCAAGAACTGTAAAAGTGGTTGGATTAGTAGGATATAGTCACCTTATAGTCTGATCATCTAGTGCATCTGGAACAGTGTCTGCAAAAAACAAAATGGAAAATAAAAGTTGAGTAGATATTAGAATATTTTAATGATAATTGTTGTTTGGACACAGCACTAGTCAATACTGGACACAAAAAAATGGCGGGGGGGGTTATATATATACAAAATTTCTCATCTTCAAGCTAATATGGGAAATCTTGTAAGCATGGTTCATAGGAATTTTCACACCAGTGTCTGATTAGAAGCCTCTAGAGGTAGATTTACTGCCCTAGGTACATTTTTTCATGGCAAAAACATCCAAAATAAAGCATCCTCGTACGTGGAGCCTTGCAGAGGTGTGTAGTTACACAATTACTTTTGAAGTGCAAGACGAACTGTAATTTATGATTCAAGTTGTTATCTAATAAGAAGCAACTAAATGATAAAGACAGTAATCTTCACCTTCTTTTAATGTCAACGACTGCCGGGTCACCATCCTTTGTGGGTTATCAGAGTCTGGTAAGTTGCTAATTGCAATCTTTTTAAAACCTCTTGTACATGGAGCATGGTTAAGAGCCTGGATGAGAGAAACAAATATCATTCATATATGATAAGTTAGTAGGCGCTTTTACTCTGACTGAACATAAAATTATATAGAACAATAGCAAAGCCCAGGCTTTAGTCATTAAAACACACATTAAAACACCCAATAATGGAAAAAGCACTCAAAAAATCCAGGGTGCCATGTGATTCTAACATGTCACCATGACAACCAGAACTTTAGATGCTCGGGTCAATATGGAGGAGCGACATCAGTCTATCCGCAGCCCCTTTACCCCACTGCCTGCCCAAAGAATATACTGATAGTCAATAGTAGCCAGCATTGCGCTGCTGGGGGCGGATTCCAACAGGTTCAACCATAAAAAAGATAAAATGATTTATTTACAATCTTCTGACAGTTGTGTGTGATTACACAAACTCCCCAAAACAATATATCTCTTGTCAAAAATAGAGTCCTAGATGTTTGGTTTGGCTACTAGATTATTAAAAAGGTCAAGCCATAGGCCCGGATTCACAACCGTAGACATATTACACATACGTTCATAGATTACAGAGAATAGCTCTTATGCATTCATAGTAACAATTTTACGTAATCTATGTATCGTTTAGTTACGTAGATTGAGTATATGCGGCCTTAAAACATTATATCTTACCTCATCAGGAGCTTCAGCATCCTCTGGCCTACAAAAGAATTGACAAATATGGCTGTCATTAAGCAGGATGGAGGTCCACTTGCTCATATAACTAAAATAGTAAATAGTCAAAAATCTAATCAGCGCATAGCAAGGGGCTGAAAGAGATTCAGTATCGGATCTCCACTGCGGGGGGGGGGGGGGGGGGGGGTTTTACATTTAAAACATACAGTATGGCCGTGCTTAGGCTCGTCAGTACTTACACTGTGTAGAGTTAAGGTAGGGTTTGCATAAAAACCCTCCCAGAGAGCCAAGCAGACATCTTATTCATTCACAATCAAAATCGTTTTACTTCTCTCACCTAATTTTAACAGTGACTTCATCATCCACAACTTCCACAGAACTCTGATCTGATCGGAAAGAGAAGACAAATCCCATCAGACATCTGCAATACACTCATGTACTGGAAGCAATGGGATAACAGTAAAAGAAACACTTCTTGAATATGGTACCACATGCAAGTAGAAACCCTTTTATGTTCTTCTACAGAACAAAAATTACAGTATTGATACACAATTACTATTTTGGATAGAAAAGTTACATAAAATATACCAATTCCATTAAGCAAAGAACATGTTTGTGTGTCTTTACATGGATTAGGATCTAAATATTTATAGCTTGGAACAGAGAAGGAAGAGAGGGGATCTAACAGAAGCTTGCAAATATAACAGGGGGTATAACCAGATGCTGGAGGTAGCCATTCTTTTTAAGGTGTTAGAACACAAAGGTCAGCACTGAGACTGAAGTGTGGCAGGTTTAGAGAAACTAAGGAAACATTACTTTACTGAAACCCGTTTCACATCACCGCCAAAAACCTTGTTCTCTGCAAAAGCTCAGGTATTCGCTGGAAATGTGAAACATCTCATTTTCAGCAACCCAGGTCTAATAACACAAGGGGGATATGGGGGTTTAGACGCGCAGAAGGCGTTTGATTCCGTGTCATGGCCTTATATGAGAGAGGTATTATTACGGAGGAGATTTGGGATAAAATTCAGAACTTTGATTGATTTTTTATATACCTCCCCCAAGACATGTTTACTAGTTAATGGTCTGAGAGGCCCAGGCATTGTTATGGCCAGAGGCACCCGGCAGGGCTGCCCAATGTCTCCCTTGCTCTTTAATTTAGTCCTGGATCCCATGCTAAGGGCCCTGCAGAGATGGGAAGATTTTCGGGGAATCAGGGTGGGCGGCACCGAGGTTAAGATCTCGGCGTTCGCTGATGACATTATTATACATTTCCAACCCAGGAGACGTCTTGAGCCCTTTGATGTCGAAGATCAGAGAATTTGGTTCAATCTACATAGTTAGTTACATAGTAGATGAGGTTGAAAAAAGACAACAGTCCATCAAGTTCAACCTATTTTGGATCTCCTGCCATCCCTATCTTTATATTGGAAGTTAATCCATATAAAGCAACCTCAAAACTGTTGCAATCCTAAGATAAATAAATATATACATTTCTCCCTTGCTCCACTACTGTCTTTTATTTAAATTAGCGGTCCTGGTAACCCTGAATATCCTTTTTTGCTAAAAATGTATCTAATCCTTTCTTAAACATATCCATTGAATCTGCCATCACAACCTTTTCTGGCAGTGACTCCACATCCTGGCTGCCCTTACTGTGAAGAACCCTTTTCTGGCAGTGACTCCATACCCTGACTGCCCTTACTGTGAAGAACCCTTTCCTTTGCTGGTTGTGAAACTTCTTTTCCTCTAACCTTAGTGCGGGGGCCCCCCCGTGTCCAGTCCTTGGGGTAAAAAGTTCCTTTGAAAGTTCTCTGTATTGACCGATGATGTATTTGTATAGATTGATCATATCTCCTCTTAGACGCCTCTTTTCTAAAGTAAACATGTCCTGCAATAATTCGGGTTAGATAGACCCAGGTTATTGCATTTTGCATTTGCAGCAGTATGAAAAGGTATATAAATGGATTAGCTTCACCAACAGAGGTGGTAGTGATTATAGCACAGCAATTGATGAGGGTATATCCTAAGCCTTAAACAAAACAAAGTATCAAACGGGGCAGACTGGATGGGCCGGGTAAACCAGAATTGTAAATAAACATCAATGATTATGGTTACTTACAGCTCTTGTAACTAGATGAAGAGGTCTCAGAAGCTTTCTTCTTTGAAATAGAGCGGCGAATTGACTTGCGCATAGCTTCACGAGTCATGCTTTCACGCTTACTGGCAAGGGAGTACTGGCTGACAAGAGATGCACGACAGCTGACAGACCTCCGCGCTACAATGCTGCGACGCACAGAACGGCGGTCTGACCGCGATCCTGTGGGCGTCGAGCTGTGATTCGACAGATCCAATTCAACTCTGGCTGCTTCTGCAACAGGTTTGTTAGATTCCAGGGTCAGATCTATTGACTCTTTGTTAATAGCCGGCTTGGGAGTGGAGCTGTCAGCAATCTTTAGCTTGGCTGCTGAGCGATCCTTTTTTGTAGGGGTGACTGTGGCAGGTGGGTCAGTAGCAGAGACAAGTAGAGCAGTGGTAGTATCAGAGACAGGTGGGTCACTCTTCCGCTCTACAGTGTCTGCAGCCTCCAGCTCTGTGAAAAAGCACTCTGCACTCCTGCGATCCTCAGCTGTGATCTGCACCTGCAGAACGCGGTCCACGTTTGAGGGAGGTTCTGGCAAAGGTTTCTCATGCACACTGGTAATGTTGGCTTGTAACCGTGCCCGAGTCACTCGCTTAGGTTTCACAGGCTCCTCCTGGATGGAGGTTTCAAACTGTTTGTTCAATTGCTTGGTGGACAATCTGCGGATAGACGTACTCCAGCTGGCACTGCTTCGTCTAGATAACCTGTAAATAAAAGTTACACAAGTACAAGGAGAAATAATGAGATTACGCTGTGCAAACAAGGCTTGATATTTTCATGGCAAGAACGCACAACTGCAAGATGTCCTACTGTCATCTACAGATTAATGGACAGCAATGCCCAGTGAGGTCAGCAGGGTATTGCAGAAAAGCAGCAAGACAGTGTGAGTCGGACGTACGATATACGTAAATTAGAGCTCATTCCAGCAGCTCCTCTCACCTGCGTCCACTCGGATCTCTGTTTTCATCTGGCACAATTGAAGTCCTCTTTTTTCTACGCCTCTTCTGAGACGGGGTCTTTGGCATCAGCTCAGGCTCAGCGCTAAAGTCGCTATAGGTATAACATAGTAAAAAAAAAAAAGTAAAATGACCACATTTTGTAAATATCTATGTATCCATGTACTCATACAGGGAGCAGTCATTGCGCTAATTTAATATGCAACTGGTAAACATTAAAATTTAGAGACACACAGGTAAAGTATGTTGTTTGGGTTCTGTATTTTTCAGCCCACCCTATCAACAACTTTAAAGGTCACATGTCACTGGGAACATCTTATGTCTCAGTGCAAGCAGTGTGCAATAAAAAAATAAATGGAAGAAAACGAAGTGTATGACCAATATCTGCTACAATGGTTGTTTCAGTGGCAAACGCAGCCAATACAAAAAATCCCTAACATATCAGTGTGAAAGTTACATTAAACAGCACAGCCCTGGTTCTATCCTATGCATGAGAAAGCTGTAAATAATTGACACTCTTCTATGCGCTAAACACCGGTGCAAAAGAAATCCAGAAGGTGCAATATTACCAGGTCTGATCCAAACAATCACTTAGGTGCAAAGAGCAAGACTCAACAGGCCACAGTCCTAATGAAGAAGCTTTGCAGAACACACACACAGCATTGTAAATGTAGGTTGGTCTAACAGAATCACCCACCAGGTATGATATACAGACAGGGCAACGAGAAATTGGTACCTGGCAACCAGACTGAATTGAGAAAAAATGTTGGTTCAACCACGTGTGATTTATTTTTTTCAAAAAAACCTGGCCCTTAAGTTTTTATTCTGATTCCTAAAACATCAAGTCTAATAAGCTTATGACTAAGCAAACACCAAAAGGCTGCATTCTTCAGACTGATTACAATAAGATTTCCTTAACTGTGCACTGACATCCAAGACGACAAATTCTACAGCCTAGAAAAGCAGCTCTTATAGAAAACACCTTAAAAACTGTTAAAATACAGAGTTTGTTCAGACTTTCCCAAAATGTTTATTATAGTTTCAAAACCCTGACCAATATA
>WWET01000027.1:79860-93790 GCA_011038615.1 Limnodynastes dumerilii
TAAAATTAAAAAACAAAAAATAATAATAATTTAAAAAATCTATCTATCTATCTATCTATCTATCTATCTATCTATCTATCTATCTATCTATCTAATGTTTAAAGGAACATTTTTTTTTATATTTTAAGAAAATGCTTTGAGGACATTATAGCACACACCTGCTCTTCCTACACAATTCACGCTTCTTTTCACCTTTACATCACTTACACAACATACATTGAATAAGCTGTCTGTTTCAATACCTTATGCAACAGGGAAATATGCTTGTTATACAATGATGATTAGTAGGCTTTTGTGTACAGAAGTGCAGCAGGAATTTGCACTGCACATGCCCAGAAAGGGATCATGCACAGAAAGATGGGGATGCAGTGCTGCCCATCCGTCTGTATCCGCATATGTCTGCTTGTGCGTAGCGTATTTAAGCCAGCGTACCTACGATGCACTCCCCTAGACACTCCCCTCGGTCGTCCGTATTTATGCCATCTTACGCCAACCAAACCCTACCCTAACTTTTTTGAGCGTAACTGTGAGCGTCTGTAGCATCCATGCATATTTACGGCGCTTAGCATGCCCATCCTGTACGATTTCAATATCTCTCTCCGTCCACGAGGCGTAATTGCGGGTTTTGTATGGCTGGCACGCCCCTTCATGCATTGTTACGAAGCTGGTATGCTCATGGCCCAAATGGCGCTTTTACCCAATAACTATATCACTAATAATGCGTAGCATGCAAAAATTTACGAATATGTTGTATAAATAGAATAAAATAACAAAAAAGTTAAGATTATGCGAAAGTCTCCGAATATTCCTGATTGTTCAGGGGCTGCCGTCCTTGGTTATGATTGTCTGTTGGTTCCCACGGATAAAAAGCTGAAATACAATAGAAAAAAAACCAGGAGGCTCCTACTAGTGCAGTAAATTTAATTCAAGTTGGTGACCACCACCTATGTATTGATTTCACCCCCAAAAGGTGTATGCATACCAGAAGTCATAAAAACAGATGCTTAGAATGTGGTTTCTTTCATGTTCAAGAACAGTCAGGGGTATAATCACCACCCAGTAAGTAACACTCAAATGCAAAAGAGAAATACCATCTAATGCAATAATGTCTGATAAATAGCAGTTTATTGGAAATAACAATATATATGTGTACAATTAAAAAGAGAATAAAAGAGCTTATCTGAGGGTCTTATATTGCCAAGACCACTCCACACTGCAAGATTCTCCCATACTGTATGTATATATAGTATATCTAAATTATGAGAATGATTTTTATAGAGAGAAGTGTTAGTGGCAATTGGTACGGTTACTCACCAAAACCACTCCTTTACACATTTAAATATCGTGGATCGTCTTGTTCCACTAGAAGAGCAGGCGGATGCGGAGACTGATGAATGGGTAGCCTAGCGCCCATTTTTCTGCTTGCACTCCCGTTCTCCCGTAAAAACATACACAGCTCTGAATCAGGTCCGTTGTACATGATGGAAGGGGTCATTTTGCAGGCTCTGTAACTGATTTAAGAGAGATCACAATTACACACAAAAAATGGCTAGAAATGGATAAACAGTTTTAAATACATTTTATTTAATAACAGTCATATTCTCTAGGTCACATAAAAGACTGATATTATTTAAGTCTGCCTACCTAATATATGTTTAATCCACAAAACGTGTCTAATCTAATGTACTGATGATTTTCTTTCTTGGCATGTATGCAATAAAAATAAATATGTAATAATTTAGGATTGCAATCATTATTATGCAGTTACAAAACCGTTTCCCACATTACACAAATGTTTATCTTGTACGTCAAAACATCATGTTAAGTAATCACTGAAGCGCCATCTTTAAAGAGGGCATATAGACACCGCCGAGACCGGTAACAAAATAAAAACTCGGCAGCTAGGAAGCAAATGCATACTGTATATCCAGCTATAGTTATTTAGACCGATAAATAAAAGTTTTTTGTCCATCCTATATAGCTGGAAACGAGTCTAAGTCGTAGGACGCATTTAGTTTTGCCCTATAAAAAGATGGCCGTCAGACACTGGTAGTGGGCGGGGCGATTCCCTTGGCAGCGCTTGGTCTGGTGACGTAAGGCCAGTATAAGAGACAGCGAGCGGTGTACTGCGTCAGATTGTAACGTTGAGAAGACTTTGCCGAGGTTCCCGCTTCAACAGTGATTGGACGGAACCCTCCTGTAGACGCCATGAGCTCCCAAATCCGCCAGAATTTCCACCAGGACTGCGAAGCAGCGCTTAACCGCCAGGTCAACCTGGAGCTGTACGCGTCCTATGTCTACCTATCCATGGTGCGTGTATTACCCTGTATGAGAGAGGCGTCGTGTTGTCTGTACTGGCTGGGGTGTGCGATAGGGCTTTTGTGCCTGTTGTGAGATGGATGGCATATGGCTGCTGTGTGCTGGGCTTGGCAGTTCAGAAGCTTAGCGGTTACAGGCAGCTGCTGGTGGTTCAGAGCTCTGTGGCCCGGGTGCAGATCATCCAACATGACCCATTCCATTAGGTACAATTCAATCCGCTCCTGAGCTTCCAACTGTCACCTGAATTAACGGATATTTTAAAAACTACTTGTGTCTTCAATAAAGGAGGTTCCCTTAATAGCTGACAGCTAAACTGAGGAGCAGAGTATTTTTTTTTTTACCTAATGGAATGGGTCATATTGGAGGGTACTGCTGCCCATCACTGCGGGGCTGCCTGCACCTGCGTATTTGTTTAGGTTAGGATGAGCTAATAACATGACAGATGCCTTCTATGTCTAAGCAGCGATCTGCAGTGTCTCACTCCTACTGTAGAAAACAAATATTACATGCCCTAACCTTAGTCTGAAGGTGGCAATGCATGTCATGCACCCAGGTGGTCCCATGTTGCTTTGTTTGTAAATCGTTTCTGTATTTATATTTTCCTTTTAACGTTTTGTTTTTGGTTACTGTGGTGTGTGAATTTTTGCTGGTCTTGTCCTCCTTGCTTATCCCCAATGCATGTGTTGGCAGTCTGATATCTGTCGTAGACAGATGTCTGTGGCCAGTGAGAGAGGGTGTGGGCTGCTTGGTGTTTGTAGATGTGTGTGGTGCAATAGAGTTGTCTTGTTTAGGCCTTCTATGACTAATATGTACTGTTGGGCTGCTCTACACTTGTGTCCAAAGGTTATTTTATCTTTTAGGTTCTAAAATACTTAAACTAATTGTGCCAAATGTCATTAGTGTTATCACTTCTTGGCACTGTATCTCTAAACAGGGCCAAAGTGTTTCCTTTGTTTTCTTAACAAACATCTTGAGGAGAATGACTTGCACAAATTCAAACTGTGTCCTTGCAACAAATCTAATGTGTATAAAGGTGCTATGGAGTCTGAATAGGCTGACTACATACACTTTATAGTGTGCTTTTTGCCTCCTGTACAAAGACATAATGACCTCCAAGGCTTGTGTATGTATAAAGGGAGTGGAAAGTGCCATGTGCTATGCATTGGTGGAATATCGGATTGCAGTGCTCTCTGCTGGATATAATGACACAGTGAAGGGCTTAAATTAAAATCAGTGTATACACATAGATGTGATGTAAGATATATTGTTTGGCTAATAACTTCTATGAAGCTTCCATTTTCAAACTAGATGTCTGTAAACTGGAGCACAGACATGGCTTTCCTTCTTTTAACATGAGCACATCTGTTTATTTATAAGGGGCCACAAGGTGTCCAAAGGGCTGTAGAAAATACAACAGACATACAGGGCAGGAATGGACAATGTTTATTGCTTGCATTGAGTTAGTGTTTGCACCTGTGGATCAAAGCAAGTGTATTGTCTTCAGTAATAACGAGTGAGGGACTTAACATTCCCAATATTAAACAATGTTTGTTCCTAAGGTATCTACTTTATATTTGTGCCCACTTAAACAATTAGTTGTATTCACCTTTCTCTTACTAGTCCTTAATTACATTGTCTCATGAGTCTTGGTGACCAGTGCCTCCATGAGCAATATCTGGACTTGGGTCACCATACCTTGGCAAGCTTATGACTTATTTGGCTTTGTCAGATCAGTGCTCTGAGTGGTTTTTCAGGTATACCAATACTAGGATTGGATATTTAGAACACAGCGTTGGCTAATAATCATAAGATGGATCTGGTGCTCATACTTAATTGAAATGTTTTATGTTTAGAATTCATGGAACTGGGAAGAGTATAGGTTTAATCATCTGGCTTACTGTGGCTTCGGTTTTTAATCATCCGGCTTACTGTGGCTTCAGTTAATTTAGAGATCTCATATGTCCTTTGACCTTACTGATTAAACATCAATCTGTATGGGCTCTTTATCTATAGTTTTTCTCCCCAGTCTTATTACTTTGATCGTGACGATGTGGCATTGAAGAACTTTGCAAAATACTTCCTGCACCAGTCTCATGAAGAGCGTGAACATGCAGAGAAACTTATGAAGCAACAGAACCAACGTGGGGGCCGTATATTCCTACAGGACGTGAAGGTGAGTAGATGAACAGCAGTGGAGTGCTTATTATGACTGGTTACAACACTTCATCTTTAAAATAAGGAGGTTATGTAAATTTTGAGAATTTCCTTTCCGTAGACACTGCTATTGTTTCAGTGGTGATACAATATTGTGTTCCAAAAATCAGACAGCTCCATGCTGAAGTACAGCTATGATGAGTATCCTCTGTTCTGATGGCTCTTGTCCACAGTACAGCTCCAGAATTTGTCTTTAATGTGGTGCGTGTATAAATTTTGTCTGTTATGGGTGTGTCTATGGACATGCTGTTACACGATTAAATGGCATTTGTAGCCCTGTCTTAACTGGCTGTATATAATTAAATCATGCTAAATACAGACAGTCCATAAAAAAAAATACTAGTTGCATACATTAGAGACTGTGCAAAGAAGAGCAACTAAAATGGTCCATGGCCTGTGTAACAAATCATACCAAGAAAGGCTAGAGGAAGTAGCTTGGAGCAGAGAAGGGAGAGGGGGGGATATGATAGTAACTTTCACATATATCAGGGGTTGTGACCAGCTAGAGGAGGGGTCATTTTTCAGAGGAATAGGTGATAGAACACGAGGGCATAAATATAAACTGGAGGGTGGTAGATTCAGAGGAAATGTGTGGAATAATTACTTCACTGAAAGGGTGATAGATAAGTGGAATATTCTCCCATCTGCGGTGGCTGAGGCCAATACAGTAGAACCGTTTAAACATGCTTGGGATAAATATAAGGATATCCTAAATTGAGGGTAAATAGGGTCTTGAGTCAGTATAGTTTTGAATAAACAAACGGGCAGACTAGATGGACTATGTGGCTCTTATCTGCCATCACTTTCTTTGTTTGTTAGTTATGAATTGGGCATGTTACAACAATAAAGCTATGTGAATAGTAAAGTATAGTGTGGCTGTTATGTAGTTAAACAAAGCTTGTGTTCTGTTACACTATAGATTAGGTCTATATTCCTACTTGTGCAGTCACTTTAGGTTTATACACAATATAGTCAATACTATACTTTATGTCCTTCAGGTAACCAATAAGGAGGGCACCTTATTGAATATAAAAGGTTGTTAAAAAAAAAAAAAAATGGTGGTGGCTATCCATGAATATTAATAAATGCAGAATTGTTCTTTACCCAAAAACAAGGCTAATGTGTTGCCAATCTGATTGCAGAAGCCAGATCGGGATGAGTGGGGCAGTGGTCTGGAAGCCCTAGAATGTGCTCTGCAGCTGGAGAAAAACGTTAACCAGTCACTATTGGATCTGCACAAACTGGCAACTGACCGCAATGACCCTCATGTGAGTATATGACTGCACTGTGACTAGAGGAAAACGTGGGAATAAAACAGACCTGGGATGTTCTAAAGTAGAGCTCTAGTTAGTTTTGTTGGAATGTTTTAACTTGGTAAAATGGATCTTACTCCAACCAGAGTTCTACTATTTATCTAGAAAAAAATGTTTAAGACTGCGAAGTCCATTGAGTGATTCCCATATATTCATAGGAGTTGGAATGTGGGAGGAGCATATTGCCCCAAAATATGAAAGGGGGGTGCAGCAGAGGATTGCACAGACAGCGCAAAGTATTGTCTGTGATCCTCAGTGTCCTTTCCTCTGCAGCAGCTCCTTGCTGCTGTTGTGATGCCCAAGGCCATGTTGGCATCATTCAGTGATCAGAGAGCTCCACAGGTGAAGCTTCAGCAGGGTACGTTTGCATATGAGAGGGGGTTACACCAAAGGTAGAGGGGATTCCAAATTGAGGGCTAAACTCCTGAATGCCCCCAAACAAAAAAACTTGTGATGCCCCTGTATAAATCCAGTGAGTTTACTTGGCCTGCATTGCTCTATCATCTAAACTTTTTTTATTTAAATTGGCTACTCCTTGTAATGTTGTCTAGAAATCACTTGGCAATAATTGAGATTTGTTTAATAAACTTAGTTTCCATTTGGTTGTGTGGCAAAATTCTGTTCTGTAAAGGTCTTGGGAGGCAGCTTGGCTATAACCATTTTCCTCAACAGCTCTGTGACTTCCTGGAAACACACTACTTGGATGAGCAGGTGAAATCAATGAAGGAGCTGGGAGACCATGTGACCAACCTGCGCAGAATGGGGGCCCCACAGAACGGCATGGCTGAATACCTCTTTGACAAGCACACTCTTGGAGAGTCCCATGACTAAGCTCTTAACGTGTCCTGCTTCATGCACTTAATACCTGTTCTGTTTGTTTATTTTTGTGTTCTATTTCTCTTGCTATATTTGCCACCAATAAAGTTATTCTACAAGTACTTGCCTAGTGTGATCTGACTAAGTATATGCTGTGGTGGTGTTAAAATGCAACTAACTGAAGTCTGCACAGTTGGATCTGTCTAGTCTGGCCTAAAAATAGGTGAAGGTAGGCATGTGAAAGGCCAGCTTATCTTGGGAGTAAGAGCAATTGTGTTTAAATAACACGTGAGGCCTTCACAGATGAAAATGATATCTGGGAAGGAGCAACACTGGTATAAGTATGATTGTGATTTCTTTGGTACTTCAGCTCCATTAGACATTGGATTGCTGTTGTGAGGGTTGCATTGTTTAGCATCAGCTACCACCAAAAACTTTTAAAGCATAGAGCTTATTTAATATTCCAGGTTCCTGGTAAGATTACTGATGTGTGGTTTGAGTTTGATAACCATTAATATAGCTTCTACCCCCTGCAGTCTGCAGTGACACTGGCCCAAACACCTTCCCTTATGCTTACTGCAGACCTGCTTTTTAGTGTTAGACTTTAGATCAAATTACACTTTCTCTGTAGACCCCAAGATCTGCACACAGTTTACTTTATTAACATTATCTCATGTAGTGTCTTCCTACTAATAGGGTGTGAAATAGTGTTTAGGGAGAGCTCTATAAACTGGAGTGCAGGTATAATTATTGCATGATGAAACATGCAATAGGTAGCTTTAGTTTAGTGTAACCTGGCCTTTGTGATGAATCATACCGTGCTATCAGGCTTGCGGAATGTTTCCGTTATACATGCCTACAGCGGCGTATGTATTAACTTGTGATGTGCATGTCTTGTCAATAACTGACCTAGACAACAGATGCAGTTAATATTTGGCAAATCAACTCAACCCTGAATTGGCAAGCGAATGTGAACCTGAGAAGTAAAATGCACTTTGATTATTTTAGATACAACCCCCGCTCCTAATTATAAACCACTTTCTGGAGTAAACGCAAAGCTTATCCAGTGGGCTTTCCAAGTTTGGGTTCAGCCAGACTGAGTGAGTAGGTATATAAAGGGCACTAACTGTAGGGCCATGAAGAGTGAGCGCTGCTGTTAATGTGATAAGGGGATGCCTAAGGATTAAATATAACTGAGAGGAAGCTTAAATCTATGCATAATATAAAAAAAATCTCAATCTTTTGCAAAAACATGAGTGTGGTTTTCACTTAAGTGCTGTCTTTTGTCAAATCTCATTCCTTCTGTAAAGTAGCGTTGGTAATGTTAGATGTCAAGAAAGAAACCGTTATTAATTTTTTTTAAGACGTCTGATGGTAACCAGTAACTTTACCCTCCCCTAACAGTCCTCTTCTAAGAGCTGAACAGTAATCTCTCCTTTCCTGCAGTCTAAACTTCCCATATTAGCCCCCTAAACTTAACCATCTATGTCCTACAGCTTAAGCCTAACCCACCTACTATTGGAAATTGTTAAAATGGGGGCATTTCTGCATAATACTCGCTCCCTCTAAGAATTTTCTATTTTCCTACTGTTTCAGGCAATTCAGCTATATCAATGCTTGAAATCGGCTATTCTAAGTGGTGATTACACCTTCAAAACATACAGGTGTGCCGATATCTGTTCACTTTTTTTTTTAGAAAACTGGCCCAGCTTATGTACCAATGCTTCATCACTAGTATGTCAGGTGCACATTGTAATTACAACAGTCTTGCAATCTGGAGTAAATTGCCATAGTGCACACATACTGTACTTTGTCCTATGGTGGCAGCCCAGCACCTCCCCTTCTGAATAGCTGCTGTAGTATGTTATCCTGACAGTGGCAGCAGCTTCACTTCATTTAAACTAACTTTAAAACCCAGCGTTACGGTTGGCTGTTTCATTGCTGATTTGGGAAGGTTGCGCTGACAACGAAGTTGTGTGTAGGTTCATTTGTATTAGGATGCTAGGTCAAGGCTTCTTCTGTCTTGCTTTAGTTTGTAGATGTACTCTTGCATCTTTTAGTGCTTGTTTAGTCATTAGATATGCAAAAGTTATTAGAGGTGGACGAAGCATCGACACCTCAGGAGCCAGTTATGCAGGTCTAGTAGCCATCTTGGTGGCGTCTGTAAACATGACCCATAAATGATAGTTTCCAGCTATAAATATCTGGGTGTGGTGTTGGTCATGATTATAGGATTTACAGAGCCCAGACAATCTGAAGAATTCATTGTAGTCATCTCATTCTCAAAATGAATATCATACCATCTAAATTACAAACGTGCCAAGCCCTATGCCATTTACATGTAAGCCCTCCCTGTATTGCCTTCTATTAGTATTCCCTATCCCAAAGCTAAGAAAGTGTAATGCACATAGTATTGTATTATTCCATCTTTACTATACATACATAACTATAAATGTGACTGGTACCATATTGATTCATTTAACTTGTGACATACATAAAATAGAAACAACATGAACTAAACCAGTGTTCCCCAACCTCAGTCCTCAGGGACCTCTAACGGTCCATATTTTCTAGGTTTCCTTAAAGAATCACAAGTGATATAATGAGCAGCACCTGTGGAGCTTTTAAAATGTGACAGTCGGTAATGAACACACCTGTGCTCCAGCAGTGAGACCTGGAAAACATGCACTGTTAGGGGGTCCTGAGGACTGAGGTTGGGGAACACTGAACTAAACTATTCATCATCCCATCTTGTTCACCTGACAGCACCTGGTATATTGACATATACATAGTGGCTCTGATACACACTTAAGTGCTGAATCTCCGTCTCTGTACATATTTTTAGGAAGGGATAAATTGCACATGCTCAGAACACTGTTACGCATAGGATCCAGCTGTTACACACAGGAATCCATTAAACACTTACTTCAACATAGTCCTTAGTGAGATAAGAGGGAACTTGCCCATGCTAGGTAAGAATGAAGTTAATAAAAATGGGTGGGAGGAGGCATTTAAATGGCCTATTAAGTTTACAACCTACACAATTTAAGCACAAAAATACGCACAGAGAATTAAGGTTGCGCTGTAGACGCAGAAGTCAGCTAAAATCCGTAGGAACGAGGAGTGTGTCATGGGAGTTGCCTTGCCATATTTGCGAATCTGTGCGTACTTATTTACCACGTATCTGAATCAGGTTCGGTATATACAGTGCACCTGTCTCCCTGTGATTATTTTTTTTGTAATATACATAATTTACTGCCTCTTAATGCTAACTTAATGAATGCACTAATATTTGACAAAAAATGTATAGAAAGTTTTCTTTTGACTGTATCCCTGATGAAAATAATATAGTTTTACAAAATTAAGGTCTTTATAGATTTTTTTCTATAAACATATTTATTCTACAATGTCAGTCAGTACTTTGAGTATAAAATAAATGTTAGGAAACAGCTGTAAATCATTCAGAAGAAAGTTATTGCATCTTAGGCAAATGGAAGAAGGGTTTCTCGTTCCTCAGAAATGCCCTGGGATGAGAGCGATGTTACTTATCAGTGTGGCATGAGCTTTTCCCTGGTGAAACAGTCCGGATTGTTCATGACCATCCCAATCAGTCATGAGTTTGTACCTTTTCAGGGACAGTTAGGAGAGGAAGCTGTATGGACCGATCTGTAGATATTCGTGCATGTTAAGGTGACGGGGCTGGATCCAGACTTAAGTAAGTGCTTGAAATTAGTTACTCCTGGGCTAAACCATGTTGATTGCAGGGGAGTCATATTTCATTTGTTGTAAACAGTATTAGAGTTGAGAGGTGAAGTTTTCTATCCCACGTCTAAATAACAGTGTGATAGTAAAGCTGTTCAGTATCTGTGTGCAGTAGGCAATTCAAATATATATCCCTGCATGCAAAGAATACAATTAACTTGACTCCCCCTGAAATCAACATGGTTTAGCCCAGGAGAACCATTGTATATATGGAGTCTGCATAAAAAGAAAAAAAAAAATATACAATTTTTTTTACAAAGCCATTTAAGTTGGATTTTAATAATATGTACAAAAAACAGCATCTATTTTTACATTCACATAATGCAGCCTCCTGCATTTTATTCTCTCTATCTCTCTCTCTCTCTCTCTATCTCTCCCCCCCCCCTCTCTTTTTTTGGGCCACTGGTGTGGGCTTGGTCCCAAAGGCTAAAAATTGTAGAAATAGGACACAATTTCAATTCACTTCTTGAACTTAATCAGAAGGATTGTCACACATTTGTGGGAGTCTCCCTGACATTCAGGGAGAGTTGACAGCTATGCTGTAGTAGCCTAAAATAATCCCCTCTTCCTGACATCTCTAAATTTGGAATCTCTAAACCATTGTTTTAGTGCTTCAAAAATAGTGGTGAATTTCACTTGCCTATTTCTCACATAATCTAACACAAAAGCTGTGGGTGAGGAGACTGCAGCTGCTCTGAGTCCTAGAGCAGAGGGGGTCTAATGGCAGCCACACAACTGCAACATTGCACTTGCTCTGCTCTGTAATGAATAGAGTGTATAGACTAGATTTACTAAACTGTGGAAAAGGAAAAGTAGAGATGTCCATAGCAACCAATCAGAGTCTAGCTGACATTCTCTAGTATGTGATAGGAAAGTTAGAGCTAGAATCTGATTGGTTGCTATGGACATCTCCACTTTTCCAAACCCACAGCTTAGGAAATCTGGCCCCTGGATTGCAGACCATTGTTTTACCCAAACAGTAAGTGCTGCACATGTGTAACTGATGATTCAGGCTTCTTTTATATATAATCTACTTAATTAAATAGCTGACTGGTTTTTGTTACTAGTTCTCCTTTATATGATATCCTTGCACCGTTGTCTCTTTTAGGACATTTTTTTTTAATTATCCACTTTTTGCTTCCTGTTCAGAGGGCTCACCTGCCTCCATTATTACCTCCATGAGCTGTGTAAAGTCACCTTCTGCTAAGCTGATACCAGAATCTTTGGGAGATGGGCACTGACTTCCATGTTGTTCCTTAGAGCTTGCCTCACTGTTGCCATCGGTCTGTGCATGAGTGGTCCTAGCAGCCCTCTGTAAACTTGGAGAATTCACAGGGGAAAATGAAAATATGGGGTTCGGTGTCTTGTGGCCTGAGGTGTGCAGAGGATCAGGTGAAGCCAATGGGTGGTTTCCCAGGAGTAATGCAGAGACACGTTGGGCCCTTGCTAACCTTCTACCAGAGACCAGTCTAGGACTCTGTACGGGTAGGTCAGTGGTTTTTAGGGTAGGATTGCTTTCACTGCTATTCACACCTGCTTCCTCATGCATCTCCATGCTTCCCAAAGGCCACACAAAACAGTCTTTGGACCCAGGAGATGAACATGTCTCATCTGCATTTTCACTCGATGTTCCCATCTTCTTGGTCCATTGTGTTTGATAAACGTTTGGTGTTCCGTGGACAGGAAATCGAGGGCTGAATGTAGGGCCTCCGTTAAGCGGTGTTTGGGGGGCACTGTAAAACCCTGGCCTTTCATAGAAAGGGGAAGACATAAAAACATTCAGATCTCGAAGTGCTTCCCCACCCCTGAGACCCCCCATATCACGGTGTGGAAAGTGATGGAGTCCAGGTGGGACACCACTCCTTCGTCTCATTAACAAGCTCAGACGAGAGTTGGAGCGTGGTGGGCTTGGTGAGTGAACACCTAGGAAACGTCCTAGAGGTCCAATTAGTGGTGTGGAGTGATTGGCCTCCTCATTTTCATTTATTTGCTCAAGTGGTGGGAACTCCAGGTCCTCTTTTTGCAAACTGCAAGGCAAAGACATTTTTTTAAAAGCACTGTCATGTTTATAAAAAAAATCTACAATCATTTTCATTCACCACCATATTGTAGTGTGTTTTGGACAAAATGGAACTGTCTTAAAAGCCATGCTATGATAATTTCAATACAGTGTTCTATATGTACTATTTCTAACCATCCAAAATAATAAAATCTGCCTAAATGGTGTAAGCTTCTGAATGTCTTGTTAAATTAAAACTGCAGAGTTTTATTTGCAAGTTCTCAAAAGTTTTAGGTTCTCCTTTACACAAATCTAACACAGTTATGCTTTATCAGAATTATCATAAACTCAAACCGATCCCTTCTGTTACCATTAAGTAGTGTTTAATACAGTAGCTCTTCAAGTTCCAGTCCAGACGCTGTTTTCCAAGTGCAGGAAAGGAACAGATACGGGTACGGAAGGACGAAGTGCGCCTGTGAGGACGCTAATTTACTATTAGGGTAAGCTTATTTTTAGACTAGACTCTCCTCCGGTCTTTATATGCATCTGATCATTTAAACAATATTTGAACTGCTATTTATGCATTTACTATGATCTCCTGAGCTATGCAACATTGCAGTGATTTTTGTATTGATATACTATAAGCCTCTCTTGATAATAAGTCTGTACTCTATAATTATTCTTCTGGCATGCATTACATTTATTTGCAACGTTAACTAGCATGTCAATATGCATGTAATTTGACCTCCTTAGCTATGCAATATTGCAGTAACTTTTTGTATTGATGCACTATAAGTCTCTTTTGAAAACAAGTCTGTACTTTATAATTATCTGTTTGGCATGCATTATATTTATCTGTAATGTTAACTAGCATGCCAATATGTATAGAACATTGATATGAGCTATTTATAAACTAGTGACATAGTTTCTTAATTGCTGATATTTTTTCTAAATATTTGCCTGTTTTTTAAGATTGAATATTTATTGGGGATAATAAAATTAGTACTTAATTGCACGTTCAGAGCTGTCTGTGATATATTTGATGTAGATCGCAGTGATTATTATAAGTGTGCGCCTAAGCTCCCTGCTTTTTCTTTTCCCTTTGACACTATTTAATTAGGGAGCAGTGCTGCACCTTGGGCATTTTTTTGTTAGTTCTGTGCAGTCACCCTTTGTCTCTTGGTGTTTAATAACCAAGCTGAACTGACACGTGAATCTGTAAGAACACAGGGACATGTACTTATTGATTGATGTTTAATATGATAAGAATCACAATGCTTATTTACAAAAGAATAATACATTTGACATACAACATGCAAAATAGTTTCTTATAAAATAAAAAGGGGAAAACACAGAAAGACTTATGCAAATATTTTCCCTGCCTGGGATCAGCAGAATACTTCCTTCCTTCAAAGATCCCATGAAGTGAACAAAGTTATGTCTCTGGGCTATACTTCAAGTCAAAAACTGCTCCTCTCCAACAGCCCCCACCTTTGTGTAAAGTGAT
>WWET01000027.1:95135-109408 GCA_011038615.1 Limnodynastes dumerilii
AGCAGGCATAAAGCAGTGTAATTACAGACGACTGGTGGGGGTGCCCGGGGGAGTGCATAGTATTTACGCTTGAGTAAATACGATCCGCTCTAGTTCGTAACACAAACGTAGGTCTGGGTATGGCCCTTTATTATTTTCATATTATATAGTTCTACCTGAAAGTTTCTGTCGATTAGCCAATTGGTCTCAAAGTCATCATCATCTTGTCCAAAAGGATTAATTAACTGCTCAGCCACCTGCACAAGGACAGACAGTTATTACAGGGTCTTTATAATATGCCAGCTACCTGCTGGATATAAACAAGCTATTTCCCCCCTGTACCATTGGCTTACCTTTAACCAGCCAGCATAGAAAAAGAATTGTAAGAGGGTAAACACTGGGACATAGAGATCTAGTTCGTGTCCAGGGTAGCCCCTCTTGGGATCTAGGAACTGACGGCCAATAAGACAAGCCAGAAAAAAGCTGTATACGGCCACTGTGACCACCTGAGAAGAGAAGAGACTGATCAGAAAGCAGAGCAGAAGAGTTTATATAGACAATATGGCAGAATAAAGACCTAATTTAGCATTAAAAGATAAAAGAAGCACCTGTGTGTACACCAGAGGAATACTGATCCAGTCGTATCCAAATAATCTCCCGCATTGTGTGCGCAAAGTGTTCAGCTCCTGTCACAGAGAAAGGGAAACTGGGCATTAGCCACTGAAAGCAATGACAGATACAATGCAGGAGGTTCCATAGAGAGATTATGTTATGTACAAGATACAAGTCTGATATATCTGTCTTTCCAACGGGCTGGATTTTGATACTGATTGAAGTGGTTTATTGAAGTGGTTTATTAATCTATGGGTTAACATAAACATTATACGGAGATAACCCTATATTTGGCTTCCATTGACACCATAATCTCCCCCTTACCCTGAGGATGAGCTGCAATACCACACTGTCACGTATTCGCCCCTCCGTCCTAGCGGTTACTGCCAGATTAGCAAACCAGACACATGGAATCCAGAACTTGTTGTGAGGAGAAGAAATTGCATCAAATTTTGAATATTCAGCAGGTGTCATGAAACCTGTGGTAACAAAACATAGAGAATGCAGAGGTGGGTCCCATTTGGGTTGAAGAAAACAGGACTTAGCTGCTTTAAGTGTCTACTTGTCCACTGATACAGCAGCGGCAGTCAATTTGTCAGTTTACAAAGAATAAGGTGTTGAAGTATGAGTCAGTCATTAACTTCACTTATTTCTGGTGAAATGATATGGCACATTTCTTGAATACTGGTCCAGGCCACAAAATGGCTTCCTCCACTGTGTGTGTAGGTTACAGCAGGGCTTGACAAATTCCAGGCGCCAAAGCAACCAAACATTTCACATGGTGTCTGGATCGATGTGGATTAGTGACCGCAGCTATTTACCCCGCAGCCCTTTTACCCCCCTACCCGCCCTGTTTAACTACTGCAAAAGAAGTTCCTAGCAGTGTGATGCTGATAGTCAGTAGCAGCATGCTGCATGGTCCATCTCTACCAGCATTTTCAGCACACAGAGGCCATGGGATAAACCGATGTTGTCGCTCCACTACTCCTTATGCCGCTTTCACATCACCACCCTGGCAATAACTCTGGAATTTCAACCCGGGTTATTGCTGAGGCTTTTTGGTGCAAAAAATAAAAAAAACCCAGGTAGGTCCCTTAAAAAACTCTAGACAAGGCCTTATTTGTGTGGTATCTGTGTGTTCCCCTTTTTGGTTGCTCTTCTTCACTTCCAAACTCCCAAAAACATGCTACTAGGTTGATTGGCTACTACCCTGTGTATGTTTATGGAATGTAGGGAATTTCGACTGTAAGTTCCAATGGGACAGATGTGAATGGTTGTGTAAAAAAAAATAAAACACTATGTAATATAATATATGTAATATGACGGTGCAGTATACTAACCTACAGTGTGTGACATATATATAGTTAGTTATTTCAGGGACTCCAGCATATTACTCACCAGCGTTCACAATATGTTGTAGAGTTGGGAACCTTTTATAAACAGCGGTACTAATGGACCGCAGGATGAGAATCCCGCACAGGCAGGCATAACGCATCAGTGTCCTTCGCAGCATCCTCCCTCGCTCATCGGTGCCATGCACATTGCTGGACACCAAGCACATCAGGCGGTCTAGCCAAGGAATACTCTCATACTGGGCCCACCAGCGCGACACAACCAGAGTCACATAGAAACCTAAGAGCAAGTAAACAGAAAAGGAGATTGACCTAAACCCATCATACTCCCCGGGAGAAAGAAAATATAAATGTATATGCCTGTATATTAGAAAAGAATTTGGGTATGGAATAAGTTTTGGACAATGTTGTAACCACACAAACACAAGTCTATTATAAAAATAAATGTGTGTTTCCACATAGGGGCAGAATCAATGTTATGTATACCCCTGGACTGGCAATGTTGCACCGTGCATGCTGACTGGAAGAGCAGTACAAAGCGGTTGCAGGTTCCGCTCCGATGGGCTGCCTTTAGAAATAGAGAAAGCCGAAAGTTCTTTTTCAGCTGTCTCTATTTGGAATAGAATAGAATTTATTTTTTTGAATGGGTGAGTGTGCTGATCGGCATACTCACCCATTCATGTTCCCAACACCCGCTGGGCCCGCCGCTGACAGCTCCAGAAAACTGAATAACATGACACATTCGTGAATGGTCCATCCCATACGTTATACGCTACGTTATTGTGCATATTTTCTATGGTGCGCATGCGCAGTACATACAAAACAGCGATTTTACGTCTCCGCCACGCGTAAATTCGCTTCGAAGCGTTGTTCTGGATCAGGCCCATTGTTATAACCACACAAACACAAGTCTATTATAAAAATAAATGTGTGTTTCGACGTAGGGGCAGAATCAATGTTATGTATACCCCTGGACTGGCAATGTTGCACCGTGCATACTGACTGAAAGAGCAGTACAAAGCGGTTGCAGGTCCTGCTCCGATGGGCTGCCTTTAGAAATAGAGGCAGCCGAAAGTTCTTTTGCAGCTGTCTCTATTTGGAATAGGAAGCCGTTTTGGAATTTATTTTTTTGAATGGGTGAGTGTGCTGATCGGCATACTCACCCATTCATTTTCGCAGGACCCGCTGCACCCGTCGCAGACAGCGAGAGCCAGAGAGATAAGTAACTTTTTGGGTGTTGGGGAGGGGGGGTTAGGGTTAGGTTCTTAGGAAGGGAGGGTTAGAGTTAGGGCCATAGAAGGGAAGGGTTAGGGTCAGGCTGCAGGGAGGGTCTTAGGGTTAGGCTATAGAGCTTGTGAGGGTTAGGGTCAGGCAGGGGGGAAGGGAGGGTTAGGATCAGAATTAGGGGAAGGGTTGGGGTTAGTTTTTAGGCTTACCTATCAGAGTACCGTGTTCGGTGCTCCAGGGATCGATTGCTATGCCTCATCGAGCCATAAGCAATCAATATCCCAGCCAGTTCAAAACTAGCTGGGAGAGAACGGCCCTAACGAAATAGGGCTGTTCTTAGCAGGGACCCTCACCTGTACAGAGAGTACACTCAGCTGACGACAGTTTTAATAGTTGAAAAAAACTGCTTGCTGTGACTGCTTTGGGTGGATCATTTTGCACCTCTCTGACCTGATAACTACTTACAATGATGATACAACAATATATGCATTGAAATACAGATGGAAACTCTTACTTTACCCCTTTCCTTAATTTTACCCTAACACTGTCCCCTCCCCTTGGTGATGGCGATGTTAAGATGTGGTGGTAGTGACCGCTACAAATGCTGTCTTTTAGAAGTAATTTTCGACTTTCTAGATTTTGAAAAGGCAGCCATTTTAGAAGTTTTGAATTGGCATTCATGTTTCATAAATTCTGCGGGAGACCCCTCAGAACCGTCGTACTGACCGGACAACCAATTGCACTTCATGTATGGCCTTCTGCATGCGTGGATTGTATGTAAGTGCTTTGTAACACCCTAACTTAACGATTACCAATCCGGAACCCACCCACTATGCGTATCTCATACACTTGGTGAGTGAGCCGCCCAGCTTCCCTCCCCTTCCCCCCGCAATTCTCCATCAGAGGGACGTCATCTGATGGAGAATTACATTGTACTGCGCAGAAAATACAGACTAACGGTTTTCGTATATGTTGTATGGAAATAGCCTGTCGTTATGAAGTCTGAATGAGGCCCATTGAGTGCTTTGCCAGCTTTCTGATGCAAGGGTGGGTGAGAAGTATGCAAAGTGTATACTATGGGCCCTATACAACTTCCAATCCGTTCACATTTTAAGCGGGGGTGGTTCAGCAATCTTAAGGTTAGGGTCGTGTATTCGGGCCTCTGTGTAAGAGAGGTGAGAGGCCTTCTATGTGCTTGCGTGGAAAGATGGATACGGCGGGATCTTCAAGCACAGTAGGAATGGAAGTCTGGATTCGGCCCCTTTATGTCATATTTTACAATTTTACATAAAACTGAGCAATAACAGGGAGTCTGTGATTTTAAGAAACATGCCAATTATACTGCTTTCACATCACCACCTTGCAATAACCCGGGTGAATTGCATGTGAAAAAAAAAGCCCAGATCTAAGTCAAGCTATTCGGCGGTGTCACTTAGTACTTGTATGTCTCCTATCTGGTCTGCGAGAACACAGGCAGACCACAAAGGAGACACACAACTACTAATTCCCACCGTCGAGTAGAGGGAACGTAGGGGGACCAGAAAGGAGACATACAAGTACTACAAGAAAGCCGGTTGCTGGGCGCAGCTCCCAGCTGGGAGATTTGTTTACTATTGCCATAGCAATAATAAACAAATCTCTCCAATCAGGTGTCTTTTTGAGAGACCCGTGTTGAAAAATCCTTCTTTTTTCTCTAGCCTGATTGCTGGGTCATTAGACCCAGGTCGATGAACATCACCTCCAAATATCCGGGTTTGAGCCGAGATCCGGGTCACGGGCCAAAAACCTGGGTTATTGCTAGTGATTCAAGCAGAAAACAGTGTTATTGATAGAATTCTAAATATTTATCTTCCACTGGCCATCAGGAGTTACCGAAAAAGGTCAATGATGATGAATTATGTGACTAGAAGAACATAATAAAGCCGAATAATTATAAAGGAAGCAATGAAGGGAAATACAGTAAATATACAACACATGCAATCATAAGCTGTAAATAGTCTTTCTTGCAGAGCAGCATTGTTTAACATAATTAAGATCTTATAAGCTGATTATAAACCTGTTTAAACCTCTTATGCATCTGTAGGCAGCAATGTTCACCATTGGGTAATAGTTTGCTTATGAAATCCTTCAGTGACTATTACACATGTGATAAGTATAATGTATACAGTGTTGGTTTATGACAGACTGAATACACAATCTGGGGCTAATTTCCAATGATCTCATTACAGTTTACATGTGTCCAGGACTAATTGTAAGATTACATAAGTAACTCTAAAGCAGGATTATTGATACAAAAGTGTCAATAAACGTATACAACATAAAATGTATTTTATTTCTGCAAGCTTTGTGTTACTTTTATTTCCACTATAAAAGAAAAAAAAAGGTAATAAAGAAAAAAAATATTGTTGATATGAAAAGTGTAAAATACCTTAAAATACATCAGGATTTCCCAAACGCAGCCCTCAGGGATAGGCAAATATGTGCAAAGGAAGGATTATATTTCTGTCACTAGAATGGTGGCGTACTTGGTTCAGCATGTTTGTTTGTGAATGATCCCTCATCTAGTAACTGGTGTCCTTGTGTGCCACCACCTTCAGACAAACATCTGTATTGAATTCAGGGACAGGTGGAAGGGATGTGCTGTATCACTACGCTCTGCTCACAAAGAGGGAGATGAATGCACCTAAAGCTGGGCACACACTACATAAAATTCTACACGATTTTACCAAAGATTTAAAGCCCCGATGAGCACGACTATCAATGCACACTACATCTTTTCAAACAGCAGTAATGATTCCTTTCAAGCTTTTACAATAAATAAATAAATCTTTGCTGCAATTATATGCTCAACCACAAGGTGGCGATATGCAGAAACATGCATGGTAATTGTTGCAGTGAAGATTGTGTGACAGTACACATTGAAGTTTTCTCCAGACATCGGGACATAACTGATCAGAAAAATTAGGCGCTCCCCATAATCAAATCACAATATGCGATGCAGTTTGTAATGATTCTGCAGCATTGTGGGACAGTACACGCTGGTAAGGAGTAGGAACTATTTGAGGATTATCATGGGATTGGCACCATAATCCTCAAATAACCCTTCAGTGGGCCTGATCTTATGTTTGAGAGTAAGGGCAAAACAGGTGCAAGTGTACTACTTGGCTAAACCATTTTGCAATGCTAGGGGGGCTAATTCATTTTTATTTCTTTGCATGCAGGGAAAATACTTTACTTTTACACAAAGAACACAAATACTGCATAGCTCCACCTCTCAACTGTAATTCAGTTTAAACAATGTAAATTTGCCTTCCCTTGCAGTTCAACATGGTATTGCTCAGGTCTACACTTGCACCTAAAAAAAAAAGGTGTAAATGCTCTGGATTAGCCCCCGTGTGTACGGAGATTAAGTCACATAGCACTGTCTAAAATGATAGCCATGCCAAACTGAATGTTGGCCATGGATATTATGGTGGTATGCTTTGGAGACACCCTGTACAAATCCTGTGTTTGCCATTGCTCTGGGACCCTTTAGGGGCTGATTCAGAGTTGACCTTACAACTTTTTTAAGGCACAAGTGTAGACTTGAGCAATACCTTGTTGATCTGCAAGGGGAGGCAAACTTAAATTTTCAAACAGAATCATATTTAAGAGGTGAAATTTCTCAGCTCAACTCTATTTCATAGATTTAACATAAAGTTATGCAGTATGTGAGTTCAGTGTGCAAAAGTAATGTATTCTCCCTGCATGTGCAAGATTTAAGATTAATTAGCACCCTTTACTTTGCAAAATGGTATAGCTGAGCTTTATATTTGCACCTGTTTTACCCTTACACCTAAACTCTGAATCCAGGCCTAAAGCTGGCCATACACTAGTAAGATTATAGGTCCCAGCAGGGGGTGACCCGTTAAACGGGACGATTTCCCGCTAGGGAAATGTCCCGTTATCGGCACCATACACCTCATCTGCTGGAACCGATAATCCTAGCAGAAGAGGGGAGGGGGAAGCTGCAGATCTATGAACAAAGCTGCTCTGACAGCTATGCAGCAACGTCTATTGCAGGGAGTAGTACAGACAGGGATCAGGTGAAACTGCGCTTCACACAGCGAGGCTTCGGCTGGTCTCTCTCTGTACTATTCCCTGCAATAGCCGCTGCTGCATATCTATGCACTATGCTGCTCTGACAGCTTTGAAGGTATAGAAAAGATTTTACAGTGCAGAGGATTTATAGTATAAATAATTATTTAGAAAATATATAATTGTTGTGATGGATGAATAAAATCAACGCTGGTAAATAAAAAATACAATTTAATACATACACATAATAAATAAAAATAAACATAAAAGATAATAAAGTATAAAAATACAGATAGGACCACGAGAAAGCTGTTGTAGGATGGAATAAACAGCCACAAAGGGTATAGCAGTAAACCATGTAACCAATTGACAGTGTGTTGAATGGACACACAGGTGGCTAATATCCATGGGGATAGTTGTGGTTCACCTGATCTAGTACCAACACAGAGGTAGAAAGTGAGATAGCGAGTGGCCAGTCTGGTACTCACTAGTAAATGCACAGTTGTTATTTGCACAGTAGGAGTCAATGTGCAGAGTAATATTTGTATCCAAATGACTATGGATGTAGCACATAAAGACTTAAGCGCTTACCCTCCGTGGAGTGGATTGGATATATGCTCCTAATAAAAGTCCTCCGGGAACGCCATTTGCAAGCGGTTAGTAATGAGGAGGTGAATACAGGAAAATCCCAATAAGCAAAGGGTGAATGCGTTATTTCGTTCCACAATGTGTCGGCAAATAGATAATCATATAGTGGCAAGTCACATCACCAATCCAACAGCAGCGGCTCGATAGGTCAAAGAGCCAGAGGAGGGACGGCACAGCTTGTATGAAAAACTATTGTGCAATACTATGGTCCCAACACGTGTCCTAGAGTTGGGTTCCTGCTTGTTTACAAGCTGCGGGATTTAAGTTGGTGGTAGCGCCGTCTTTTGTTTTCTTTGAAGGTATACTTCAAAGCTGTCAGAGCAGCTTTGTACATAGATATTCAGCAGTGTCTGTTACAGGGATAGGAATCCATTTAGCTTTCTGATTGGCTCCCTTAAAATATTGGTGCTCTTATTGGAAGTTTTAAAAATTGATCTTGGCCATTTTTGGCCCGATCACCTGATAATTTGTGTGTTTGGGCCGATAATCGCTCTAGTATATGGGCAGCTTTAGAGTTTTCTTAGCTTCCTCCTAGAATAATAAGCAAAATATTTGCTATCACCTGTTGATCTTTAATATGTCTTTTTCAGACACACACCTGAGCTCCAGCAAGGAGACCTGGAAAATATGTACTGTTTGAATTCCCTGTGGATAAGTTTGGGAAACAATGCAATTGATCAGTTATACTACTATCTCCTATAAATATTAGTTCAGTGGTTCCAAAACGCAGTCCTCAAGGTTCCCCAACAGTACATGTTTTCCAGCTTTCCTTGCTGTAGCACAGGTGTGTTCATTACTGAGTGTTTAAAAAATCCACAGGTGGTATCATTATATCCCGTGTTCTGCAGGGAGATGTGGAAAACATGCACTGTTAGGGAGCCATGAGGGCCAAGTTTGGGAACCACTGTAATAGTTATGGAGAATGGTGATGTCAGCAGTAAAAATGGTGTCCTTTTGACATCATTACGTTTCAGTATTTAATGCAGGCAGCATCACAACCCTTGTGTTACAGTCAGATACCATATGATGGGATGTTTCTTGCATGAATGTGTTTGCTGAACTCATTTGCAATGTCACAATATGCTTTAAGAAGGTACACTGCACATATAATATAATATAATATATTTAATGGCCCTGCTCTTACCTAGAACAAATGACACAGGAATCAACTCTGCATAGTTGTCACAATACAACGCCAGCTTCTCAAAGTAAATCCTCTGCTGCTCATTGAGAAGGAGCCTGCAGTACAGATGGAATGTAGTCACTGCAATGTAGGGGGACCAGTGTCAGGGTGGTGGATCGTCGATCATAGGTGGTGCTAAGAAACACACTTTGCAAAACACAGACTATGAGCCAGATTTGCTAAGCTGCAGGTTTCTTAGTGGAGATGTTGCCATTAAAGCCAATCAGATTCTAGCTCTCACTTTCCTATTACATACGAGAAAATGTCAGCTAGAATCTGAATGGTTGCTATGGGCAACATCTCAACTTTTCCAAACCTGCAGTTTAGCAAATCTGGCCCTAGATGCCAGGCATAGGAAACCTGTGCCACTGCAGGTGTTTCTAACTACTGTCCCATCATGCTCTGCCAGAAGGGGTCGAAGGTGACAGACTCAGGTCCCATAGCAAGGAGGCACTCCAGCATCTGACAGCTTGCTTACAGTGAAAGTGGAGCGACTGCTACATCCCCCCCTCAGCTCCAGCCTTGTTGCAGTCACACTCCTGGCACCCCCTGTAGTCCCCCCACTGTCTGTCAGCTATCAGCTATGCAAGTTGTAATAAAACTACAGTTACCATCATGCTTTGCCAGGTATCAGTTATGCCTATGCTGCTGTAGCATGTAGGGAGATGTAGTTTTACAACACCTGTAGTGCCAAAGGTTGCCTACGTCTGGGTTATAGCATAGATACCACAATAAATATGTTACACTTTACAGCCAGGTTCACTTGATACTCGTGCACTGGTGAAATGAACAGTAACCCAATACATTGATTAATGGGGGTAAGCAATTAATCAGTTCTTAAGCTTAATAGACCCACACACAGTACAATCTCTTACAGTAATTCAATTGAACTAATACATTTTATTTTGTCATATTAAAGTAGCTCTGCTCCTTAATAGGTGGTCTTATTAATTATTACTGCCACCAAAGACACATCTGACTATGATATATGTCTATCTGGTGATGGCATATTTCACACATATCTATAGCTTTACAGCATAAACACAATTGGCCATATTCACACCTAAGAGTGAGTTAGGTGCAGACAGAAGTGCCACAGGGCTACCTAAGAAAGAAACTACGCACAGACATTGTCGCTCCCTGCCTTCCCCGGCTAATCTTAATCCCTCCCCCTCCAGCTTCTGCCTAAACACTCCCCGAGACGGCATTATGCCTCCTCTTTTTAACTAAACTACTCTGTGCGGTCTTTAAAGACCTAACTGGTACGTAGATTGGGAAACTAACCTACTACATGCATAGTAGGTCATTTCATAGAAATACACAGAAGCTTCTTAGGTGTGAATACAGCCCAATCTGCCTATATGTATAGTAACCATGGACTATGTATGTTACCTCTCTTTAAGCTCCTTACCCTCACCTTTAAAGCCATCTTCTCATCTACTGCTCCCTACCTCTCTTCTCTCATCAACAAGCACACCCCTTCCCACCCTCTCCATTCTACTGTCTGACCTCCCTACTGATCACCACATCTCATGCCTGTGTTCTGGACTTCTCCCCTGCTGCACCTATGCACTGGAATGACCTCCTTTCTTCAGTCAGACTCTCCCCCACACTGCAGGTCTTCTTTTCCTTTCTTCCCCTTCTCCTCCGCTCACACCAGCAGTCCACTCCCTTCCCCCATCCTTATGTCTTCTGTAAGTTCATCCCTCCCACTTAGTGTGTTAGCTCATGTGAGCAGGGCCCTCCATCCTAGTGTTGTTCCCTCCTCCACCACCCCCCCTCACTTCGTACCCTCTTGTGTCTCTCTGCTATCCTTTTACCGCAACCCACCTGGTGGCTCCCTCTAAACCTCTCACTGCGATCTATCCCCTCCTCCCTGATCTGCCAAGCTTGCATTTTGCTTTGCGTTCAGTGCTTGCTTCACTTTATTGTATTTTTGTGATATTTTTATATTTATATTGTATTTTATTATGTACTATGCTGTCCATCCCTGCCCTGTATGTCTGTACTGTATATTATTATGTACTATGCTATCCACCCCTACCCTGCGTGTCTGTACTGTATTTTGTTGTATTTTGTGTGGCGGTGCGGACACCTACTTTTGGCACCTTATAAATGAACAATAATAATAATAATAATACATGGTATATTCACACAGATACCTGTAGGTAGTGCTGATGATGAAGTAGCAACCGATGAAGATGAGGAACTCTTTGTACAGTAATTTGTAGATACTTCCTCGCCAACGGAGAAGCAAGCGGGAGAAGGTACCCAACTTGGCATCTGCCACACGATTGCTGTATGTGACCGTCATATTTACAGATACTCCTACAACTTGGAAAAAATAAGATAGGTTTGATGTATGGCATGTGGTATCGCGGTTACACATAACAGACTTTAAAACACACATCCAAAATGGAGACCGCTACAAATCAGTTTATAAAGTAATATATACAGCAGGTGCACAAAGCAAGGGGAATTTGCACAAAAAACACAACATGGCCCGCTAGCCATGCCATTACTCAGTTACTAATCATGATCTTCTATCGTTAAAATAAGTCAGAGAATTAGTTACAAATATATGCAGATATGTGATATAAGCCACTTACAAGGCTTCTCTGTTGGGTGGTCCTAACTCTAAATTCCCCTTGCCTTGTGCACCTGCTATAGAAATTACTTTATAAATTGATTTGAAGCAGCCTCTATCTTGGATGTATGTTTTAGAGCGTGTCTGGGATGGCAGCTGAGAGTTGAGGATCCGGCCCATTGTGTTGAAGAGGGCATATTTAGTTTTTAATCTCTGTATTTGTTTTTGTAGTACAACTAATAATCTCAGTTATAATCACTGTAAAAAAGGGAAAGGATACGAAAGATATGGTTAATCAGGTAAACGTAAACCAAAGTTCCGACATATGGTCAAAGATATATGCTTTTCCTACAAGTTGACACCATGGTGCTGTTAAATGCATGTTACCATTGAACTCCAGGGACAAATTTCCACATACCTAGGGGTATTCTGGGGGACGGCAAGGTTACAGGAAGAACAAGGGGGACATGTACTGAAGGAAGGATTGGGAATTTAAAGTGGACCTAGAAGGGTAGAGATTCAACTATAGGCGGGGAATAACCAAAAAAAGTAAGCAGGATGAGTACAGAATAAAGAGCAAGTACATCTACTGACTATTTTATCATACAATAAATACATTTATAGTGAACTGTATACATTTTAAGTAGAATCCATGTGAACACTGCCCAATACAGAGAGCATCCTAGTGACTACCACACAATACAGAGAGCATCCTAGTGACTACCACACGATACAGAGAGCATCCTAGTAACCACCACACAATACAGAGAGCATCCTAGTGACTACCACGCAATACAGAGAGCATGCTAGTGACCACCACACAATTCAGAGAGCATCCTTGTGATCCTAACACAATTCAGAGAGCATTCTAGTGACCACCACACAACACAGAGAGCCTCCTAGTGACCACCACACAATACAGAGAGCATCTTAGTGACCACCACACAATTCAGAGAGCATCCTTGTGATCCCCACACAATACAGAGAGCATCCTATTGATCACCACACAATTCAGAGAGCATCCTTGTGATCTCCACACAATACAGAGAGTATCCTAGTGATCCCCACACAATTCAGAGAGCATCCTTGTGATCCCCACACAATACAGAGAGTATCCTAGTGATCCCCACACAATTCAGAGAGCATACTTGTGATCCCCACACAATACAGAGAGTATCCTAGTTATCCCCACACAATTCAGAGAGCATCCTTGTGATCCCCACACAATACAGAGAGTATCCTAGTGACCACCACGCTATACAGAGAGCATCCTAGTGACCACCACACAATTCAGAGAGCATCCTTGTGATCCCCACACAATACAGAGAGTATCCTAGTGATCCCCACCCACGCAATACAGAGAGCATGCTAGTGACCACCACACAATTCAGAGAGCATCCTAATGACCACCACACAATTCAGAGAGCATCCTTGTGATCACCACACAATACAGAGAGCATCCTATTGATCACCACACAATTCAGAGAGCATCCTTGTGATCCCCACACAATACAGAGAGCATCCTAGTGACCACCACACAATACAGAGAGCATCCTAGTGACCAATACACAATTCAGAGAGCATCCTTGTGATCCCCACACAATTCAGAGAGTATCCTGGTAAATACTCGCCAATACAGAGAGCATCCTAGTGACCTTCATTCTATACAGACAGAATCTTCGTGGCCACCACCCATTATTGTCAATATTCTAGTTCTATCTATGTACCATTTCTGTACGTAGATTGCGGAAGTGCGGTCTTTAGTCACATGCATAGTAGATCAATTCTTAAAACAATGCATGTCAGGCAAAAACTGTGCAGTTGTGAATCCGGACCACTGTGCCATCCTAATAGTAGCAGATTGTTTACATAAACTAACTAATGCTATTATCAATCGGAAGCGTTTCTAGACTGTTTTGTTATGAGCGAGTCACCCTAAAAATTCTGTACCAAGCTTAACAGATCTACAGGTCAACACAGTTTTGTCAAGGTGCAGATTTGCTCCTGTATCTGCTGTTGCACCTTCCATCATACAAAATATTTATTTCTTATATAGTATCTATGGAATGCAGGGCCCTTTTTCCAGAATGAAGCCGCTGAAAGTTTCATTTCGGCTGCACCATTCCCAAGTGCATTTTTAAAATAAAAACCGGAATGTGTACCCTGTCACATGGCCCTTTTTTGATAAGGTTAGGCTCCATAGAGGGGAGGGTTAGGGTTAGGCTGCAGAGAAGGGAGGGTTAGGCTGCAGGACGAGGATGGTTAGGGTTAGTGGAGGGTTAGGGTTAGGCTGCAGAGAGTGGAGGTTTAGGCTGCGGGATGAAGATGGTTAGGGTTAGGCTGCAGAGAGTGGAGGGTTAGGCTGCGGGACGATTAGGGTTAGAGAGAAGGGAGGGTTAGGCTGCAGGACGAGGATGGTTAGGGTTAGTGGAGGGTTAGGGTTAGGCTGCAGAGAGTGGAGGTGAGGTTTTAGTGGAGGGTTAGAGTTAGGCTATGGGGCATGGATGGTTAGGGGAGGGTCAGGGTTAGGTTAAGGGGCATGGATGGGTATGGTTTAGTGGAGGGTTAGGGTTTGGCTATGGGGCATGGATGGTTAGGGTTGGGGTTG
>WWET01000027.1:111526-148221 GCA_011038615.1 Limnodynastes dumerilii
ATGCAAAGAATACAATTAACTTGACTCCCCCTGCAATCAACATGGTGTAGCCCAGGAGTAACTAATTTCAAGCACTTACTTAAGTCTGGATCCAGCTCATTAAGAGAAGCGAGTATTATAAATAGCAAGACAGAAAACAAGGGGATTAACTTGACTCCCCCTGCAATCAACATGGTGTAGCCCAGGAGTAACTAATTTCAAGCACTTACTTAAGTCTGGATCCAGCTCATTAAGAGAAGCGAGTATTATAAATAGCAAGACAGAAAACAAGGGATCGGATCCAGAACTAAGAAGGTCACATGACTTCAGCAATGTGCTTGCGGAAGTCAGGGCAATTTCTAGCACCGAGAATGCGCACGCCAGATGTTCTCCTATCATACGAATTCAGTTATGGGGGAGGTATGCAAAATTAACATGTCTCATGTTAAAGGAAAGGCATGCAGATGAAGGTAAATGACCAGTAGAAGTAAGATCCTTACGGATTTACATTCAGGCGGATGCAGATCCATGCAAGGCAGGTAAGTAACTCTGCATGTGAAAGGGAAGTGACGGGTAAGTTCATATGGACAGAATGGTGGCTCAGGGAGTAGCACTTGTGTCTCACAGCGCTGAGGTCATGAGTTTGATTCCTAGATTAGGCCTTATCTGTGTGGAGTTTATATGTTCTCCCTGTGTCTGTGTGGGTTTCCTCTGGGTGCTCCAGTTTCCTCCCACAATAAAAACATGCTGGTAGGTTAACTGGCTGCTTACTAAATTAACCAGTATGTGTGTGTTAGGGACCGTAGTATGTAGCTCCAATGGGGCAGGGACTGATGTGAATGTGATGTGTTCTCTGTAATCTGATGGTGCTAAATAAAAACCTGCTAATAATAATAAATAAAATGCACAGAGATCAGATCCAAGGTTAGCATACAGGTAAAAAAAAATAATCAGAAAATAGAGAAAAAAAAGGCAGGAGAGGGCTCCTCGAGGACTGAACAAAGGACATATTTGTCATTTTAGTCAATACAGGTGACCTTACAGGTTAACAAGCAAACTGAAGTAAAGGTGTCTAGAATTTTTAGAGAACACTCAACAAAATCCACAGCAACCAGCCTATAAGACTCAGAGAATTAATCTCTATTATATTGGAATGCCCCTCGGCTCACAAGATACTACCTAATAGTTGTAGCTTCAGCCTCAGAAGCTTAATTAGGAGGGGATGTCCCCAATACGTAATGATAATGCCTTATACTCCACTCTGCATTGACAGAGTACTTCCTGTTGGTGTATAATTGTATGGATGTTAATGCATTTCAGTGCAAGCAAATGGCAAATTGTGTATGGTCCAAGATTGGCATTCTAGCCCCAACATTCTCATCCAAGCTGACCCCTAGAGAGGGGGCAGCTCACAGTTTTTACCTTAAGTGGACCATCATTATGGATTACTTCTGGAATTTCTACCACTGTTCAGTACAGAGGCAGAACTAGCGAGTTGTGGGCCCAAACACAAAAAATATGCTGTGGCCCTAATGATATCCCAGGTAATTCGATGGGGAGCTTTGGTGGTGCAGTGATTACGGCTGTGGGACCTTGTATCAGTATGGTGCACCTGTTGCACCAATGGTAGATCCTCCCCTGGTTCAGTACAACATATGTCATGTCAAATAAAAACAAAAAACATTTCTCAAAGAGTACATAAAAAGTAACCTAACAAAACACCTACATGAACCATGGTCCAAACAGTCTTCACAAGTCACAATAACTTTGTCTACTTATTTCAAAATCTGTGAGAGGTACCACAATGGGCAAGATTTACTAAGCTGTGGGTTTGGAAAAGTGGAGATGATGCACATAGCAACCAATCAGATTGTAGCTGACATTCTCTAGTATGCAATAGTTAAATAAGAATGTGATTTAAGCATCTCCACTTTTCCAATCCCACAGTTTAGTAAATCTGGCCCAATGTGTTAGTTCATTTCCAAACAAGAGGCTTATTATGAAGATCAAAGAACATTCAAAGATTATTGTAAAGCACCAATCAGGGGAAGAATATAAGAAGATTTAACAGAATTTCAAAGGTCTAATTAGGTCTATCTATGTGTTATGTTCTGGAAGCACGAAACGCCTTCAATATCCCTTCAATTCTATTTATGTAGACACCATATTATGCAGTGTTGTCCACAGATTGGACCTGATGCAGTGTTTTAGTGCATGCGGTGTACGGCCTATCCAGTGTTCCAGACATGTCACCCCTGCGGTCACAGCCATATGGGCAGAGGTTGTGGCTTGTACAGTCTCCTATGTGTTTAAATTATTATTATGGTTTATATATAAAGCGCCACATGGGCATCAGTGCGTTCATTTTGTTTATGATCGCTCCCATTCTGAGCATGTGCAGTGCTCATTCCCGCTGCACTTCTGACTTGAAAACAGACATGCTCAGCCCCATTATGTAGTATTTAGTTCAGTTCCACTTTACAGTCTGAATTTTCGATAGCCAATTACACCCCACTGTCCATTTCTGACACCAACCAAATAACAGGGAGAAAAACTGAAGAACTCAGTGTAGACCCATGAAACTACAAACAGACTACACAATCCATACAGCTAGGGTCCTAACTGAGAAATTGTGACCTCAGAGCATAAGAACAAATTACAAGGTCTATTAAAGCTTATTAGTGACTACACATCTAAATTAGCAGGTTTTATCTGCATAAAGTAAGAAAGAAAATGTGCAATATAAAACTGCTTATATCATTACTGCAAAATGTACTGCATGTAATATAGTATAAACATAGATTAAGAACATTTTAATACTGAATACAGGCCATGAACACATCAGTCATATATTAGGAAAGACTACAGGTATGGGACTGGGAGCTCTGTATGGACAAGGCTTGTTCTATTCTCTTACAAGCAATGCTTTGCATCGGGATGGAATAAAAATATATGTGTACATAGTATATGTAAAGAAAGCTTATAGAGAGAGAAGCGTTATTATAGAGAGAAATAGTTACTGTTACTCACCAGTCACCTCTCAGGTAGTTTCCTACTTATTTCTGTCTTCAACCATTGAGTTTCATAGCAGAAATGAGCTGATGGGGTCCTATGACTCAGTAATCCCCTGTACAGAATCCACTTTGTTGTCCCTATATCTACCACCCCCCTACAAGCGCCTGCGCAGCGTTGTGGGCTTAGTCTACGCAGTTCCTGGCACAGCTCTCTCTGCTCAAACGTAAACTGTTTGCTCTTTAAATCTTTCCTGTTTGGATTTTCGTTTAGATTAATAGGGACAGAATTAACAACAGCATAATAAGTGAGGTTGTCTTAAGCCATCGTAATGCCATAAGAGGGTGTTCAGAGAATAACAGGGATTCTATTTTCCTCAAGGTGACCATTTTAAATGAAAAGCTCAACTAGCATGTATCCCATTGTGTGGCTATGCTTTTATGGGATTTGAATATGTTGTTGGCTGTGCAGGGCTGGGTTACCAAATAGACAGAGTAGCCACTGATTTATGAGCACTGCACCTTTTAGGGGCTCCACGACAACGGATCAAAATAATTTTGACTTGATCTTGAAAGAATATTGCAATCAAGCTTAATTAAATTGTTTCCAAAAGATAGAAAAAGTAATCAAGTCAGAGAAATTAAAATGTTTCATTAAAAGACTCAATAGAGAAAATAATGTATTAATGTAATGTACCATAGACATCAGAGTCACATTACAAAGAGTCACATCACATCTCTAAAAAGCTTATCTTCTGTCAGTTGTCAGTTTGTAAAAAAAAAAAATGTGGTGCAAGTGTAATGTACATACATGTAATATACAGTGATGATGGTCATCTCCATCTACAGGCCAACGTGCACACTACTTAGTTCAATGTTATCCTACTAGGGCGTGCGTGTGGAAGGCCCAGATTTCGACTGCCTAGGGGCCTCCCCAGGGTTTAATCTGGTATTGTGTTTCATGGTTAAGCGTCAGAAGCTGGCAAAGACCTATTCACCATCAGGACACTGCAGGTGGGTTTTGCCTATGATACCGTGCTCATGCTATTAATAAGGCAGTAATCCCTCAAATCAATATGGCAGGTTATAATAAAAGTGTTTCCTGAGTCTGTGATTGGCAAGTTTGTCCTCCAGAGAGATTTTGCTAGTTTTTTTTTTAACGCACAATGGCTAAGAAACATGAATCTGCTATAGCCGTACTTACAAAGCATGCGTGTGAGATGTAGTGTTATTGGGCCTGATCCAGACCTACACTGGCTGGCGTTAAGACGCCAGCCAGAAGCGTAAGATCGGCCTAAAAGCCAATCTGCGCATGTGGCGGGCAGATGTTCCCCGGCGTAGCTACGGCAACGCCCGATTGTTGATCGGGCGTCCGTAGCAGTGCCGTAGTAACGCTGGAGGGGCGTCCCCCAGCGTTACTACGTTCAGGTTAGTGTAGGTGGGCGTGGGGAGTTAGTTTAATAAGGGATGGAGGGGTTAGCGGGCATACGCTTCTTTGCGAGCGTATTTTCCCTTCCTTAGGCCGGCTGAAGTTAGGGTAGCCTTCAGCCGGCGTAAGCGAGGGAAAATACACCTGCACAGGGGGAGTGTTGGGCAGAGTGTACGCCCATACGCTGTGCTTTACTAAGCACAGCGCATCGGCGTAGGTCTGGACTAAAAAGCTTATCTTCTGTCAGTTGTCAGTTTGTAAATAAAAATTTGGTGCAAGTGCAACGTACATACATGTAATATACAGTGATGATGGTCATCTCCATCTACAGGCCAACGTGCACACCACTTAGTTCAATGTTATCCTACTAGGGCGTGCGTGTGGAAGGCCCAGATTTCGACTGCCTAGAGGCCTCCCCAGGGTTTAATCTGGTATTGTTTTCATGGTTAAGTGTCAGAAGCTGGCAAAGACCTATTCATCATCAGGACACTGCAGGTGGGTTTTGCCTATGATACCGTGCTCATGCTATTAATAAGGCAGTAATCCCTCAAATCAATATGGCAGGTTATAATAAATGTGTTTCCAGAGTCTGTGATTGGCAAGTTTGTCCTCCAGAGAGATTTTGCTATTTTTTTTTTTTTTAACGCACAATGGTTAAGAAACATGAATCTGCTATAGCCATACATACAAAGCATGCGTGTGAGGTGTAGTGATATTGGGCCTAATCCAGACCTACACTGGCTGGCGTTAAGATGCCAGCCAGCAGCGTAAGATCGGCCTAAAAGACAATCTGTGCATGTGCCGGGCAGATGTTCCCCGGCGTAGCTACGGCAACGACCGATTGTTGATGGGGCGGCCGTTGCAGCGCCGTAGTAACGCTAGAGGGGCATCCCCCAGCGTTATTACGTTCAGGTTAGTCTAGGTGGGCGGGGGGAGTTAGTTTAATAAGGGATGGAGGGGTTAGCGGGCATATGCTCCTTTGCGAGCGTATTTTCCCTTGCTTAGGCCGGCTGAAGTTAGGGTAGCCTTCAGCCGGCGTAAGCAGTTAGGGTAGCCTTCAGCCGGCGTAAGCGAGGGAAAATACGCTTGCACAGGGGGAGTGTTGGGCAGAGTGCACGCCCATACATCGGTGTAGGTCTGGATCAGGCCCATTGTCTCCTTTTGGGAGTATGATGGTTGGACAGGGGTTGAAAAAAGATATTTATATAAAATTGTGTCATTTATTGTGCCATGTATGGAAATGACCTATTTTTCAGAACATCCCACCCCCCAGAAAACACAAAATGAACCCCCCACTTCCACCAGGGTTACATAAAATTAACCCTCTTCCCTCCAGTTTACACAATATTAAACCTCTCTTCCATTTACACACTAAAATTAACCCTCTTGCCCCATCCACACAAAATTATCCACCCCTTTCTAAAACACATTACATTAGCTGTCTAACCTGGTCTCCCTAAGTTAACCCCTCTCTCCCCAGTTTAAATGAAATAACCCTTCCAATCCTTATTCACAGTAAATTCACACACATACTAACTTCACAGCCATAGATGCACTATATATAATATCCCTCCACCCACTTCCCAATATATGAACCTGTTGCCACGCCCCCTGCCACTGTTCCCGGGCACTCTTCTGTCCTCCTCTCTCCTCTGTTCTCTGCGGTGATGGCTCCTCCCCCAGCTGCTTACTCTGCATACATATCCAATACAAGGCATTAGTGGGCGTGTCTTATCGCGCAGGTGATGCTGCGCGCTAGCTCTGCACGCTTCCTGATCATAGCGACAATGCGGGGCTATTCCATTCCATGCATGGTGGGTGACACGGCCGGGGTCCTCTTGTCTCTGGGACCATTGTGCACAATATAAATTGTATTATGGTCATATCCAGCTTTAACGTTATGTTTGAAAGGAGTATTAGTTGGTGTCGGTATAAAGTGTAATGATTGTTGTTATTACTATTGTAGATTTGTAAAATAAAATTAAAAAATCCCCCAAAAACTCCAGTGCTCGACAGGATTGGAAATTGGATGTGCGTATAATAATGGGGTGTATGGTGCAAGCCTGCGTCCCGGTCTGTCTTAATGGACAGGCAGGAAAACACACCAAGTCCAGAGACTGGGACGCAGGCCTGCTTTCTGAATGGTGACACTTGGCCTTTGTTCAGTTTTATGCTTCTTTCTCTTATCTTCTGGCGCGAGTTTCTAGGTTTTTATATGGATGTTTAATAAATACTCTGAGATCACTGTAAAGCGCCCCTTTCTGTTTCTTGATTGCAGTGCTTTGGATGGTCTGGCGGAGTCATTCTTAAATGGGAAGCAGCGGCCATATATTTTGGAACTGCTCGAGTGACTTGAACCACTTTGGATTTATTCCCCAAAGGACTTTCAAAAACTTTTGGATATTTGATAAGTAATTTATTGGTTCTAAGCACCCCCTCTATTGCTGAGTGTGTGTATGTATATGTATATATATCACCAACAACAACCGTCAGGTATTTGGCACTTTTGGAATTATTGCACTTTTATTAAATTATTAGCTCCGTGATAAGCTTATCAGACACTATTAGCACTTTATTTAACAGAATAATGAATGTTACTTTACTCTCTATGGTTACCCTTAATTTTAATTAACCTCCTTTTTTTCTATGTTTTAGGTTGATTACTTTGTGGGAATTTGTGTTCTTTCTATTATTGTTCATACTTTTTTAATGCATATTTAATAAAAGTCATTGTACTGTATTCCTTTTTTTCCAGTTTGTGCAGTCTTTGTGGCTAGGGAAAGTCACCTCTTTAGATTAGCTGGATTGTATGGCATACTTACCTTCCATTGTTTTCTGACGGGTTGTACTCTGAGGTGGTAATGTTTGGCTGCTGTTTATGCGATTTCTAGCGACAGGTATTTACTATAGTACTAAACTACAGGTGCACTTTTTATTGCGAATTCTTTAGATTTCGCTTGCTATGTGTTAATATTATGATGTTCTCTTTAAATACAGTATATGTCTCAATGGTATGGATTTGTGATGTTTTTTGAACATTAGTGTTAACATTGGGTACTAACGCTGTGATTACATTGTTATTGTTACAGAGCAATGCACTATTTTAATATTTCTGTTCTTTTGGTACCATGTTTATATGGTTACCGCTTTCTAAAGTCTGTGTATTACCTGTCTTTTTCTGTTTCTTAAATTATTAACAGGTATCAGACAGCAGCTCCCGTTTATATTTATCTACTTATTTATGCATGTGTTATTGTCATTTTGGGAGTTTGACTGGTTTTCCCTCTCTAGGACAGATGTTAGCATGATAATTTAGTTATTTTCCATGTGCGCAGTCATACAGTTTCTCTTTTGCCTTGACATACAAAGAACATACATACAAAATAAATATAGACATGATAGGGTAGAGCAGGACCTGATCATGGTACAGCTTAACATTTAATTGGAATAAGCTGAAACAGGAGTTAATAAACAGACAGGACCGTGTTCAGAGATCCTTTTTTTCGGGAAGTTCCGTGTGTATTTTTACAATCCGATGAACTGCGCATGTGTAGTAACTAAATTGACGCAATCTACGTTGATTTTACTCACGGAATTGTGAATCGCATGTGGGAAGATTCGTACGGAGGGGCGTGTTTATAATCCGTCCGGAGATAGATCCGTGTACATAGGTGGGGGGAGGCATGTAGGTAGACACGCACATACGTATACGGAAATGCCCACTTAAAGATACAGGTGCTCGAAGCACTCGTAAGTCACCATCAGCGGGAGGGGAGTGTCATGGGTGTTACCTTGCTACGTCCGTGCGTATATTTGCGAACCTTTGACGGTTCTCTGAATACGGTCCACAGTGTTCAACTTTCTGCATCTGGATGTTGTGAAACTACAGGTCCCAGCATAGCTGATGTCTATCAAATCATACCTACTCAACACGTCCTGTCTATGATACATAACCATAACACATTAAACATACATAGGACACTATAGGGCCTGATTCAATTGAACAAGAAGCTTGTGTTATTTTGGTTGCGAAGCTAATGATGCAAATTTTTATTCTGTGGAGTTTTATATGCAGCCCACAGAGGTGCGTATTGAAATCTGCACATTTTAGCTACCATAATAGTTTATTATAAGCGCAATTAGCTTTGCAGTCAAAATAATGTGGGCTTTGCTTTGAATTGAATCAGGGCATATGGAGGGCTCTTTTTTATGTATGCTGTATTAGGATTATTTACAGTAGACAGGTCATGCTTTGTAAGTACAGTATCCGCCCTCTCTTCTTTCCAGTAGTGCGATTTAGAGCGTCTGTAATGATGGGTGGGGCTTGATGGTATCAAATCTCGCCTCATCCTTAATATTACTATAGATTTCAGCATTGATAGGGGTCTGGAACTGGAGGCAGTAATTTGCATAAACCATCATGCCCCGCCCTCACTCTAATGACTCCCTCTACCCTTTCAAGGTCTCTCGGAAGAGAGAAATAAAAAGTTGACAGGACATGTTGGGTAGTGTCCTATATCATTATACAGTGTTCCAAACCTAATATGTACTGTGCCATTTTATCTGCCAAGCAGAAAAGTGTTTATGGAAGCTGCTCTCAAATGCTGACATGCCAGGATTATAAATAGAGACTTTGCTACATCAAACATATAAAATACAGTTCATGTTGGGTTATTAGATTCTTTTATGTTTTACCAATTTCTACCTAGATAAACATGTAGGACCTGATTCAAACTTAAGAATCTGCGGGTTTTTAGGTGCGTATATTTAGGAAGGGATATACTGTGCATGCGTAGTAACTTATATACACAACAACTTGGACTAAGGAACGGGACTGCTCTGAATCACCACCACGAACCTAGTGCCGCAAGGTTCGTAGTGACTTAAGAAGGAAGGGACGTGCTGGGAAAACTTAAGCACGAAGAGAAGACGATTGGGTGGTGGGAGCCATTTATATGAGCAAATCTGGGCGCTGTTCCACAGTAACGTTCTTAATTAGCCACCCATCGCACACAACTACAGTAAGGACCTAAAGTTAAGGTAGCCCTATGGCATTCGTAAATTGCTTAAGATGAAACGGGGGGGGGGGGAGTTACTAGTTGCGTAGATTTAAAGATTTAAGAACCTAATGCTTTCTTAATTGTGAATCCGGTCCGTAAACAGTAAGTATGATGAATATGTTCTGCTTTTCTGTCATTTTAGTTATGACTGTCATAAAAAAAAAATTCTCTGAGTTATTAATGCTTATTTTAGAATTACTATAAACTTTCACTGTTTGCTAAAATTAGGAGCAGTGCTGGATTACCAAATAGAGTAGTCACTGGCCTATGTTTGTGTCAAGGAATCATAAATATATTGATTTGATCTTGGAAGAAATTTACAATCAAGCTTTCTTATAGTAATTCTAAAAGATAAAAAAAATAATCAACTCAAAGAAACATAAACTTTACATTGAAGACTCTATAGAGAAAATGCTGTCAATGGAAATTGTTGGTGGGTAAAATTAAAAACGTATTAGGAGATCATTTGCTAGTAGTGGGCCTAAGATTTTGACTGCTTACGGCCTTCACAGGGTTTAATCCGGCACTGGGCAGGAGTCCGTACCGGAACCACAATTACGGCTGTTTACATTTTCTGCTTTGTGCGTGCATTCAGTGTATGCGATCACATGGCGGAATGCGTTACGAGCAATCCTGGATTTCATGCTGTAAGCCTTCAGCGGGACGACCCACTATGCATACAGTGTGTACACAAGGTGAGCGGATAGGGGGGGGGGGTGGGGGGGGGGGGGGGGGGTATTTAAATCACACGGTATGGGGCTTGGTTGATTTACACAGGATTTTCATTTATGGAACAGTGTCATTTTTCCTGGGACGGGGATGCATAAAGATAAGGTAGGATCCAGGGTGCGGAGGTACTGTCTGTGTGAGATCAGTGTTCTACCCTCACACGTATGGAATAAAGGGACGAATTTTCAGAACGCTGCAGAGGCTTCTGGATCTGGCCTTTAATATTTTTCATGTAGACGGCTTCAAGTCAACCTGCCCGTCATTTTATGCAGAATAGAGTGGTTACATTAAACTCTACTGATGAGTACGTAATAGGTCAGGCTATGTAATATGACGCTATAGAATATAACGTTATGTAATATGACGCTATAGAATATGACATTATGTAATATGACGCTATAGAACATGACATTATGTAATATGACGCTATAGAATATGACTATGTAATATGACACTATGTAATATGACACTATGTAATATGACGCGATAGAATATGACATTATGTAATATGATGCTATGTAATATGGTGCAATGTAATATGACAGCCATCTTTCTTGGTATAAAACAAAATCACACAAGTGTTGGAGCGCTCATAGTGCTAAAAGTGCACTTTAAAATAGCTTGTTAGCCTGATACATCAGCTCATGCAGGGAGGATAAGTCCCTATAACACACGTAGAAACTAGAAAAAAATGCAGAGCGCTGTAAAAGGGCTAATCTAAAATTATTTATTAATAAATCGAAAAAAGCATAAAATAGTATATACCTAAGTATAGTGTCAAATTTCCATAAAACACAATTATTAAAAAACAAAGGAAAAAATAAATGAATAGATAAATAAATAAATAAATAAATCAATCAATAATAAATGGTAATGAATTTAAATAGTGTTAACTTATAAAAATAGAATAGATTGCAGCAGACACATATATAAGATAAAGCAATTGCTATTACACTAGCTGTTGATCAGGCAGCTAGTGATTAGATAGTGGACACATCTGAGTGGTTAGATAATATGAATGAATCGTAATTGTATAGAATAGTGGTTAGTAGTCCTTAGGTAATTAGAACTGAAGCGGGTAGGATTTTGCCACTAGGGACTAATCCTGTATTGTCCCAAGGGATGGAGATGGTACTAGGAGTAAAGCCTCAAAATATAAGATGGTATAGAAGTCAGACTTATCTTAATTCAGAAGGAGTTCGTTAGATCTGCTGATGTGGCAGCTTGTAGTGTAGAGTGGAGGCTGACTTGGCTGCGGTTGATAGACACACATGGACTGCATGCGTTGGCCACGGATGATAGTAGTTGCAGGAGGACCGTGCAGACGCACAGGGAGGCTGCAGTGGATCCTCCGGTCTCCTATCAAGGAAACAATTAACAGGCGGGCTACGGTCCTCACATCCCCCAGCCAGGGACACTGTACCGCACCACTGTCCAGACAAGTGGGTTCCCAGGTGGGAAGGTAGAAGGAGACTAAGATTAAACACGTGGTTGGGGAAAGGGCTAAAAATGCAGTGAGGTTAGGGTTGGAGTGGGTTAGGAGAGGGACAAGGTTGAGATGGTTGGAGGAGTAAATAGAGGGTTCAAGAAAAAGTGAAAGAGGCACTTATTTTTTTTATAAATAATGGTTATATTTAAAAAAAAATGCAGTGTTTGGCACTCTATAGTAAAAATCTAATCTTATACAGAATTCAGCTGTAGGTAAATCAGGGTAGACACGGAGGATTTTAGTGATGATCCAACAACGTGTCAAATCTGCTGTAGCGATTCAAGGAGCCTCGACCTTTATACCAATATCCTGCATACACACTGCTCTCTCGTTTCACAAACTGTTCAAATAAATCTTTGCTGCAATGATATGATCGCCCACAAGGTGGCGCTATGCAGATTTATGAATGGGAATAGCTGTAGTGAAGATCATGTGTCAGCACACACTGAGCTTTTCTAAAGACATCAGGACATCGTTGATCGCAAAAATTAGGAGCTCCCAAAAAATCGAATCAAAACAACAGATGCTTTTTCGGATGAATCTATAGCATTGTTGGATGCATGATCAGCACGATTATTGGCAGAAAAAGCCCCAGTGTGTACCCAGCTTCATTGAAGAGTCTGATGAGTCTTAACTGATATATTCTCAAGACACCATCTATTACATACTTTTTATTTTAAGATAACTAAAAAAAAAAGTAAACCATGTTTACACAGCTTACATGCTAAACATGATACAATGGAAGAAGTTAAGTGTATCAAACTGAAATCTCCAATTCATAAAACCATCAACCTGAAGGATAACCAGAGAGCAGTTCCAATGCAATTAACTATGTAGAGAGCTCTGTCCATCTCCAGAAAGAAATGGCTGTTTTAGAAATAGTGATAGTTGAAAGCTCATTTTTGTCTGTCTCTATTTTAAAAAAAACAGCTGTTTTAGAGGTTTTTTTGAATGGGTAAGTGTGCAGATCAGCATACTTACTCATTCATTTTCGAGACCTGTCGCAACTGCTGCCTGCCACAGACCCGATTCAGAGAGGTTAGGTTCTGGGGAGGGGAGTCCTAGGGTCAAGCTGCGGGGAGTGGAGACTTAGGGTTTGGGCGGAAACAGTGGGGATTCACTATCGGATTCTCACTTTCACTACGTTCAGAGCTTTATATTTTATGGTTGGCTTGTACATTTCCCTTTTGAGAATTATTGTGCTGCCAGTTTCTAAACTTGCCATTTAACAGTTTGTAAACATTCTATTTTGTGTAGTATGACTTTTAGTAAATTTAGAAAACACACTTTAAAACATTTCTCCAGTTCATATGTAGTAGAAAGGTATTGTCACAGGAGGGAGCCAGAGAGTTGATATTTAAAAACAGTGTCACTTAGATCAGTGTTTCCAAATCTTTATCAGTTCAAGGCATCCTTAGGGCACAATCATTTTTTCATGGCCCCCTAAGCCAAAATAATAAGTAGTGGGCGCATCCTCTCTCCCTGCAGTTCATTGTGAGTTCATTGCCAAACAACACACATGAGTTGCAGGGAAAGTGGACCCAATCCAGAGGTGCTCACAAATCGGCACACATTGTGTCTGTTCTAAATGCGTTTTAAAAGCTGGGACGGGCTGTGTGCGATCCAGAAGTACACACACCGGTGCCATCGGAACACAAGCGTATCTGGCATGTAGCGTAGGAGCACATCGCAGCTACGTGGACAAATTCATTGCGCACGTGCAGGGTTGCTGCATGTTGTCTGCTTTCGGTTGTAGATCGGGTGCACGACCTTACTTTACATGAACTACTTCCCTCTAACCCTTCTCTCGCCTTTCAGAACGCAAGCCGCTGCAGCTCGAGTGGCGCTATGATCGGAATGAGGCGCTATAGTATGCTTTTCAGTTCAGAACAATGTCACACAGGGAAACGTCAGCCGGCGTACAGTCACCTTCTGATTGGGCCTGATTTACACTTAAGTAGGAAATAAGTATGTGCGGATTCCCTCGTTCTTATGGATTTTAGCTGACTTCCGCCACCGTAGGGCTACCTTAACGTTACATGCATATGTTTGTGCCGAGTTTGCGCATGTAAGAAAAAAAGAGCCTGACCCCGTCCATACTGTCCAATTTAAATGCCACCCCCCACCTACTTTTCTTAACCTCGTTCTTACGGAGTGCTGGCCTGCCCCTTCTTACAGATGTCATTCGATTTTTAGACCGTGTGCCTAATGAGTTCTTGTGCGTAACATCTTCCGTGCGTATAAGCAGATAAAAAAAAAATGCAAACATATGCATAAAGCCTGCGTATATTTAGGAACCTTATTAGGGCCTGATCCAGACTTAAGGTCGTTTTACATACGCAAGTGACCTGAGTTACGCACTACTAAGTATAATGCCCTCCCCCAGGCACTCCCCTCACACGCATGTAACTTAGCTGACTTATTTGTTCAGAACCATGATGCCTTAACTTTTCCTTGCGTATCTCTGGTCGTCCCTATCATACATATTGTCATATGTAAGTGCCTAACGCAGCCGGTACTGTAGTGGCGCAGTACTTAAATATACGCACCTAAGAAGCAGCAGCAGCAGCAGCTTCTTAGGTGTGATTATGTTCCACTATGACAATCAATTGTGTAAGGAGTGTTAACGCTGTCAGACATTATAGCAGCTCTTTATAAGCCTATCACAGTCAGTTCATTAATATGGTAACTGGGCCGTATCCAGAGGCCTGCTCCATCTGTGGTCGAACTCCGTCTGCAGGGATAGCAGAGTTCCATTAGCGGATCACTGTGCAATCCTAAAGTCCGTATGTGCAAGGGGAGACACCTCCTATCACACATATAGACTTCCAAACGCAGGACCCTGTCTTAAATATCACACACCGCTCCCATTTTCTGGTACCTAACTAAGAATCATCCGTAAGGGCTTATCCCCCGTCCACTATGTGTACACTCATGAGGATCAGGATCTGTGTCTAAAACCTTTAGCTAACACATGCGCAGTGCAGAAATGTGTGCATTTTTAACAGAAAACGCCCACGTTTCGTCATTCTTGATCCAGTCCACTGTCATTATTGTGTATATGTACCTGCCTTTGATCCCTTGCAACTATTATGCATATACTTGCATACATTCTCATATTTTCTCAGTTGCACGAACACAAGTTTACTGTATTTTGCCTGTTAGTTCACCTCCATAACTCCTCTACACTCACAAACAAGTGCCAGAATGACTAATCTGCAGAGCATATGTGCAAAATCCTTTCCGGGAATGTGCGTTGTGTCATGTGTTAGTTATATTACATACGTATGTACACTGTATAGCCCAACTTATATTCCAGTTTTTTATATTTGTTTGATGCGTAAGTCTTAATAATATAGGAAATAAGAGCGCATGGTTTAGCAAAAATACGCACCTAAGTGGCAAGGCAACTCCCATGACTTCTCCCCTTGAACCTACGTATTTTAACTGACTTCCTCCACCATAGGGCAACCTTAACTCTCCGTGCGTATATTTGTGCTTAAGTTACTTAAATACGTGCGTACGTTTCTAATAGGCCATTTAAATGCCTACCCCACCCATTTTTCTTAACTTCCTACTTACGGAGGACTGGTGCGCCCCTTCGTGCGTATCTCACTAAGCACGGATTTGAAGTCCATACCTAATGGATTTCCATGCCGATATCCAAGGTGGATCACGTAAAAAAAAGTTACTGCGCAAGCGCAGTTTAACCGTACCTAGACAATACGCACGGAAAAAGCTGCACTTTCTTACATGTGAATACGGTCCATAAACAATAATTTTCTCCTCATTATTTTTCCGATTAACATCATTGAATGGATACATTTGACCCCATTTTTGGTTTCTCCTTTAAGGCACAATTTTTCTGGCACAGGGTCCCGCGTGTTGTCGTCCCATAACAGTTGCTACGGCTATAATTACGCCCTTATGTGAGGTGTTCCCCCATAGCAGCCTGCTTCCTGTAAAAGTCTTTTCCACCGGCTTTCACAAAAGGAACTGAAAATTTACATTCACTTAAATGCACAAAGTCCCCTGGGTGCATCACATGATGGTCATGTGACGTAGCAAGGGGCGTCCACTGGTGGAATGGGAAACAGATGGAGGTCACGTGACCATATCCATGTTTAGGGGGGGTTTAGGAGCGAAGATACAATTAACTGAGCATTAAGTGAAGAGAATGACTCTGTGCAGCTCCTTGGAAATAGATGCCAGTCTAGATGGAATAAACACACAATAATTTCTGTACAGTAGGTATTATTATTATGCAATGATAATAATAATATTTTGCAGATATTTATACATTTCATCTTAAATAAATTGTTTAATTTGCAGCTTTGTTAATTTGCTTTCAGTGTTCATTCAGTCATCTCTCTACTATCTGCTTCCACCTCTTGCTGCTGCGTTGTCCCCCTGTCCTCTCTCTCCTTGCAGCTGGAAGTGTTTCCTCTTAGTGCCGCAGAGAAGGGGGTTGGGAGGAAGTGACAGGCAGGAGAAAGCCACACATACTTGTGTGGGATGAATTGAAACTCTACAGTGCATTTATTTTCCCTTGTTACTAGCATCTGCAGTACCTCTTCTTTGCTTTCTCCTATTCCTTTTTGCTCACCCGTCTCCCCTTTCTTTTTATCTGTTCAGCCTCGCTGTCCTCTCTGGATGTCCCCTCCCTGAGGCAGCCTGGAGGAGAGGGTGTCAGCTTGAGGAATGTGGAGGGCCGGGTAAGATGAATTGATTATGTGTAGAGCTATTGTAATATGATGTGCTTATGAACTATACGATGATGTAAATAATAGTAACTATAAATAAAAGGACTTATATTTTACAATCATTTTTGGACCTTGCTTAATGGTAAACTCATGTCTGTGAACGAGCATTTAGAATTGTGCTAATACGTTTAATTATTTACAAGGGTCTGGCATAGAGGTTGATGGTGCAGTTTAAAGTTACATAGATTGTAGCACATTCTCCAGAGTGACCTGCTAAGTAATCACTGCATCTCTGTGGATGGCCTTGTATTGGTATAGATTAGAAATAGAAAAACTCTGTTGTTGTAGGTGTTATGGAACTACAAGTATCAGCAGGACCTTGCCACACCTCCTCAGCCTTCCACAGCAGCTGTGAGACATATTTTAATAGCTGAATTATATATCTTTGAAATGTTAAGCAGGGTACACACTGGGGCTTTTCAGAAGATAATCTTTCCAATCACACGATCAAAAGTACGTTTCAGCAGATATCTTACCAGTGTGTACTGTCCAAAGATCTCCTAATAGACACAGGACACACTGGCAAAAGCTATCTTCTCATCCTTGATCTGACAATATTAGGATCTCCAAAAGAGCAAAGCAAAAGATCACAGACGATTTCAAAAGATTTTTGAGCATCTTTGGACAGTACACACTGGTAAGATATCTGGTGAAACTGTCCTTTGATTGTAGGATTGGAATGATTATCTGCTGAAAAGCCCCAGTGTGTACCCTGCTTTAGATTAAATAACAAAGTAACTTGGAATCTGTTGGCAGTGAAAGGAATAACGGTACAACTTGGGTTTGTAGATTTGAGTTTGAGGCAGTGTGTATTTGATAGAGGATGTCGATCTGTAGTGGCAGCTTTTTCTGAATGAATGACAGGAAGGCACGGCTTCCTGGCACAATGATGTTCACTTTCTTTTCTGCTCTGTCTTGATGATTGTAAAAGGTTTTGCTTTGCGCCTCACACTGGAGTTTCCTTACGACTGGAATTCTTTGTATTCTTTTTTTCTTTTAACCACAGCCAGGCACCTCTGTTAGATGGGGGTCCCCAGCTTCAGCACACTCCTTCATTTGAGGATCGGTCTTCTTCTCCCAGACCTGAACCTTCAAGAACCATGACTGAGCATTCTATGGAGCCCCCTACATATGACCTATCTCGCCTACGCAGCTCCTCGGTAGAGATCAGAGAAAAGGGCTCCGAAATCTTGAGGGAGGAGCTTCTGAAGGCCCAGAAGGTGATTTTCTGCGTTATATGCATCCATGGGAATAAACTCTGTGCTTAAGCACCCCAAATACAAGTTACAGTCTATGTATGCATATGAGCTCTCTCTGATCAAAAAGTTGTCTTCTTTTAATATATCGGTATTTCTCATACAGTAAGATATGGATATAGCAGTCAGTTTTGCAACCATGGATAAAAAAAAGTACATTGAGAGACCTCTTTCATATAATGTCATAATTTAGCCCCATGTAATCCTGTATCTCCTATGCAAGTGCTTAGAACTGTGCTCTGCTCAGGGTGTGGATCTGCTAAGAAGGTATGCATGTGCAGATAATGCCACAGGGCGCCTTATCACCACCCTAAACTTCCAACGTACAAAGAACCGTCACATGCATACAAAGCCAGCCTGTGCATCCATAATTGTGCCACAAGGTTGTTGCTTTATCTGTGTTTTTTTTTAACAGCTCTCTTTATTAAAGGGGCTGCAAGATGTCAAAATACAACAAACGGGTCATGAGCTAACCATATGCATAAAGATAATAAATAACAATGAACATTACACATTAAAGACGACAGGCAACCAAATGTTATGGTATTATAAAGGGTTGTGTGACTGGATCATACAGAGCACTGAGCACTTTTACCATGCAAGCTGGCTGGTCTGTTGAGTGATTTATAGCACTTTCCCTTATGTATCAATCCCTAATATCCTATAGAGTGTAAGCCTGTGCCAGGGTCCTCTTACCCACCCAGTCTGTCTGTTACCACCCAGTCCTGTTATAATGATTGTTAAAATTATAAAGCGCTATGTAATCTGATGGCGCTATATAAAAACCTGTTAATAAATAAGGGGCAGACAGGGCACGAGAGTGGTAGGTCACACAGAAGGAGACAGCAGGGAGCATAATGTAGTGAGGGTGGGGATAAGAGAATGGTAAGGGTGGAAAAGGGTAAAAAGAGAAGGTCGAGTGAAGGGATGAGCCATCATGTCCAGGTTAAAGATATGTGGGAAGGGGGGCATGGAGGTGAGATACCCACAGCTCCCCAACCTTGCTAAAGGAGTGGGTGGTGTTAATAAGGATAGAAGTCATGTATCTATTTTGCAGATATCCCACATTTTGATGAGGTTAGTTTGTATTGTTGGATTTTGGGGCTGTCACCAGTGTGCAGCAGTGGAACATGTTACTGCAGAGGATATAGGTATCAGTATTCTGCTCTGGTGTTGCGTTGCCCCCTGGAGGGTTTAGGGGGAGGGGAAGTATTTCGGACATAATATATTCATACATAAGAGGACACACAAGTGTTCCCTCGCTGAGGTCCATAGCACCTGTCTTATTTTTACTTTAAGGCTTAGCCATTATTTTAAATGATACAGTATGTTGCATGACGGCATCATATGTACCCATGTTGCGTTGTCTTGATGCAAAAAGATTGTTTAGTAAGGGGTAGAGACTGTTCTTTCCTTTATATTTCTTCTCTCACTCCTTCATAGCATTAAGCAAATTAACAGAGGGACGATTTCATGACCACACACGCATAGTACAGCCTAGCGCTGGTTAGCTTAAACACTTCACCGGTTTGATTTTACAGTGACCAGTGTAACCTAGGCTTGCAAGCACTAATGCTGCTCTGAATTATGTGTGTTTTTTAAATGTATTTATTGTTAGAGAATACAGATGAGAGTTGTTATGGATAGCCAGTTCATTGAAACTTTAGCTGCATGTCTTAGTCAGAAGGAAGAATATATAAGAATCTTACCAACCTTATAGACTCCACTGATGTAAACACCAAAGGGGTATATACTTTATACACCAGTGCTGTAAGTGAGGGGGTATACGGGGCTATGCCATACTGTCACTTCTCCCACTGATTTAATTGAAAAGCTATAAATCTCCATTTACTTCTATTATTTTGTAATTTTCATATCGCCACTTCTAAATGTCCATACCGCCACTTCCAAATGTCCATACCGCCACTTCTAAATGTCCGTACCGCCACTTCTAAATGCCAATACCACCACTTCTAAATATCCATACCGCCATTTCTAAATGCCAATACCACCACTTCTAAATATCCATACCGCTGCTTCTAAATATCCATACCGCTGCTTCTAAATGTCCATACCGCTGCTACTAAATGTCCATACCGCCACTTCTAAATGCCAATACCACCACTTCTAAATATCCATACCGCTGCTTCTAAATGTCCATACCGCTGCTTCTAAATATCCATACCGCTGCTTCTAAATGTCCATACCGCCGCTTCTAAATGTCCATACCGCCGCTTCTAAATATCCATACCGCCGCTTCTAAATGTCCATACCGCCACTTCTAAATGTCCCTACCGCCGCTTCTACATGTCCATACCGCCACTTCTACATGTCCATACCGCCACTTCTACATGTCCATACCGCCACTTCTAAACTTTCACTGCGACCACTGAAGTAACATTGGGCCAGATCCAGACTTAAGGTCGTTTTAAGTACGCAAGCGTACCCGAGTTACACACTTCTAAGTATAATGCCCTCCCCCTGGCACTCCCCTCGCATGCATGTAACTTAGATGATTTACTTGTTCAAAACCCTACCTTAACTTTTCCTTGCGTATATCTGGTCATATGTAATGTCTTGCCGTACGTAAGCGCCTAACCCAGCCCATACTGTACAATTTAAATGCCTCCCTCCGCCCACATTGCGTATAATCGTCTTGCGTAGGGATGTCTCGCCCTATTGTATGGAGTTATATACAAGTTACGCACGATCGGAGTTACAATGCGTTCCCAAAGCCAGATTTACGCATGCGGAAATTAGCTGTCATTAAGTCTGGATCTGACCCATTGTACCCAGAATATACCTTGTAAATATAGAAGGAGGGCTTATGAAAATAGGTTGCTTAAATCATTGTGTTCAAGGAAGCAAAACATGCAAATGATGATTCCTATGAAGTACCTCATTTAGTAAAACTATTTTGCATTGCAAGGGGAACAAATGATTTGCATTTTTTTTTTCAAAGATACTGGTCCGGATTCACAGTTACGTAGATTTCGTCTTACGTTGTTTTAAGAATTGAGCTACTATGCGTGCGTAGTATCTTATTTATGCTATCTACGTCCCATTTATGTACCGCGCTTACGCAATCTACTTACATAAATGGTACGTAGATAGCATAAACAAGCTACTATGCATGCGTAGTATCTAAATTCTTAAAACAACGTACGTAAGATGAAAACTACGTAACTGTGAATCCAGACCACTATTTTGTTCTGTCTATCTACGAGGAAAGTCTAATTTCTATCACCAGGTTAAGGTGTGTTGTAAAAACTACAGTTGGTTAAAGTTAATCCTTCATTGATGACGATGACTTCTTGCCCAGTAATCAGCCATGCATTAAACTAGTGCTTTTATTACAGAGCACAATGTGCTATCATACTGTAATATATGGAGAGACTGTTCTCCAAACCCTGCTTACCAATGGGCAAAGTATATGCTTTAGATCAGCGATGCTCAACCTTGTTTTTGAGGGGGTTACATTTACACGCTATGGAATCATGTTTGGTACCACTTTGCATATCATTTAGATACATTCCCACAACACATTTATATATTTTTATTTTATAGTTATGGGGGGGGTTTACATTAATTTTTAGTTACATTTTGTTTATATTCCATTCAGACCCAAGATAATTTATTAAGTATGCCCTCTGCCATCTGTTACCCCTTCACAACCTATCCCAGTCATCCTACATACCACCAGACATTGGTCTTCAATCATCCAATGGTACACTACACATAAATAATGTGATGTGTGACAAAAGCAAGGGTAAAGGGATTGATGGGAGGCTGGTTACAGGGCCGTAACTAAGGTGGTGCGACCGGTGCCCCCGCCCAGAGCGCAAGGATAGAGGTGGGCAGAGGCTGGGCGGTCTGATCATTTTTTTTCTGCACGGAAGTGCTCGGTATATAGTTTTTGAAGCGGGTCTCGTCTATTCAGCATTCTGCGCCTGTCTCCGGTGTGTTACAGCTTCCCAGCAGAGTGGGGTTTTGCCAGCTGTGGTCTGACAGGAAACATCCTCAGCTGTCCACTCCTCTCTTGGCTGTGCGCTCTCTCAACAACACTCCTCAGAGCACTGATCTGCTTTAGCAGGGTGGAGGATCAGCTTCATAGCAGCTCTTCTGCCTAACGGGCCAAGAGAAAGTCCCTGCTCCTTGTATCAGTTGCCATCTGCTACTCTGCTTGAGAATCGGGTTATTACTCAGCTTAGCTGGGGCACACGGGTGTTTTAAAGGGCTGGCTCCTCCTCAGTGTGGCTGCAGGTGACCCCTTGTAAACACAGTTACCAGATGTCGGGTTAAGGAGAGGGGGGGTAGGAAATTGGTTAGTTAGCCCTGGTTGGTTAGTCTTAGGTTTCTTTCATTTGTGTAATAAAACCCCAGGGAGAAGTGAGTTGGTTTCGGATGGATTTCCAAAACAATGGTGCGGCTTAAGTAGAAGCCAGATGACAGGGTACCTGGGGTTGTGGATGGAGAAAAGAAGGGTGTGTCTCCATCCACCAGACCCAGCCTGAGTCTTCAGTCTAACCAGCCTGGAAGCACACTGAATGTCAAAGTGCATGGGCAGGGTGCTTAAATAGACTGTAAGGGAAGCAGCCCGGATCTTTCAATACTCCGGTCTGGGATCTCATGTCAGAGACACCTCTACACTTGGTAGGACCTGCTTAATAAACGTGTCAAATAAATCTGTGAAGCTCTGGCTTGTTATTGACCTATGAATTGATGTCTCCCATTGAAGAGCATTGTGCGAATCTTCTTGTTCTCATCGTAGGAGCTGAAGCTGAGAGATGAGGAGTGCGAGAGGTTGTCGAAGGTTAGAGAGCAGCTGGAACAAGAGCTGGAGGAGCTGACGGCCAGTCTGTTTGAGGTACAACTAGAAATACAATATATCAATATGTGTAACTGGATGAACACAGATCCACATCAAGGTGTTCAACAATAATATAAATACTGCTATCCTATAGATAGATGACCCAGCAGCAGAGGAGGAAGGTGACAGACTCGGGTCCCATAGCAAGGAGGAGGGGCCTGAGTCTGGATGGATGGGACTAGGTGGAGTCAGGCAGGACTGGGGGTGGAGCTGGGTGGGATCGCTGCTTGATAGAGGCTGTCAGTGCCTGACGGCTTAACACAGCGCTCAGAGCTCCCATGTATGAGGGCTACAGCGCTATACATACATACACACACTCATACGCGTGCCAAGCGCTGTTTTAAGCCATCAGCCTCTGACAGCTTGCTTACAGTGAAGAGGGAGCGCCTGTCATGGGCCCCTCTCTTTTCTGGGCCCCGTAGCAGTCGCACCCTTGACATCCCTTGTAATTACGTCTCTGCCCAGCAGTGACTTATAGTGAGGATCGGCGATTATTGGATTGATTAGTATGCCATTCTATGTGGACAAAACTTGTGATACTGATATATAGTGGCCCCATCTATTCTTACAAACACTACCTGGTGATGCCCATGCCTCCAACAACCACTGTCCCTTTATTTAAAGCTGCTTATTCCAGGGCAGAAGATCAGCTCTACATATAACACTATCCTGATTAGCATCCACAGCTGTGCTGATTTATTGTCAGCTTTACTGGAGAACTTGTTAAACATTACCACATTCCTTTCTTACATCCCTGGATGAACCATCTATATTTAACTTGCTGCTAACACATGAATCTGCAATTATAATTACATAAATAAAGCCTTCCAACATGGCCAATTTAATTCAATACTTTGTGATCTTCTGTTTTTCATATTCATTATCCTATTAAGTAAACCCAGACAGATTTGTTTTACTTAATTACTTGCTATTAGTATTGTTCTAGTTGGACTAACAGAGACCCACACCCTATTCTGGTCATGTAACTTGGCTTTAATTTCACAGCCAAGCACCACCATCCCATTTTGAGGAGACAAGGGCCGGCACTAGCCAATTTGGCGTAGGCAAGATTTGGTTGGTGCCCCCTAGCAGAAAATCAACTCTGCTATTAGAGGGTCACAGTGAAGGTACAATGGTTCCTGGGCAGGCAGCTAACTGAAGATCGGCACCGCTATGCTTTACAAGTGGCAGGAGCCGCTACACATGTTCTGGGTTTCCTTTTCTGCCCTGGGGTGCCCCCCCTCTGACAAGATGCCGCTATAGGCGACTCCCCTTTACTGCCTATAGCTAGGGCCGGCCCTGGAGGAGACACAAGTGCAGTGAGACACTATAGGTTAGGGAGTCTCCAGATCTCACACAAACCCAGGATTCCACTTCATCATTCAACTTATTATTTGCCTTTACATAATATGTTTCCCCAATGTCCTTATTAGTTGGACAATTCATTTTGGAATTGGTGGGGGGCAATGTAATTTCACCAGTCCCCTTCCATCATTGCAGGAAGCTCATAAAATGGTGCGTGAAGCTAATATCAAGCAGACTGCATCAGAGAAGCAACTTAAGGAGGCCCATGGAAAGGTAATAGCCCTCTGATTGACTGGAATCATTTCCAAACCCCATTTTGGATTTTTATTTATGTTCATTTATGTCTTCTCAGATTGACATGTTACAGGCTGAAGTCACAGCTCTTAAGACCTTGGTCATCACTTCCACCCCATCCTCCCCAAACCGGGAGCTGCACCCCCAGCTGCAAAGCCCATCCAAGAACACTCTGCGCAAAGGTCATGCACGCAACAAAAGCACAGGTTGTGCGGCTGTCATGCCCCTTGCTCCTCCAGCTCAACCTATCAACACAGAGGCCAAAGAGGTGATCAATACGTATTGAATACATATTTTATACACCGCAATATGTTATGTGGCATTAGGAAATGGAAATGAATGACTTGTTATATAGTTATTTTAACATTGGCAGTATAATCAGATAACCGCCTAAACACAGTTACTTTATAGGAAAGCAAGAGACACCTATTGTTCTTACGGATTGTGGTCCGGATTCACAGTTCCGTAGTTTTCGCCTTACGTACGTTGTATTAAGAATTGAGCTACTACGCATGCATACTAGCGAATTTACGCTATCTATGCACCAATTATGGAATCTACGTATGTAAATGGTACATAACATAAATAAGCTACTATGCATGTGTAGTAGCTCAATTCTTAAAACAACGTACATAAGGCGAAAACTACGGAACTGTGAATCCGGACCTGTGTCTTATAACATGTTGTACACACAATGGACTCTACCTTGCTAGTCAGATGTCATCCTACAGATGAATGGGCTATAGAAACTGTGTATAGTGGTAACATTATGTGCAATGGAAATAGAATTTCTAAAGTCATCTCAACGTTTTTCTAACTCTCTCTGATTTTCTCCATTCTGTGTTACAGTCTTCCATTATACTTTCCTGTTCTGGTATTGCCAAATCTATGCATCATGTATCCTTTTCTCATTTACATGCGTGTTGCTCATACTTGTCTGTCGTCCCCTTTTCTGTATCTTCAGTTCATCTTTGTTTTGCTTATCTATACATTCATGGGTACTTTTCCACCCAAAGCACACTTCTGCCTAGTGAAGCTCTTTCTATTGGTCAGTTAATGGCTACTGGGAAGTTATAACCAATAGGAAGAAGCGTACTCTGTTCACAGGCTTCATTTTTGGTTACTAGGACAGCAGACGCAGCCTTGTCACTAGAGAGAGCTTCAACAAGCCTGAGGATGTGAAGAACTGGTTGGTGTCCTGCTGCATCTGCATGGTGCCTTGCTGGTGGAACCAGGTCTACTGAGCCTGTAATAATGCATTTGCCAAAACTAAAAGTAGGCCTAAGTGTTGTGAAACTATGAGTCCCAGCATGCTTTGTCAGGTATCAGCTATGTCTATGCAGTTAAAGCATGCTAGGACTTGTAGTTTCATAACAATTAGACAGCCACCAGTTGAACAAGCCTGCATTAGATTAAAAAAAACAAAATATTCAAAAAATATAAAAATAAATTTTTACTGAAGCATAAAATTGTCACATTGAAGAAATACTGTGTCCACAGCCATAAGTCAAGGACTGCTGACACATTTAACAACATAGCTGTCCTTGACTAGAACAAGTTAGATACAATAAGACCAATGCAAAATAGAGTTGCATGAAAGTTTTCTATGAACATTGACAATTGATATCTCTACAATAGCTACACTGTGGAAGTTGTACCAGTGCTTAAAGAATAACACCAAAGATCAGACCCTCCAACATGACCCATTCCATTAGGTACAAAATACTCTGCTCCTCAGTTTCCAACTGTCTAGTTACTAAGTCAACCTCCTTGTTGAAGAGGCAAATAGTTTTTTAAATATCAGTTAATTCAGTGTTCCCCAACCTCAGTCCTCAGGGACCACTTAAGCTGGCCATACACTAGGACGATTATCGGTCCCAGCTGGGGGTGGGCGAATAAACGGGACGATTTCCCGCAAGGGAAATGTCCTGTTATTGGCCCCATACACCTCCTCTGCTGGGACAGATAATCCTAGCAGAAGAGGTGAGGGGGGAGGCAGCGCTCTCTATGGCGCTGCTGCAGAGCTATGTGCAAAGCTGCTCTGACATGCTTAAAAGTATACCTTCAAAGCTGTCAGAGCAGCATAGTGCATAGATCTGCAGCAGCGTCTATTGCAGGGAGTAGTACAGATAGGGATCTGCCGAATCCGCGCTTCACACAGCGCGGGTTCGGTTGGTCTCTCTCTGTACTATTCCCTGCAATAGACGCTGCTGCAGATCTATGCACTATGCTGCTCTGACAGCTTTGAAGGTATACTTTTAAGCTGTCAGAGCAGCTTTATACATAGATCAGCAGCAACGTCTATTAAAAGGATAGGGAGCCATTCAGCTTGCTGAGGTTGGGGAACACTGAGTTAATTCATTAAAACCATGTGAGTGACAGTTGGAAGCTCAGGAGCGGATTTAATTGTACCTAATGAAATGGGTCATGTTGGAGGGTCTGCACAGATATATATCAGCCATATCTGGGCTGACCCAATACAAGAATGCAGTCACATGGTCATTTGGCCATGAAGCGTCATTGGCTTCTGGCATACATTACTTAGCAGCTCTTCTGGAACATCTGTACAATTTAAACAGTTCTTTCTCCACACACGACACTAGACGCAAAAACATTATAATTATGACTTCTTTTTAATTGATCAACTGGAGACCCTTTATGTTTGGTGCAGACCACAAAATGGCTGACCCCACCATATCCAGGTGGCTATACACTTTCCAGTTCATATCCCCTCTTTTATATCACAAGAATAATCATTAATCTTCCAAAAATGCTAAATAGCAGCAATAATAGGTGCATGATTCACAGTGTGAAAATAAGAGAGGAATATTACACCTGGGCAAAACCAAGTTGATTGCAGGGGAGTCAAATTTAATCTGTTGCACACAGTATTAGAGTTGAGAGGTGATGTTTCCCAGCCCAAGTCTAAATAAAAGTGTAATAGTAATGCTGGTCAGTATCTGTGTGCAATAAGTAAAACAAAGTATTCTCCCTGCATGCAAAGAATACAATTCAAATTACTCCCAGTGCAATCAACATGGTTTTGCTCGGGATTAACTTTCCTCTTATTTTCAAACTCTGAATCAGGGCCAGGATGACAGAATATCCCTGTGTTGTCTGATTTCTCTTTGTTATCCTCCCTATTGTTTTTATTTTCTATATATATTCATTTCTCTGCTTTTTTTTTGTATCCTTTGCTCTTTCATTTTGCTCTCTGGTTGTATACCCTTTATGTGTGCCCATTGTTGTGTGTTGTACAGTATGTCTGTGCTGTTGTGTCTCTCACCCCTTTCCTATCTTCTTTCTTTTTCCTCTTATCTCTCAGTTTTCTGCAGTTCCATCTCTCCTTTCATTGCTTCTCTGTATTGTCCCGGGGAAGGTTGTCCATATAACCTACGAGCCGGGATGGCCTCTCTCTGATGAGTCTTCCTCCTCTACTTCTTCCCGCCAGGTACCATCCCTATTACATTTAGCCACTTATATGGAGAATAAGATTTAGGTAAATTTATGCTATTAAAAGGAAAGTGTAATCTTGCTTTGGGCTTATAACTCCTTTGTTCATTTTGGAAGACTTAGTACAGTAATCTAATCCTAAAATTTTCCTGTAATACAATGGTGCAGTTGCTGCTACTGTCATGCTCACATATAAACACCCTACCCATATCACATGATAGCTTCAGAGATATTTAGCTCTTATACCTTGCACCTCTCCTTTTTCTCCCTTATATTTTGTATGTGATGTAAAAGCACTTCCCATTCTATAATCAATTGGGTCTCCTAATCCAAATACCTTCAATAGCAAAATAACAGAGAAGGACTCCACTGACAGTGATTACATACATAACAAATTGTTTGAGCATTCAATTGTTTATTTTGGTGCAGCCATAAAGAGATACAGCCACAGTATATGGGTCTGATCTAGAGCTGAAATGACACCTTTTTATAAACTTGCTGCATGGGTCCCCTTCAGTGGTGTAAGTTCTTCCCACGTGCCCAGTGGCAAAGAGAGCTTTATTACTGGCTTGGGCCTGTTACCGGAGCGTTCAGAATCTAAATCCAGGACAGGTCACTTCAGAGGGGGGTAATGGATGTGCCCCCCTCAGGGCTAGTGCCCGGAACTTAGCGCTTCCATTGCCTCCGGTACTTCCGCCACTGGTCCCCTGCCTGGACAGGAGGTCCAGCTAATCAGAACGCGGACTGACAGGAGGCCTGTGCACTCAATTAGCAGCAGGAGAAATGAGTGGTGCTGGGAAACCATCCCGTTTAGCATATCACCTCCTGTTGGGACTGATAATCTGCGTAGTGTATGGTCAGATTAAGCGCAGTGATTTGGAAGACTAAGGGGCTGATTCAGAGTTGCACTGTCACCTTTTTTTAGGTGCAAGTGTAGACCTGAGCAATACCATGTGGAACTGCAAGGGGAGGCAGATTTTAATTGTAAAACCAGAACTAAAATTAGGAGGTGAAGTTTCTTAGCTCAATTCTATTTTATTGAATAAACATAAAACTATGTAGTATTTTAGTTCTATGTGTAAAAGTAACGTATTTTCCCTGCATGCAAATTTTTTTTCAATTAATTAACACCCCTTACTTTGAAAAATGGTTTAGCCGAGCTGTACACTTCCACCTAAAAAAAAGGTGTAAGTGCATCTCTGAATCAGCCCCTAAATATGTACACAGTGGAAGTGAGGACCAGGGTTGGGAAACACTGTCTTATATTCTCCTGCATTATACCACTCAGCCAATTGGCCTAAACCTATCAATTAGCATGTTTTATACTACCTGTCCAGAGTTGCTACTGTTGGCACTGTGGATAGAGCGTACACATTTGCTTTGTGCTCCCTGCTGCCGTGCAAAAACTCTGGATCAGGTCCTATGTCTGATGCTGATTGTGAGATAGATCTCTTATCAGTGGATATCTCTCTTTCCTTCTTATTGCCATTAGTAATATTGGACCGTATTCACATTTAAGAATGCTTTAGGTTCTTAATTATATGCAAAAATTAGTCCTCAGTTTTCATCTTCTTAGCCGACTTAAGAATACCACAGGGCTACCTTATCTTTCCCCATTTAAATGCCTTCTTCCATCTTTGTTCTTAATTTGTCCCAGCACACCCCTTTATTCTTAAATCCCTACGAACCCAGATGAACTGAGTCCCGTTTTTGTACATTGCATACATTCGGTTACTACGCATGGGCAGTTTATTGTGTGGAGTTTGATAAAGTAAGAACGGAAGAGCTTAACCGAGCCCACACTGTCCAATTTAAATACCTAACCCCACCCACTGTTCTTAAACTCATTCTTACAGATTGCTGGCATGCCCCTTCTTACAGATGTCATTAGGTTCTTAGATCAACTCCGTGCGTAATGAGACATATCTGTAACATTTTGCACGCGGCCTGCGTATTTTTAGTAACGTTATGAAGTCTGAATACGGCCCATTGTTCTTGAAAGTATTATTCAAAACAAACTTGTAGTAATGCATTAGGTTTTGAGTAACAAGGTAATGGACCTCTTTTGGTCTGTGGAAAGACTAATGCTGGGTACACACTACAAATTTTTTCTAACGACCGACAGATTAAACACAGGGTTGATGACTTTTAATAGCTTCCCTCCGGGAGATTCTGGAGAGAAGCCACAGATGTATGCAAGTCCCTTGACTATTAATTACTCTCTTTGTAACCATTAAGATTTTTATAAAATTTTTCAAAACAGGAGGGTACAGAAAGAAAGAAAGGGGATGGGGAAAACAATTACTCCCTTTTTAGTCTTAATAGAAATGGAGGTGGGGCTTGATGGCGCAAATTGCGTCAAGTCCCTCGCAGGAGATTTGCAGGCTCTCCCGGGAGAACTGCCCGAATATCGGGAGTCTCACAGACATTCCAGGAGAGTTGGCAACCCTGATTAAACGATTCTACTCATGATACAACCTCCATACACACTGCATAAGAATTGCAGGAGAAGAAAGGGAATCAACAGAAAACAAGCTAAAAAAAAAAAGCACTTTTCTCACGATATCATACTATCGTTCATCGGGCAAATTAGACTGTTTATAAAATCTATTCAAACGATACCATAAGCGATCACAGCAGATTGTTTGATCGTGCATGCATAAACGCTTCTACTATATTGTTTGAATTGGTCTTTTCATCGTGTGATTGGACCAATTATTGGGTGATAAAGTGTAGTGCAGCTTAAGACAGGCCTGGCCACCCTGTGGCTCTCCAGATGCTGTGAAAATACAATTCCCAGAATGCTTTAACTGCATAGGTATAGCTGTTACATGAAAAAGCATGCTGGGACTAATACTGTCACAACACCTGGAGAGCCACAGCTTGGCCAGGCCTGGACTAAGGGCTACGTTTACTAAACTTATCAAAGAAAAAATGTTGTCCATAGCAAGCAAACAGGTTCTAGCTCTCACTTTCCTATTATTTACTAGAGATTGTCATCTAGAATCTGATTGGTTGCTATGGGCAACATCTCCATTTTTCCTTATCAGATGGTTAGTAAATGATCTAGCCCTAAGACATTCTTTAGACATAATTGGTGGGTTATTTTTGTGTTAATAGGGTAGGGCAGACTTTACAATTTCCTGTGTTGCTTCCATGTAACTGCAGTTTTGCAATAGTTTACTCATGGATTGATTCAGATTTTGTGGGCAAGAGTCAAAAGAGGAGCAAATTAACAGCCAGCAGATGCATGACAGGGAGCTGATAAGGAGGTGGGAGCAACAGCAAGCAAACGTGCAAATCTGATCCTCTGAAGGATGTGCTATAAGCAAAAGGTTTTTTTTTTCCCCTTGCATTCAAAAAATACTATTAGTTTTAAGCCATCACATTGCTTCATTGTTGTCCTGGTGCAGACTTGCATTTTTAGCTTTGGATCAGCACCTGGGACCTGATTCAGACCTAAGAAGGAGCTTAAAATTAAGAGAGTAAAGTTACTCCTGGGCTAAACCATGTTGATTGCAGGGGAGTCATATTTCATCTGTTACAAACAGTATTAGAGTTGAGAGGTGATGTTTCCTACCCCAAGTCTAAATAACAGTGTGATAGTAACGCTGGTCAGTATCTGTGTGCAGTAAGCAATTCAAAAATATATACTTGCGTTCAAAGAATACAATTAACTTGACTCCCCCTGAAATCAACATGGTTTTGCCCAGGTGTAACTTTCCTCTCTTAATTTCAAGCTTCTCCTTAAGTCAGAATCAGGTCCGTGATGTTTGTTTAGAAGTGTATACTACAAAGTGCAGCTGGATTATTTATAGAATCCCAGCTTGAATTGCCTCCCATTGCAGTGCTGCACCAGCATGCCATTGTTCTTTGATTGCCAAGGGAAGTGGCTCCCAATAGGATGTATTGCACATATTACAATCGGGGTGTCAAAAAGAAATCCTGAGAATCCGGCCTGGATGTGCAACCCCCAGGTCACAAACCTGTTTTATCCAATAAGAAAATAACCTGTTTTGGGCTGGACTATGGAACTGTGAATAACTATCAAACTAAAATTAATATTTTCAATTTTATTCTGATATGAAGATCAACCATTGGGGATTAAGTTGGTTTGGATTGCAGGTTAAAGGTTACAAATCTGATTAGTTTCCATAAAGTCTCCACATACAGTCAATAGCAGACAGCTATGTCTTGGCTGTTATATGTTATATATATAATCCGTGATAACAAAGGTCCCTTATTATTTGTTTGATGCCCTTTCAGGTGGACACACTCCTATTCTCAGAGTTTATGGAATGGAAGGAGAAACCAACTCTAGACAGATCCTGCCCCTTCCTGTCACGTATCTATCAAGAGGATATTACACCATGCTTGGACTTTGCAAAAAGGGAGGTGAGTGGAAACCTTAGGTACATATGTAATAGCCTCCAAAATGGCCAATACTAAGACCATTCACATGAAACAAATCCCAGAAATACAGGTTAGAACCTGCATAATAAAAGGGCAAGAGGGTCTATTAGTCATGAAATGCAATCTAATGTTGAGAGACATAGTAACGTAGTAAAAACCAGGGGCTTTAACTAGGGGTGTGCGATAGGGGCAGCTGCCCAGGGTGCAGATATTAAGGGGGCACCAGTAAGTTAGTATTTATGGTTATATTGGTTTGGAATTGAGGGTCAGGGGGCACCATTTTTCCTTTTTGCCCCTGGTGCTAAAATTTCTACTTACGGCTCTGTAAAAACTTGTTTATTATTGCGGCCCCCGTCGCTACGCTATTAGCGCATACCTGCTATTCCAGCTGCTTGCGCAAGCGCCGGATGGATGGAGCGCGATCGGATTTTACTGTGTCAGTCAGTCAGTCAGTTCTGTCTGTTCTGTTTCTGTCCCAAAAACTTCCCAAAAATGCTGACTATAATTAACTTGCCACAGAGTGAGGAAGAAGCATTTGCCTTTTTCCAAGGAAGAGGCATTTTGCCTAGACACAGGAAGTGTGTCAATGGCCATGACATGACCTTATATGTCAGTGACAATATGTGGCGCTGTAACACTAAAATGTGCAAGAAAAAAACCAGTGTCAGGGCTGACAACTGGTTTCATGGTTGCAGGACTCCGTTTTTAACAGCCCTGAGGTTTATATATTGCTGGTCAGAGGAGCTGACATCCATAAAGTGGTGTGACAAGCAGCTGAATATGGGCCAAAATAGCACCGTCAACTGGAACAATTACATGCGTGAAGTGTGCTCACTGCAACTCATGCGTCAACCCCAAAGAAAAATAGGGGGCCCTGGGCAAATAGTTGAAATTGACGAGAGTCTGTTTGTCAGGAGAAGGAGTAATGTTGGCAGGCTTTTGCCCCAACAATGGGTCTTTGGAGGAGTATGCAGAGAGAGTGGTGCCTGCTTTCTAGTTCAGGTCCCCAACAGAGAGGCTGGCACACATTGAGGATGGCTTTCATATTTATTCTGATTGCTGGCGTGGCTATAGCACTGAGGAGCTGGAAAAAGCAGGCTACACCCATGCCACTGTCAACCATAAATACAACTTTTTAGATCCATCAACAGGTGCACATACCCAGAACGTCGAAAGAATGTGGGGCTCTGCTAAATGGAGGAACAAGAAACAAAGGGGGACTGCTCACCACCACCTTCAGGCGTACCTTGCAGAGTTCATGTGGAGGAAAAGTCTGGGAGACGAAAACCCCTTTGATGCCATCTTGCAAGGCATCGCGGACATCTGGCCGCCTCTCTCTTAAAACGTAAGTGACATTCTTACCTTTCTTGACAATCTTCATGTCTTCTAAACAATAATCCTGTTTTTGTAATCCACAGGGAGCCGAAAGAATCCATCCGCACTCGCCGCATGTGAAAAAAAAACAAAAAAAAACACTACACAAGTCACGTAAACCGACGCCGTCCAGCAGGGGCAGTAACGCCCCGTTCATCAGGGGGCCGCAATAATAAAGTACCAATGCCAGTCTTGTGTACCCAGTCAATTGTCATTGCCTTATGTTCGCAGCCTTGATTATTTTGGCATCTAACTCTATTTAATTTCCTCTTTGACTATCCCTCTCTCTCTCTTTCTCTCTCACATTATTTTATCAGCTGCTTGTTTTTTACTTCAGAGTTGGCAACACTGCACCTATCGGCTGTCTCATTCCTTTTCATCCTCGCCTAATCTCTTCTTTTATACAAAACTCTATGACTGATTTTTGTAATTTCTTCTATTTGAATTTTTCACTTAATTGTTGTATAAGCATAAACCGTGTCACGATTCTCTGCGCTTTATATCGTCCTAGTTGTCGGAGCAGGTTCTCACTGCTGTAGCAGACAATACTTTATCAGTGGAACCAGTAATACAGCCCGTGCTGCCTGTGGTTAAAGCATCTGCCGTGGAACGTGGTGGGCCCAGGTAATCTATCTCATCACTCAGATTACCTTTGCGTAAAAAACAAAACATTGCATGGAAACACTGCAAAATATTAGAACACAGCAAAATATCCTCTGTGCTGCTTTGGGGTCCAATATACTTGAGATCTGTAGACATCCAATGACAACAGACCTGTTTTGTTTTTGTTCTTTCTTTTCTCCCTTTTAGTGGGTGTCGGGTGGAGGTCTTAACGTAAGTGTGACAAGAAGACTCCTATTAATCCACTAATCAGGCATTTTAATCAGAGAATGGCTTAAGGGACTGTTTCTAATCTTGTAATTGCTGAGCTAATATTTTGCTTTGTGTGCTTGGAGTGTGGACAATATTGCACTAGGATACACAAGCAGAATGATCTGAATCACAAGGACTGTTCTCCTGTTGCTACAGATAACATGCATGCCTTGGTATTAACAATTGATGCCTTCCAAATAAATGCATTGTTTATTTGATTAAAGCAGCAAACCCATAAAACCTTAAGGCAAGCAACTTGGGGCAATCGAGCTGCTGGGAAACTACAATTCTTATCGGGGTAGAACATGTATCAGCTATGTTGGAGCATCCTGGGAGTTGTAGTTTCACCCACACCTGGAGTGCCAAATGATAGCTGTGCCTGCCTCAAGGGGTGTTTTTGCAACATAAATGCATGCTGAGATCTGGAAAATGATCACTTAAGGGGTGTTTTTGCAACATAAATGCATGCTGAGATCTGGAAAATGATCACTTTCCCTGGATGTTTCTTCAGGCTTCTTTTAAGGTCAGCAAAGTTTCTTCAGTTTTAATTAACTACCGTGGCAACCATAGTTACATGACACAAGGGACCGTATTCAGGCTTAAGAAGCAGCTGCTTCTTAAGTATGGTCTTTCATGACATGTCCAACTACACATGTATAGTAGGTCATTTATGCAGTCTACGTGCCATTTAGATGCATAGATTGAGTACGTACGAGTGTGGGTCCCAGTTGCGAACGGCCATATTTCGATAGGGCTATTCGCTCCCAGTCAGTTCCGAACTGGCTGGAATGTCGATTGCTTATGCCTCGATGAGGCATAGCAATCAATCCCCATAGCACTGAACACGGTGCTCCGAAAGGTAAGCATACCCACTCCCTAACCCCCTCCCTGCAGCCTAACCCTTAGTCTTGCCTCTCCCATCTTGCAGCCTGACCCTAAGTTCCCGGGGAGGATTACTCACCTCTCTGGCGGCAGCTCTTTTGAAAATGAATGGGTGAGTATGCGAATTGCATAATCGCCCATTCATAAAAAAAAAGTTTTGCGATGTCTCTCATTTCAAATAGGGACAGCCGAAAAGCTACTTTCGTCTGTCCTTAATTTGCAATGAGACACATCGCAGTGGGGACTCACAACGAGTACGTATGATCTATAACTACTGCACGTACTTTAGGAATAAGAGAGAGGCGTGCCAAGGCAGCCTCTAGGACAGTGGTGGGGGAACCTGGGTAAATTACCCCAAATATGGTAAAAATGAAATTCCCGGGGGTAATGGACGGTCGCACTGCCGAGACACAGCCGGGCATGCATATAAATCTACCGTCCATTACCCCCAGGATTTTCATTTCATTGCATATAGACTCTATATATAGATTCTATATGCATGCCCGGCTGTGTGTGTGTGGCAGGCGGGACCCGGCTTTTTCTTCTTCCGTACTGTTTGTCTTCCGGGCGTGACGTCATCACGCCCGGAATTTAAAGAGGAGCGCGCGGAGATTAGCTCAGCAGGGAGCCAGAAGCCAGAAAACAGAAGATTAAAGAAGAAAGAAGGTCAAATAAAAGGTAAGTAAAGGAGCAGAGGGGCAGCAGATGAAGGGGGACAGTATGTGATGAAGGGGCAGCAGATGAAGGGGGACAGTATGTGATGAAAGAGCGCGCGGAGCTCAGCAGGGAGCCAGAAGCCAGAAAACAGAAGATTAAAGAAGAAAGAAGGTCAAATAAAAGGTAAGTAAAGGAGCAGAGGGGCAGCAGATGAAGGGGGACAGTATGTTATGTAGGGGCAGCAGATGAAATGAAGCAGTATGTGATGAGGGGGCAGCAGATGAAAGGGGGGCAGTATGTGATGAAGGGAGGCAGTATGTGATAGAGGGGCAGCAAATGAAGACAGACAGTATGTGATGAAGGGGCAGCAGATGAAGGGGGACAGTATGTGATGAAAGGGGACAGTATGTGATAGAGGGGCAGCAGATGAAGGAGGACAGTATGTGATGAAGGAGCAGCAGTTGAAGGGGGACAGTATGTGATGAAGGGGCAGCAGTTGAAGGGAGACAGTATGTGATAGAGGGGCAGCAGATGAAGGAGGACAGTATGTGATGAAGGAGCAGCAGTTGAAGGGGGACAGTATGTGATGAAGAGGGGCAGCAGGAGGACAATATGTGATGAAGGGCAGCAGATGAAGGAGGACAGTATGTGATGAAGGAGCAGCAGTTGAAGGGGGACAGTATGTGATGAAGAGGGGCAGCAGGAGGACAATATGTGATGAAGGGCAGCAGATGAAGGAGGACAGTATGTGATGAAGGAGCAGCAGTTGAAGGGGGACAGTATGTGATGAAGAGGGGCAGCAGGAGGACAATATGTGATGAAGGGCAGCAGATGAAGGAGGACAGTATGTGATGAAGG
>WWET01000027.1:183024-202580 GCA_011038615.1 Limnodynastes dumerilii
CCCAGCCCTCCCCCTGCCGTACTAACTACGGCGGGCGTAAGATCGGCTAAAAAGCCGGTCTGCGCTTGCGCAGGGCAGATATTGGCCAGCGTAGCTACGGCAACGCCCCGATCGTGGATCGGGCGTCCGTAGCAGCGCCGTAGTAATGCTGGAGGGGGTGTCCCCCAGCGTTACTACGTTCAGGTTAGTGTAGGTGGGCGGGGGGAGGTAGTTTAATGAGGGAGGGGTTTGCGGCCAAAAGCTCCTGTGCGAGCGTATTTTCCCTTGCTTAGACCGGCTGAAGTTAGGGTAGTCTTCAGCCGGCGTAAGCAAGGGAAAATACGCTCGCACAGTGGGAGTGTCGGGGAGAGTGCATGGCGATATGCTGTGCTTTACTAAGAGTTATGGATCAGGCCCAATGTGTGGCCCTTTTTAGTTGTTGAGAAGGGTCTTGGCTCGATGAAACCTGCATCAATCAGGGTTATGGACCTGGGGCTGGATTCAGACTTAAGGAGCATGAAATTAGAGAGGAAAGTTACTCCTGGGCTAAACCATGCTGATTCAGGGGGAGTCAAGGTAATTGTATTCTTTGCATGCAGGGATATATCTTTGAATTGCTTACTGCGTACAGATAATGACCAGCTTTACTATCACACTGTTATTCAGACTTGGGATAGGAAACACCTCTCACCTCTAATACTGTTTGCAACAGATGAAATATGACTCCCCTGCAATCAACATGGTTTAGCCCCGGAGTAACTTTCCTCTCTTAACTTCAAGCTCCTTCTTAAGTCTGGATCCAGCCCCTGGTCATTCACGTCTAAACAAATAGCTGCACTTTCTTTGTTGAATAAGACGTTATCGCTCTATGTATTGTATTATATACAGTAAAGGTGCATACACACTATACAATTATCTGGCAGATATCTGAAAGATCTGGCTGTTGGAATGAAAATGTGGTAATGAATGAGAGCAACTGACAATATGATTTGCTCTCATCCACTACCAGATTTCCATCCCAACTGCCAGATCTTTCAGATATCTGCCAAATAATTGTATAGTGTGTATGCACCTTAACTCCTCAATAAAATTTTGTTATGTGCTATTCATTTATTTGGTGGATGATGGGGACTAGTCGTATGCAAGGAGATCCCCCCGATGGGGTGACGCTCCTTAACCCGCATGCCTTATCCCTGGAAAGAGTTCCTGGCTTTATATTTTGCAGAGGCAGACTGGGCACAGACAGCTGTAGGGGGCAGCGTGGAGATCACCGTCAGCTGTCTGACAGGCAGTAATAGTGTCCGGCTGTCTGATAAGCTGTTACTAGCAGCAGTAGTGGGCAGAGCCCACAGATCACTGGCGACTGTGTAATGAGCCATTACTATTACAGTCTGTCAGAGAGAGACACCATAAAGATATCTGCATGAACCCCCTTTAGGATCATGTCCCATAGTTTGATTGCACAATAAAAAAAGTAAAAAATATCTTTACTAAAATCACCCTGTTATAATTGTCTACGTCATAATAATAACTATTTCATGCTGGCTTAAGTATACATGGATACATTATAGACCTAAAAAGCTTTGAAGAAAATAAAAACCTGTAATATACATATCATTCATGGCTTCTACTCACTGATGCTCGATCTGAAAGTTGAGGTGCCCGCTGAACCAGTCATTAAAGAAGGATTGTTCAACATTGCATGTCGCTGCCAGCTGTAGAGAGAAATGATACCTCTTCACGGACTGATTTACACGTCAGTTTCCAAACTAGCTGCTTATAATGGATCTTAGGGCCGTATAACATATATGTCCGGTGTTTAGCGTTTTTTCCTACTGAGCATGCGTAGTACAATTTTTACGTTATCTACGTATCTTTTCCTTACGTAGATTGCGTAGATGCGGTCTTCCATAACTACGCTGTAGTTACAGACACCCTGATCCAGGGCTCCCTGAAAAATTGATTACGCCAGGCAACATCTGCCCGGCGCATGCACAGAACGGCATAAATGCCGTTCTTACACATACGTAAGATACGGTGGCCGTAGGTCTAGATCAGCCCCTAAGTCTCAGGAGTGACTTATTTTACTTGGATGGATAAGAGAGAGAGAGAGATCTCAGTAGGTTATTATAGAACAACAGACAGACTATTAGTCTAGTAGATTTGCAAATAATCTTTCCACTAACAATTACGCACATACCAAGTTTATCTATCTGGTGTACAGGTTTACATAGTGATATAATTAGCCCAGGAGATTGCTAGTATGCCTATTTATAAAGCTCACTATGGATTAAAGATTCCCTGAGGTCACCTAATACACTTATGAGGAGCCTGGCTCTTACCTGACTGCCCAGCCAGTCTCTGTACTTCTCATGGTCAATTTCCATAGGAATGTGATTCATCTGTGTGACCCAGACAAACCAATGGGATTCAAAAAACCTGGAGAAAAACACCCTTGTATTGTTAACTCATCCTGTGGTTTAACTGTAAGACCAATGACCAGGTGACACAGCAAAGCATTAATCTCTTGCATATATTATATGGATGAGCAGCGAGGTGGTAGACTAGGCCATAGAATAAAATTCTAAAGTTACCTTATTCATCAATGAAACAATCATACACAAAATATTTCGTTTTTTTAAGCACTTAAGTAAACCTGATAACAGTTTGTGACTGAGCTACAAGTTCATGTATCAAGAACGATCGATGCATCATTTGTTTATCTTCTGGAACAAGTAAATAGTCACATATGCTCTGTTAAAGAGCAACTAGGTCAATGTCACATGCTCCTCTCAGCCCGCCCTGGTCTTGGATTGGTGATGGCTGTGCTTTGTCTTGATGGCAGTGTGTGTCAGCATTGCAGGTGTATTATTACCAAGTTAATAATGAAGGACTGGATTCACAGATGCGCGTGTCCAAAGTACACAATTATACGCGCCCCTGTAGTAAGGAAACACCCATGACACACCCCTAGCATGGACAGGTTATCGGGGACTTACGCATCCATAGGGCACCCTTATCTACATGTGTAGTTACGCACGTATATGTTACTTATGTATGTGTGTACTTTACTAACCACGCCTTCAAAAACCCATTTAAATGCTTCCCCCTACCCACGTTCACGTAACTTCTAACGTACGGAAGAAAACCACGCCCCTCTGTATGTATGTCACTAAGTGCGATTTACAAGTCTGTGTCTAAAGGACTTACCTGCGTATATACTACGTATCTTGCGTTGAAAAAGTTACGACGCATGTGCAGTTAATCCGCTCCTAAAAATTTGCAGGCAAAAACTAGCAAATTCGTATCTGTGAATTCGGTCCGAAATGTTAAGAAACCTCAAGGGGTGTTTATAATGAAGCTGCGTGTTGTGTTTTAGGTGTTGGTTTGTAAATAAGTAGGTCTTGGTATGTCCTACTGGCTGCTTACCTGACAACAGTAAGTAAGGCAATGGCTCCAAAAACTCCAAAATAAGGAACGAATGTGATAAAGTATCGAAGGTAATAAGACATGGACCAAGCCAGATCCTGCAAATAAAAAGCAAGAACCAGGGCATTAATAAAAAAAATATCAGCAGGACATTTTCAAGGTGGACACCTCTGAACTCTTTTTACTATATTAGAGGGTGCTATGAGCAGCAGCTGATGGCTAACAAAAGTCCATGGGCTAGATTTATTAAACTGCAGAAAAGCACAAATAGAGATGTTGCCGCAGCAACCAGATTCTTGCTGACATTTTCTAGTTTGTAATAGGAAAGCGAGAGCTGGAATCTCATTGGTTACTATGAGCAACGGGCCCGATCCAGACCTATGCTCAAGTGCGTTTTTACGATGGTCATAAGCGTAAAAAACGGCTATTTGTACTTACTGCGCATGTGCAGGGCAGATGTTACGCTCAGAAATTCTGAGCGTATGGGCCTTGAGCGTACCAGCTTCGTAACAACGCTTGAGGGGTTGTGCCTGCCATACGAAATCCATAAATCCGCACCGAAGGCAGGGTGAGCCATTTAAATCATACAGTATGGGCGTGTTAAGCGGCGCAACTACACAATGAGCTTACGGACGCCCGCGGTTACGATCAGAAAAGTTAGGGTAGGGTTTGCTGGGCATAAGTAGGAAAAACTAAGTACGACCAACGGGAGTGCATCGTAGGTACGCTGGCGTAAATATGCTACGCACATAAGCGCTTCATGAGCGTAGGTCTGGATCAGGCCCAACATCACCACTTTTCCTTTTTCCGCAGCTTAGTAAAACTGGCCCCATGTGTGGTCAGTGGGATTTAATTGGAAAAGTACAAGAATGCATTATATTTGGGTGACTACGTGAAGAGAAAAAAAACAAGAAAGAGTAGTATTTGATTTACAAAGTACTCAGAAGATCCTTTTAATCAGAGCTTTTCATTATATAGAAAGTAACGTAACTATTAGACCACTCTGCATAATTTTGATTAAAATGAACTTGTAAGTATTCTGTAAACAAAGCAATCCTCTTGCTTGTTTTTCTTGTCGTCCTATACTAATGAAGAAAACTTCAGATTATCTTTAAGAGAGCAGCTGTTTAGAATATAGTCCATTGTACCTCCTGTGCCTGATATTTAAGCGCTTGGTCTATTCTAAGGGAATTTTTGTCCCAGATAAAGTCTTTTTTTTCTCTTGCTCATGTGTCACAGTAATCATCGCATTAGATTTAGGGTGATCTCTGTTTGGAGGTTGTATATTCTTCCCTTACTTTTGTGGGTTTGCTTTCAGTAACCCCTTTCCTTTCACCCTCCAATATCATTGTAGAAGCTGAAATATTTCTAACAGAGTGAAATTTAGTGAGGATGGGCTGGATCCAGACTTAAGAAGGAGTTTGAAATTAAGGACCCGATTTACACTTAAGAATCTTCTTAAAATAAGAACTTAAAGTCACATCTGGGCTAAACCATGTTGATTGCAGGAGAGTCATATTTCATCTGTTGCAAACAGTATTAGTGTTGAGAGGTGATATTTCCCAGCCCAAGTTTAAATAACAGTGTTATAGTAAAGCTGGTCAGTATCTGTGTGCAATAAGCAATTCAAAGAGATATCCCTGCATGCAAGGTAAAAGCAGCCATTTCTTCCACTGCCTGCCGCTCCTATAACCATCAGTGTAAAGACAGAATGACACTTGACGCAGTGGGATAATTAGGGTGGGAGTATGGGGTGCAGCTGCTATAAGGCCAGGAGGAAAGGGACACTGCCAAAGGGTGGCAGCTTAAAACAGCGCTTGTCACCGAGACTATGGGCCAGATCAAGACTTAATGACAAACGTCTTACGCAGAGTGCGTTAAGACAGATAGTGCACTATAGGTGCCATGCGTTTAGAGGACCGTACGTCTGGGCGTGACAACACTCCATAAGTGTGAAGATATGCAATGTTGGGGGGGACAGTATGGGTTGGGTTAGGCACTTCCATACGTCAGAGCATTCCTTCCGAACAGCAATATGCACAGAGAAGTTAAGGGTGGGTTATGGACACACAAGTCAGCTACAATCCGCACGTGAGATAGAAGTGCACTATCCACTTTTATTAACTCCATGCAGACGGAAAATGATCTTAAGTCATAATATGGTCCTAGCAGTAAGCGCTTTCTTAAGTATTCAGCCTCTGACAACTGCCTCATACAGAGGAGGGGCCTGGCGAGAGTTCAACTTCCCCTTCAATCCAGACTCTGGCCCTTCTCTATGCTACAGGGTCTGGGTCATAGAAACATAGAAAGTGACGGCAGATAAGAGCCACATGGCCCATCCAGTCTGCCCAGTTGTTTATTTAAAACTATACTGACCCTAGACCCTATTTCCCCGCAATTTAGTTTACAATTTAGGATATCCTTATATTTATCCCAAGCATGTTTACACTGTTCTACTGTACTGGCCTCAACCACCTTAGATGGGAGAATATTCCACTTATCTATCACCCTTCCAGTGAAGTCATTTTTCCGCACATTTCCTCTGAATCTACCGCCCTCCAGTTTATATTCATGCCCTCGTGTTCTATTACACCTCTTCCTTTGAAAAATACCACCCTCCCCTAGCTGGTCACAACCTTTGATGTATTTAAAAGCTGCTATGATGTCCCCCCTCTCCCTTCTCTGCTCCAAGCTATACATGTTTAGTTCCTCTAGCCTTTCTTGATATGATTTGTGACACAGGCCATGGACCATTTTAGTTGCTCTTCTTTGCACAGTCTCTAATGTATTTATGTCTTTCTGGAGATATGGCCTCCATAACTGAACACAGTATTCTAGGTGAGGGCGTACCAACGATCTATAAAGGTGCATCACTACTTCCTCTCCCTATGCAACCAAGCATCTGACTTCCCTTTGTCATTGCTTTGTTACATTGCTTGGCTTCCTTTAAGTCACTGGAAATAATGACTCCTAGATCCCTTTCCTCCTCAGTAGATTCTAATGTAATGCCATTAAGGATATAATCTACTTCAAACACCTGCCCCCCCAGTGAAGGATGGCACTTGTATGAATATCAGAAACAAGCACAGATCAGAATCAGTTATCTGAAGCTTGCAGGATTCTTCAAGTCTGTACAATTGGACCAGTCACAGGAAGTCCCAGACTGCTGCTGTTTAGGGGTTGCCGCATAGCAAGACACTCTATAAAAGACAGTGCTGTTGTGGATTGTGTTATGGTGGAGTGTACTTACCACCCAGTCTTTGCGAATTATCATTGTCTTCATAATCTGGACAGTGAAGTATACAGGGATCAGAAGCGGGGGGCCGACTGCAAGAGAAGTAAGGGACGTTAGTGTCATGGAAATGGACACTGAGGGGGACATGCAGATTTTTGCATGATGTTGTATTTTGTGGATTTATTTGCGCTGGTTATTATCAGAAAACAGTCACACGCAAATGATCGCTATTCTCAGTCATGGGCAGTGCAGACATACAGCACCTTGTGACCCCATGCTCGCTCCCTCGTTGGGGTATAACTACAGAGGGTTTAAGGAATGTGACTGCTATGGGGCCTGGAGGAGGGGGGACCATGGCAGCCGCTCCCCCGGCACTGTAAGCAGGCTTGGAATCCCATGTATGACTACTGAGCACCAAGCACTTAAAATGCCAAGTGCTGTTTTATTCTGTCAGCCTCCGACAACAGCAGCAGACCCGTCCCCAATCCTGCCACCCATCCAAACTTGGGCCCCTCCTCCTTGCTATGGGGCCCTGAGTCGCTTGTGTTCCACCCCTGGTCCCAACAGTGGGCCAAGTATTGTAAGCATGGGCATAACTAAAAGGGGGGTTTGGGGGTTCAAACCCCCCCCCATCGAAAATGAAATTTACACTAAATAGAATGGGATTTCCATAGTAGATACTCAAAAGATCGGTTGGCACAAGGAAAGGTGTCACTGAAACAGGCCAGACAGCAGGCAGCGTGGGTGACGCGGCAAGTAAACAACGCACACATAGCCAATTTATAGCTTACACTTGGGATGGCGCGTCGTTAGAGAAATACAGATCGCGGCATATAAGTTGAACAATGGCCTTGAATGCGCAGTGACAAATTTTCAGGGCTCAAGCGAATGCGGTATGAGGTGCGACGCGAGAGGGGCCATGCGTAAGTATAGCGTTCGAGAGGGGCCACGTGTAAGTATAGCGTTCTACAATGTACCTGCGCGGACGACCGCCATTTTTGTTCAACCTTTGTGCCGCGGATTGTACCTTCTCTGCGTCATTATTCTAAGATTGTTAGTATTGATTCAAAGCTAAAGCAGTGCGGTGCATCGTGCATAACGTGTAGGTACCAGTGACTGATGCACATGAAAAAATTCAACGAATCAGTGATTTTTTTAAGCTTGTGGTGGCCGCTAAAAGGAAAACTGAAACTGGCGATTTCAATTAGGTACCTTAGTACTTACCTAGGTAGGTAGGTATTTTGTTTTGTTTTTTGAAAACCAAAACCCCCCCATGAAAAAGCTATAGCTACGCCCATGATTGTAAGAATGTGTTTATGCAGTCTACAATTTGTTGTCAAATACACAGTTGTGACACAGTGTATTGATTAGGTATATCGATTTACCCCTGCGCGACCCCTGGCATTTTCATTACTGATGGAGCGACCCTACGTAAGCTGAACCAGCTTTCCTTAAACATGTATAGTACTCTGAATAGGTCAGCAAATACAAATGCATTTGTTTTGTGTTCACCCGCCATTACCTTATTCTATCATAATGCCGAATGACCGTGGATTATTTTCACTAAGCTGAAGTCTAGATCAGTATGCAGAGAAGGCATAATACCAGGGCACGCTCATTTTTACAAACACAATCTAGTCCCTCTAAAGTTTTACTTTTCTAAGGTCTGGGTAGATAAGAATACTTTTGCTTGCAAGTAGCACAGCTACGTGGTTAAAATATTTGCACAACATTGATGCTCAACATTGGTTTATTAAACCTTTAGACCATTTTTGGCCTTATTCTAGGCTGTGCCTCTACATGAACAGCAGAAACACGCCCATGCTGTATTTTACCCAATGCTGAAAACGCTGCAGCTTCAGTCAAAAGGTACATACCTCCCAAACTTACCAGATGGCAAATGGGAGAAAATAAGCTGCGGGTTTGGAAAAATGGAGATGTTGCCCATAGCAACCAGATTTTAACTGACATTCTTTAGTATGTAAAAAGAAAGGGAGAGCTAGAATCTGATTGGTTGCTATAGGCAACATCTCCACTTTTCCAAACCTGCAGCTTAGTAAATCTGGTCCTATGGGGGTGTGTGTGTGTGTGTGTGTGTGTGTACACATATATGCATGCTTAGTGCAAAAAGAAAATGTACTCAGAAATGCATTTTTCTTACTTACATTTTATCTATTTTACTTAGGGCATTTATTGTGATAATATAAGTTGCAGAATTAAATAAAAAAAAAATAAACAAACAGATAGTTTAAGGTAACAAATCCAAAAACATTATTTTGCTGTCCTGGGAGATTTCAGGGGATTTTATTCTGTTTGTTTAGTTTTTTAGACAGAAAAACTGAAAGAAATAAGAATACAGATAAACAGATATATTTCCTCTCTGTGATTTCCACACTCAATAAACTATTGTCTATTTACTCACTCAGAAAAAAATACTGATGTTGGTAATTATAGGGCAGAATCTTTAACTTCTTCTTGCCGTACTATAAAGAGGAGGAGAATATTGTTAGTGTGTACAGCACAGCAATGTTATATTTAATCAATATATATGTACATACATAGTTTTTACTTTACAAATGTTACTGAAACTAACAAAACTCCACACATAGCTGAACTTTACAGTCACGCCCATCAGATGGGATACGTTTCATAGGAGAGATAGTAAACAGTAAAAAGCAGCATATGACTGGATAGAAGTCAAAGAAGGTGGCATGTGATTGGTTAGCTGCACTCTGCATCCAATTACATACCACCATCTTTTTTTACCAGAGGTACATGCTTGACGTTGGAAATACATTTCATAGTTTGTGATTTATTGAGATGGAATAAAAATAAATATTATAGCAGTAAAGTGACATTTGGCACATACCTCCACAGGTTGCGTTTCCCCCAGCACAAAAATGTGTACCATGTTCACATCGGGATCCTTACTGAATATATTAGGCTTGGCATGATGCTGAAAATGGCGGTGATTCCACCAGTTGGCTGATGCTCCCTGCAGGCAGATAAACCCATTTCAGCTGGGAAGCAAAATATCAATGTATCAATCCCTCCAAAACTCCCATGTTTTCAAGTGATTTATATTTACGCTCCACAGAGATTATGGGCCTGATCCAGACCTACGCTGGTGTGCGTAGCGTATTATCGCCGAACGTACCACCGATGCTCGTACCTAGTTTAGAATCCACACGCTCGGCAAACCCTACCCTAACTTTTGTGTTTCGTTCCCGCGGCCGTCCGTACGTTCATTGCGTATAAACGACGCTTAGCATGCCCATACTGTACAATTTAAATGGCTCCCCCCGCCTACATTCCTTAACTGCTGCCTCCGTACTAACTTCGTACTATAAACACGCCCCGTTGTCGGAAAAACCGCAAACAATACGGACGCCAGAATCGCCGCTACGAAAAGATCTTTGGTATGACCGGAAGTTGTCACTATGGCATGCACGGTGCGTTTTTACTGCCGTTTTTATGCTTACGATCAGCGTTAGCTCGCATGCGAGTGTAGGTCTGGATCAGGCCCTATGACTTTATAAGCTATAGACCAGGTGGTGCCGCAGATGTTGCAAAACATTATGGGACTAGTAGTTTCAAAACAATTGCAGATTGCCTATTCCTGCTACAGACAATAAGGGGGGATTCATTAAATGCCAAAATACCTTAGGGTTTCTGACTCTCCTGGACTTGACAACGTAATTTTTTGTCCAGGGACTGGAGGAGAGGGGGGCCTGTGGCAGCCACACCCCTGCAGCCACCTATGCAAGCTGTCAAGGGTTGACTGCAAAAACAGCACTACAGCGCTCCGCACCAATACATGAAGTAATGAGTGCTGTTTTAAGCTGTCAACCTCTGACAGCTTATTTTGTGCAGATGGGCTTGCTGAGCTCCACCCCCAATACCACATGGCTCCACCCAGTCCCACCTATCCAGACTCAGCACTGCCTCCTTGCTAAGGGGCCCAAGCCTGTCACGTTCCACCCTTGACCATCAAGATTTTGCAACCAAACACCAATTGTGTTAGGTCATCTAGGTCATCTATAGGTTATTGAATCAGAAAGGAAGTTATGAAGTACAAATCATCATCACTTATACAATAACGTGTCCCTATTCAGCCCCCACCAGCTATCAATCCCATTATTACAGCACCTTTAGGTGGCCGATGACAAACTTATGGCCAATGTGGTTCCACTTGGACTTTTTAAAAACAGACAGGTGTCCAAAATCGTGCTGCAGCCAACCGGCCTGGGCCTGAAGTGAGGAAAAAAAAGGAATTTGAAGCAAAATATAATACTACACAGGTATAATAGGTATAGGTAACACATAGAAAGGTGAAACCACAACCTCTACTACACGCCAAAAACATAAGTATAATCTGTCAAAGCCTTATGGTATCTTCATAACACAGGGCCAAATTTACTAAGTTGCGGGTTTGGAAAAGTGGAGATGTTGCCCATAGCAACCAATCAGATTTTATCTAACATTCTCTACAATGTAAAAAGAAAAAGTGGGAGTTAGAATCTGATTGGTTGCTATAGGCAACATCTCCACTTTTCCTTTCTCTCAACTTAGTAAATCTCCTTGGAGTGGCAAAGGTTGCCTTTACCTCACCTTCATTTTGGCAGAAGATAGAAGACTGATATAAATGAATTACTTGGCAGTTTAGATGGTCATCAACTAACCTGTGATATTGTGAGAAGCAGAATGGTGATCAGGGTGGGTATCCATCCGTTCCCCAGGTAGTAGAGTGTAGCCCAGGCAAGAATCTCCAGGACAATGATCTGTGAGAGATAGAGGCCGAAAAACAACACGCTGGCGCTGAAAAGTCCCATGTCTTCTGCTGTCTTGCGTAGCTTTCGGAAGTCTTCCACCTGCTCTGCCTGTATCGGGTAAACGTAAGAGCAGGGGAGTTGTTTAAAGGTTAGAGTTGACCATCTTTCAAGGTCGTATATTCCTGTATATGAGCACATTTAGTCTTCCCTCTTATTCTTATAGTGCTTTTAGATTACACTTCAGTACTTTTACATAACTTCAGATTTTAATGGATCAGATCCATAGATCAGGTTATTTTGTGTTCAGAAACCTGAACACTGAATACAAGGCTGCCCTTAGCGGGGGAGAGACCTGTGCTAAAGCTTCCTTGGCGGGGCATTCCTCCCAATATCTTGTGCATTCAAAGGTTGGCCACCAATCCGCACACGCCTGAATTGCCCATGCCTCCAGCTGATTAGTAGTTTATATACAGTGTTTAGCACAGTGGATGGGATTAGCCAGAGCTGCAATCCATAAGCATAGTGGTTAGTAGTTCTGGCCAACCCCGGCTTCTACTACTGTAGCAATTGGCCGTGGTTCTGTGAATGAAGCTGGCGGGGGCCCCCAAGGGCAGGGTGCCCGGGGCCCAGTTCAAATGCTATCGGCGTAAAGCTTGAGATCCACTGATGTATATCCGCTTTTTCAATGCATCCTAGCAACTACACCATTAACCACTACCCTAGCGCAGCCTTCTGAGACCCATACTCACCTTAAGTTTTTCAACCCATGCAAACATATAATGGCTTCAGGACATAAGTTTGGATCAGCATGCAGCCTATCCGCACGCCATTACGGTACACTGTAATACCATGCACATGTGTGAGCACCACCAGTCAGAAGCTGGAAAGCCAACAGCAGGGAATACGTGAAAATCAGAGGCCAGGAATCAGTCCAAAGTGAGGCGGTTTCTGCATTAATTTTACTGAGCCAACTTTTGAAAATGAATAACAGGGATATTGTAGTAAAGCTGTATTTTTCATTTCTGTCTCCGTTATTGAAGTCACATTGTCTTAGCTAACTGCCAGTCTCGGATTACATCTTGGCCTCCATGAAAATGGCCACCTCCATAAAGGTGGACAATTTCTGAATTCTGTCATCATACTGCATTGACTTCTGGAGATTGCCAAACACTCCAGGAAGACCACCCACTCTTTAGGTAGTCAACCCTGATATTTGTGACATTATTAAAGGATGAAATATATTTGTTGCTGTAGGTCAGACCTAGCCAATCTGCAAGCTCTGCAGATGTTGTGAAACTACGATTCCCAGGATGGTTTGACTGCATGGGCATACCCGATTCCTGACAAAGCATGCTGGGACTCGTAGTTTCACAAGACCTAAGTGGGTAAGATTATTAATAGAAACGGAAGAGTACAATAGTGCTGATGAAATGGAAGAAATGATCCGCTATGACCGTGAAGCTATTTGTCCCCACTGATAATGAGAACGTCCCCGGTACAATTCACTCCCAGTGCAGGATTGTGTTTCAGCGGAGGTCAGAGACCGAGACAGCTTTAGAAAAGTTATTAATAATACAGCAAACCCAATGATTCTATTAGCCTCTGAACAATGGCCATGCATCAATAATAAAGACACAGGATTCCATTACACAGTGGCAGGTACAAATAGCTCCTCCACTTACCATAGTTACCCAAAATGACAGAACTAAAGGACATTTGAACAAACACTGATTCAAAGTTAGTTGCAACAAGAGGTGGCCAATCTGCACTGGAACAAGCCATATGGCAAAAGGAGGGCTGAAAATATAGTTAAGTTTTTTGCATGTATAGAAAAAAACCCAAAAACTTTGGTTTTTACCAATAGCAAAAATACTGGATGTGTTTTCTTTTTACACTGCAATTCATGAGATGACCTAGGAGACTTCACCCCTCAACTCTATTTGCATAGCTTACATTTCTCTCCCCCTGCAGTTCAACATGGTGTGGTCCAGGTGCAGATTTTCTTTCTCTTTGCTGTTGCTCTTAACTTGGAGTCATCCCCACAGTGTTGCAACACTTCAATTCTTGGTAATCACCTACAGTGTACATGCTGCTGTTTAAACTGGCAGAACACAAATTACAATATAGAATTGGTAACTCAAGTACTGTGTTTTCCTCAAGCTCCATATCAAGGAGGAGGGGCCAGAGACTGGATGGACAGGACTAGGCAGAGGTGGGGGCGGAGCTAGGCAGGACTGCTGCCTGATGGAATACGTCAGTGCTCAGACGTGGATTGGCGAACGCTGTCACATTTCCAGCAGCTTTCTTACAGTGCAGGCATGAGCGATAGCTATAGGCCCCTTCTCCTCTAGCCTTTACCCTTTGCACCCCCTTTAGTTATGCCTCTGGTCACACTGGGCCGTATTCACAGTTCCGTTTTCACGTGGAGTTGCGTTTGTGTATTTTTAGGTACGTTTTAACTGCGCATGTGTAGTAACTTTATTTACGTAAGTTTTGTAGAATATACGCACGTAAGTGCTATAGGCACGGACATGTGAATTGCACTTGTGGACATACGTATGAAGGGGCGGGGTTGAAATACGTACCTGAAAAGTTACGTGAAAGAGGGTGGGGGGGCATTTAAAGCGTGCGTATAATTGCCTACTTTTGAAAAAACGCATCTCTGAATATGGTCCACTATGAGTCACAAATTAAGGGTACTTCCCAGTCTAAATTAGGAAGATGCAGTTAAACCTCAGTAATGACCATCATTCTATAGACTTACATTTTTATCTCGGTCCTGACTGGGTTCCGTTGTTGCAAGTTCACCAACATACAGCGGCTTGAGAAATTTCTTCACAAAAGTCAAGTCTGGATGAAAAGCATGGAAAGCATCCTATGTGAAGAGCAAACAACACAACAGGTCAGTCCACGCACTGCTGTAAGACATTCAATTGCCATTCATATATTTATATTGTTCATGACTCGAGGGACGTGACAGAAAAATGGGCAAGCATTGAATGATTAACATGAATTATTATAGAAGTTTTAAAATAAATCACAATTTCCGGTGTAATCTGTACGCATGCGTATCTGCAGATGTGTAGGGAATACCGATTTATGCCCACTCGTTGATGCAAATTCCCCGTCAGCAGTGTCATTAATCGTAGGCCTGGACAGTAAAGAACATGTTACGATTGGGTAGCATGGATTCCCGCGCAAAACGCAAAAACTGACAATAACTGCATTAGGCACAAGATTATGATAATCGGGAAAACTTATCAGCCAATCAAAAGCTGTGCAGTATATATATCTCAAAGAGAGGGGGCGCCTCATGGTGCAATAAGGCTTCAGTGTTCACCCCAGAAAATCTTGCCAGCCGGGTGGTATTAAATAGCAGCTGGGTGGGAGCAGTGTAATACTTTGCAATAATAATACTTGACGGGATCCAGACATACGTTCCCTCTGCAAAACGCCTCGCTGGTGCTGCACTACTGGGAACTAAGCTTTTATGGCTAATTGGAGCACAACCAGGACTGAAAGCTGGAGATCACAATCAACGTTTTGGTCAGGTTTGGCCGGGTGGTAAGCTAAAATATCCTGGGGAGAACACTGGGCTTTTCTTGAGCACACAGAATAAAGGAGAAACTCGTACTAGATTAAAAACTGTTGTAAGCATGTAAAAACATCAAAACAGGCAAGAGAACCACTCGTCGTTACCAGCGACAAAGTCACCACGTGACGAAACGCGTAGGGTAGGAGACTTGTGAAATCCTTCCAGTCTTGCTACTGTGAGTTGAGAGACAGTTCCACTTGGGTCAGGATCCAGGACTCGTAACGACGAGTGGTCCTCTTGCCTGTTTTGATGTTTTTACATGCTTACAACAGTTTTTAATCTGGTACGAGTTTGTCCTTTATTCTGTGTGCTCAATAAAAAGCTTTATTGCAGCATGAGGCGCCCCCTCTTCTCATTTTGATTATAGTACTTGTTAAACGGACCCAGGATCCAAGCTTTCTGAGGGGAAGACCTGGTCCATACAAGGACCTGGTTCCACAGTGCCTTCGTGTTAGAAGACCGTTTTGCGTTTGGATAATCAGTGCGATCCCTCAGACTTGTGAGTGCACCTGTTTCTAATATATATATATATATATATATATATATGCACAGAGGCTCAGGAGTTGGGGGCTAGGTAGCATGAGATGGAGATTGGTGCACAGAGGCTCAGGAGTTGGGGGCTAGGTAGCATGAGATGGAGATTGGTGCACAGAGGCTCAGGAGTTGGGGGCTAGGTAGCATGAGATGGAGATTGGTGCACAGAGGCTCAGGAGTTGGGGGCTAGGTAGCATGAGATGGAGATTGGTGCACAGAGGCTCAGGAGTTGGGGGCTAGGTAGCATGAGATGGAGATTGGTGCACAGAGGCTCAGGAGTTGGGGGCTAGGTAGCATGAGATGGAGATTGGTGCACAGAGGCTCAGGAGTTGGGGGCTAGGTAGCATGAGATGGAGATTGGTGCACAGAGGCTCAGGAGTTGGGGGCTAGGTAGCATGAGATGGAGATTGGTGCACAGAGGCTCAGGAGTTGGGGGCTAGGTAGCATGAGATGGAGATTGGTGCACAGAGGCTCAGGAGTTGGGGGCTAGGTAGCATGAGATGGAGATTGGTGCACAGAGGCTCAGGAGTTGGGGGCTAGGTAGCATGAGATGGAGATTGGTGCACAGAGGCTCAGGAGTTGGGGGCTAGGTAGCATGAGATGGAGATTGGTGCACAGAGGCTCAGGAGTTGGGGGCTAGGTAGCATGAGATGGAGATTGGTGCACAGAGGCTCAGGAGTTGGGGGCTAGGTAGCATGAGATGGAGATTGGTGCACAGAGGCTCAGGAGTTGGGGGCTAGGTAGCATGAGATGGAGATTGGTGCACAGAGGCTCAGGAGTTGGGGGCTAGGTAGCATGAGATGGAGATTGGTGCACAGAGGCTCAGGAGTTGGGGGCTAGGTAGCATGAGATGGAGATTGGTGCACAGAGGCTCAGGAGTTGGGGGCTAGGTAGCATGAGATGGAGATTGGTGCACAGAGGCTCAGGAGTTGGGGGCTAGGTAGCATGAGATGGAGATTGGTGCACAGAGGCTCAGGAGTTGGGGGCTAGGTAGCATGAGATGGAGATTGGTGCACAGAGGCTCAGGAGTTGGGGGCTAGGTAGCATGAGATGGAGATTGGTGCACAGAGGCTCAGGAGTTGGGGGCTAGGTAGCATGAGATGGAGATTGGTGCACAGAGGCTCAGGAGTTGGGGGCTAGGTAGCATGAGATGGAGATTGGTGCACAGAGGCTCAGGAGTTGGGGGCTAGGTAGCATGAGATGGAGATTGGTGCACAGAGGCTCAGGAGTTGGGGGCTAGGTAGCATGAGATGGAGATTGGTGCACAGAGGCTCAGGAGTTGGGGGCTAGGTAGCATGAGATGGAGATTGGTGCACAGAGGCTCAGGAGTTGGGGGCTAGGTAGCATGAGATGGAGATTGGTGCACAGAGGCTCAGGAGTTGGGGGCTAGGTAGCATGAGATGGAGATTGGTGCACAGAGGCTCAGGAGTTGGGGGCTAGGTAGCATGAGATGGAGATTGGTGCACAGAGGCTCAGGAGTTGGGGGCTAGGTAGCATGAGATGGAGATTGGTGCACAGAGGCTCAGGAGTTGGGGGCTAGGTAGCATGAGATGGAGATTGGTGCACAGAGGCTCAGGAGTTGGGGGCTAGGTAGCATGAGATGGAGATTGGTGCACAGAGGCTCAGGAGTTGGGGGCTAGGTAGCATGAGATGGAGATTGGTGCACAGAGGCTCAGGAGTTGGGGGCTAGGTAGCATGAGATGGAGATTGGTGCACAGAGGCTCAGGAGTTGGGGGCTAGGTAGCATGAGATGGAGATTGGTGCACAGAGGCTCAGGAGTTGGGGGCTAGGTAGCATGAGATGGAGATTGGTGCACAGAGGCTCAGGAGTTGGGGGCTAGGTAGCATGAGATGGAGATTGGTGCACAGAGGCTCAGGAGTTGGGGGCTAGGTAGCATGAGATGGAGATTGGTGCACAGAGGCTCAGGAGTTGGGGGCTAGGTAGCATGAGATGGAGATTGGTGCACAGAGGCTCAGGAGTTGGGGGCTAGGTAGCATGAGATGGAGATTGGTGCACAGAGGCTCAGGAGTTGGGGGCTAGGTAGCATGAGATGGAGATTGGTGCACAGAGGCTCAGGAGTTGGGGGCTAGGTAGCATGAGATGGAGATTGGTGCACAGAGGCTCAGGAGTTGGGGGCTAGGTAGCATGAGATGGAGATTGGTGCACAGAGGCTCAGGAGTTGGGGGCTAGGTAGCATGAGATGGAGATTGGTGCACAGAGGCTCAGGAGTTGGGGGCTAGGTAGCATGAGATGGAGATTGGTGCACAGAGGCTCAGGAGTTGGGGGCTAGGTAGCATGAGATGGAGATTGGTGCACAGAGGCTCAGGAGTTGGGGGCTAGGTAGCATGAGATGGAGATTGGTGCACAGAGGCTCAGGAGTTGGGGGCTAGGTAGCATGAGATGGAGATTGGTGCACAGAGGCTCAGGAGTTGGGGGCTAGGTAGCATGAGATGGAGATTGGTGCACAGAGGCTCAGGAGTTGGGGGCTAGGTAGCATGAGATGGAGATTGGTGCACAGAGGCTCAGGAGTTGGGGGCTAGGTAGCATGAGATGGAGATTGGTGCACAGAGGCTCAGGAGTTGGGGGCTAGGTAGCATGAGATGGAGATTGGTGCACAGAGGCTCAGGAGTTGGGGGCTAGGTAGCATGAGATGGAGATTGGTGCACAGAGGCTCAGGAGTTGGGGGCTAGGTAGCATGAGATGGAGATTGGTGCACAGAGGCTCAGGAGTTGGGGGCTAGGTAGCATGAGATGGAGATTGGTGCACAGAGGCTCAGGAGTTGGGGGCTAGGTAGCATGAGATGGAGATTGGTGCACAGAGGCTCAGGAGTTGGGGGCTAGGTAGCATGAGATGGAGATTGGTGCACAGAGGCTCAGGAGTTGGGGGCTAGGTAGCATGAGATGGAGATTGGTGCACAGAGGCTCAGGAGTTGGGGGCTAGGTAGCATGAGATGGAGATTGGTGCACAGAGGCTCAGGAGTTGGGGGCTAGGTAGCATGAGATGGAGATTGGTGCACAGAGGCTCAGGAGTTGGGGGCTAGGTAGCATGAGATGGAGATTGGTGCACAGAGGCTCAGGAGTTGGGGGCTAGGTAGCATGAGATGGAGATTGGTGCACAGAGGCTCAGGAGTTGGGGGCTAGGTAGCATGAGATGGAGATTGGTGCACAGAGGCTTAGGAATTGGGGGGTAGGTAGCAGGAGATGGAGATTGGTGCACAGAGGCTTAGGAATTGGGGGATAGGTAGCAGGAGATGGAGATTGGAGCACAGATGCTCAGGAGTTTGGGGGGTAGGTAGCAGGAGATGGTGATTGATGCACAGAGGTCCTGGTATGTATGTGTAGGGCTGGTAATAGGTTACAGAGGGTCTGGATGTCTGGTTGGTAATAGAAGGAGTTAAAGATTGGTGCACAAAGGGTCAGGCTATCATAAAATGTAAGCTATAGAAAGAGGAACAAAATATGGAGTGATGTGAACGTGGGAGAAATAGGTCTTTTACTGGTAATGGGGCTGTTAGCACAGTACAGTATGTGACAACTTCTGAGTCTGGTTTATTATACTAATAGAATAACCAAAATATGTCAGAAGATTAAAATCTGAAGTCTAGCAGCTGCAACCTACACAGAAGCCTTTCCTGCACCAGAAAATGTATTATAGTTTCATTTCATAAAAAAGAAAGCCAAACCACACAGTGAAAGCAGCAAAAATAGATCACTTTGCTCTCATAAAGTGCTCCTGATCTTGCCTAAATGCCGTTTTTGTGCAGAAATCACACGAGATACACTCGAACGGTGTGAAGAAAACGTGGGAGGTGGGTGACAACATTAAACCTGTATTTTTTTTAAATAGATATTTCTCAGGCTATTAAATATTCACCCTATAAAAAAAAAAAAGGGTATTTTATAAACTATTCATTTTTGCATCACTGAATCTGCTTAATTAGAAGAAGGCTTGATTCAGACTGGGGACAACTCCCAATGGCGCAGAGCTCAAGACAGAAAATGTTTTGTCACCC
>WWET01000027.1:249966-268728 GCA_011038615.1 Limnodynastes dumerilii
GCTGGTTGCACAAACAGAAAAAGGGGCCAATAAGGCAGACTGGACAAAAATTAAGAGGGGGCAATAAGGCTGGCTGGACACAGAAGGTGGGGCAATAGGGCTGGTTAGACAAGCAGAAAGAGGTGCAAATAAGGCTGACTGGACACAAGTAAAGAGGGGTGAATAAAGCTGGCTGGATACAGAAGGAGGGAGCAATAAAGCTGGTTGGACAAACAGAAAAAGGGGCAATAAGGCTTGTTGGATAAACAAAAAGGGGGGGAAAAGGCTGGCTGGACACAGAAGGAGGGGGCAATAAGGCTGAATGGACACAGAAAGAGAGGGCAATAAGTGAAAGGGTGATAGATAAGTGGAATAGCCTCCCATCTGAGGTTGTTGAGGCCAATACAGTAGAACAATTTAAACATGCTTGGGATAAACATAAGGGTATCCTAAATTGTAAACCAAATTGAGGGTAAATAGGGTCTAGGGTCAGTATAGTTTTCAATAAACAAATGGGCAGACTAGATGGGCCATGTGGCTCTTATCTGCCGTCACTTTCTATGTTTCTATGTTATGTAAAAAGAATAAGGTCAACTCCAGAGGAAAGAGGGGAGGAAGAAATAGGAGTGTAAGGAGTATAATCCCTATTAGCAACAGAGGTGTGTTCAATCTTTCCAGCAAAACCTTATCACAATCCCATTTGCAACTTTTGTCCAAAGGTTTAAGTTTTGCTCCAACAGCTGAGCCTAACTTATTTGAGCTCTTTGTAGAACTGAATCGGTTTGTTCGCAATTTATGCCGTAAAAAATATTTCACAAAGAAAACGTTGGAGCAAGATGAATCACCTATCATACTTGATAAAGAGAATTATGTGATGCTAGAAATATTGAACAGCCTACTGGAAGAAAATTATAATATCACCCCTATGCAATTGATTAATATGTCTCAGACTAAAGAAAAAAATTATCTGGGTACAAGTTTATGTAAAAGACAATCAGAATTCTACCCGCTTTCAATGAGAATTTCATATATGAACTGTTTCTATCACGTGACTTTAAATGATTTTAAACATGTGTAAACTCAAAAAAGTACAGATAAATTGAAACATCCCCACAAACATATGAATTTAAATAAATTTGAAATATCTGCACTAAATGATTTAAATAAAGCTGGATCAATTGTGATCTGAAGTGAAGACAATGTGGGTGGGGTGGTTTTACAGGATAAGGATGACTATTTAAAAGAAGCATCAAGACAGTTTCAAATGAGGACTTCTACATTAAATTATGTGGAGATCCCACTGATGCATATTTAAGGGACCTCAAAAAATTATTAGATAAGGCTTTTAACACAAGCTATCAATAAGATTGAATATCAATTCCTATATCTAACCCATCCTGTGATTGCCACCTATTACCACCTCCCAAAGCTGCACAAAAGTAGGGAAAACCCCCCCAGACGCCCAATAATATCGGACATCGGCTCCCTCACCTCCTTACTGTCACATTTCACAGATCTTCACCTCCAGCCCATTCTCAAGAATTTGAAATCTTATATTCGAGACTCCACACACTTATTAAATTTGTTACAAAAAATTAAGTTGCAACCTAACTACCTGTTTATAACATTAGACGTTGAGTCATTGTATAGTAATATACCCCATGATCTAGGACTGACTACAATGTGTAGAGGAACAGTCGAATTTAGAATTTCACAAACAAAAACTGATCTTAGGGGCCATTGAATTTATTTTGACAAATAATCATTTTTTATTTGAAAACTTATTTTATTTACAGCAGAGGGGTACTGCCATGGGGACTAGGTTCGCCCCGAGCTATTGGAAAAAATGTATTCCGAAAGGACAACTTATTAGTCTAAAAAGAAATTGTTCCTCGGACAATATGTTTTTACAAACAGGGAAAAGAACTCTTGGAGACATTGAAAACGAGAAGTTACCCTGAAAAAATGTTGATGGACGCATGGGACCATGGGTCCAGTTTGGGTAGTAAAAAGATGCTTGGAATGGATAAGGTCCCCAAAACACTGGACAATGAGGGTTTCATCATCACTTTTTTATTGAAATACAACAGATGTGCGAATCAGATAAAAAAATTATTGATAAAAACTATGCAATCCTGCAACAAGATCGCACTTTGGAACCATTATTACCCGTTAGACCTAAAGTTGTATTCAAGAAAAGTTCTAACCTAAAGGATCTATTAGCACCAAATGTTATAAAGAAAGATCCAAAATAAATAAAGTAGAAAATACACAGGGTATAGGAGCTAAAATCAAGGGATGTTATAGATGTGGCAGTTCCCGTTGCATCAGATGTGAACATATTGCACACAGAAAACGAGTTTTATATATAAAGAGATGGAATATAAGATCGATAGTTACATTAATTGTAATAACACATATGTTGTATATGTCTTGACTTGCTTGTGCGATTTAATTTATGTGGGGAAAACAATACGAACCCCTAAAACCAGATTTTTGGAACATCGCAGGAGTATAGTCAAGAAATCAACCAAAAATAGTGTCTCCAGACACTTTTTAGAATCACATGATGGTAACTTTAAAGATCTTAGAATTTATGGGTTGGAACATATCCCCCCTACTGAAAGGAGGGGTGACAGGTTCAATAGACTTTGTACCAGAGAAACTTACTGGATCTTTTTATTGGACTGTCTCAGCCCTAGAAGTTTAAATGAGACGTTATAACTCAATGGAGTCAGATAACCAGTTTGGGACCCTTGGTTGTCTGTGTACTTATTGTCTTCAGTGTAAACAGTCCACCCCTTACCCCTTTAAGGGTGGGCAGGGTAAATCCCCTCGGGGTAGGCAAGACAATTGTGTGGAGTCACATCTGTGCCTCTTCTAACTCTGGAAGATTCCCTTTACTGTTAACCCTATTCTGTTTTGGGGTACTCATTATCCTATTCATTATCATCTGTTGGGATATCATTGGGAGCTACTGTTTACCCTCTTGTTTTGTGTTCTTCTCCCTCATCTCAGGGTGGGACAGTGTAACACACATCCCTCCCCTCACTCCCACTGTACAGTACCCCCCCACCCCCCGGGACAGGCAATGCATGTGTTCAGTTGCCATGTGACGACGTTCCCATGCCTCTCCTGCCCCTAGGGGACTCCCTATTTCAGGATCTCAGTTCTCTGTTTATTTGTTGTTTATAACGTAATAATTGTTTATATTAATATTCATAAAACTAGAACATCATGCGATGTTCAATTACACCAGTCTCTGATTACTGAAATATTGACATATATGGTCAGGTTATCAGTGTGCTATAAAACTTACATATTAAATTTATAACACTATTTTTATAGTGATTCAATTATATATCAATATATTTTGATCATTTAATATCTATTTATATTTGTGTTGCTTGTTTGCTTTTTTAATTAGATTAATGTGATTACTATGATTATTATTTCTGCTGTTTGTATATTCATTATTGGGTTAATATCATTTTTATATATATATATATTTAGATAGATTTGCTGGCTCTTCCAGGATATCGGTAACAGTGATATAGCTTTGAATTGCTTACTGCACACAGATACTGACCAGCTTTACTATCACACTGTTATTTAGACTCGGGATAGGAAACATCACCTCTCAACTCTAATACTATTTGCAACAGATGAAATATGACCCCCCTGCAATCATCATGGTTTGGCCCAGGAGTAACTCATTTTAAGCACTTACTTAAGTCTGGATCCAGCTTGTGTTTCTTAAGTGCGTATTTTGGTGAAATGACCTACTAAGCATGTGTAGTAGGTCATTTACGCAATCTACGTACCAGTTGGGTACGTAGATTGCCTCTGTGCGGTCTTTAAAGGTGAAGGGAGTAGTTTAAGTAGAAAGAGGTGGACGTAATGCCGCCTCGGGGTACGGGCATTGCACGGTTAGATAAGGTAGCCCTGTGGCACTCATAAGTGTGATAAGGTACCTAACAACGAGGGGCAGGTTAGGGGCTGGAAGAGTGAGTTAGGAGCAGTGCTGTCCACACTTAATTCACTCTTAACTGTGAATACGGTCCTATGTGATTAACACTCTTGATTTACCAATCATGGACCGGGTCTGGATTTATGGATTTATGTAATGTGGACATTTTTTTGCACGCTGCAGTCTTCCATCATAGATCTAGATCCCCAGGATCCAGTCTTCCATGCTGGAAGCCTTTTCATCAGCAGGGTGGGAAGGGCAGGTCCACCATCAGGGTAAGACTGATGGGACTGGCGTCCCGGACCCCGGGGTCCAATCTGTCTCCTTCCACCAGCGCTGGCGAGCTGGTGATATAATCATCCATTTCCTGCTACTGCTGATACCTGCACCAGGCTGTATAACAGAGGGCCGATGCACATAATAACAAGCATCCCCTGTGCATCACGCCTCTGTGAATCCTTCTTCAGGTCTACATGTGATGTCATGATGTGTGATGTCACATAGCTGCGGAGTGCCGGGGGCCCAGCCAATTTTGCCCCGGGCCCCTCACTGAGTACATCAAGTATGCATGTTGGGAGGGTAGTGGTTTGGTAAATGTACAGTGAGGGCTTGGTTAAGCCTTACATAAAATTCTCATTATTGCTTATTTTTTTTGTGATCGATCAGACATCAAAGTCCACTGTCACTGTGGTCAAAACGCTGACCGCAACAGTGGCAAAGTTCTGGATCCAGCCCGATAAGCTTAACAACACTATTTGGACAAAAGCTTAGGCACTCCACTTGTGAAAGCACAAGTCCTAGCATTCTGCAACATCATAGCAATAGCTTATACCCAGCGGGAGTCTTTGCTCCGATGAACTGCATTTAGAAAAATATACAGGCGAAAGTTCCTTTTCGGCTGTCCCTATTTCGAATGGCAGCCATTTTACATACTCACCCATTTTCACCGGGCCCGCCAAATACCAACACTCACAGCTCTGGAGACGTGAGTAACCTCTCAGGGGACTTTTGTTGTTGGGGGGCTCTTAGGAAGGGCCATGGAAGGGGGGGGTTACAGTCAGGTTGCAGGAGCAGGGTCTTAAGGTTAGGCTATAGAGAAGGGAGTATTAGGGTCAAGCTAGGGAGAAGGGAGGGTTAGGGTCAGGCTGTGGGGAATGCAGGGTTAGGGTCAGGCTGCGGGGAAGGGAGGGTTGGGGTTAGGGTAATGGAAGGGGGAGTTAGGATCAGAATTAGGGAAAGGGTTGGGGTTGGGTTTTAGACTTATCTGTCGGAGCACCGTGTTCATCGGAGCATAAGCAATCAATATCCCAGCCAGTTCGAAATTGGCTGACAGAAAACAGCCCTATCGAAAATAGGCTGTTCTTAGAGCGGACCCACACCCCTTATACCTAGCAATGCATGATGGGACTTGTAGATTCACAACTTCTGAAGTGCTGAAGGTTGCCTAAGCCCTGCAATGTGTGGTCAGCCGAATGCCAAGGCTGCCGGCAGAATTCCAAATGTGCAGCATGATCACTGCCACACGATTGGCACAAGTTGGAAGGGATATGCTTCTGATTATCGGCCACTGTGATCTCCATGCAGTGTCACATAGTGGATGGCTGGCTTAGGTAAAAAATGTCCAACTATAACTGAAACTATGGGGTTGATGCAGAGTTGGGAGCAATTTGAGCGCCAATTGTAGCACACATTACATAATTACACATGTAATTGGGGCTCATTGACAGCCACAACATTATAAAGGAAACACTTATAACAAATAATTACAGTGCAGTAATAAAAAAGCAAATCTTGTGATAACAAATGGCCTGTTATCATAGGAATGTGCACATATGCACTGCTGTCAAGGCCTCATTGATAATGCTAATATAGTGTGAAAGAGAGAGCCACTAGGATGGAGAGAAAAACATTTCCATGTTCCTGCATAATGTGAGTAGTGGCTGCTATAATCTACAGCCTGGAGATCCATTATATCTATGATTGTTGTACTGCACATGCTCAGATCTAAAAATCTCTATGCCACGCGGTGGCCGAGAATTGCAAGGAAAATGAAGTCCCGCGGTCACAAAGAAGCCTGTGATTGCGGGTATCCTAGCAACCAGCCAGCCCTCATTTTAAAAGCACCCAGCCTCAGTCTGACTACAGACCAGCGCTGCACTAGGCGACACTATCTCTTAGCCACTGGTAGCACCGCCGGGTGGCGCCCCCCTTTGGCTGGTGCGCCTGGCGGGTAGCATGTTGGTCAAGGGGTAGATAAGCCTCTGCGATCCTGACCTCCGTATGTCAGGCTACGTGCGCAAGCCTCTTGTGTAAATAAGCCTAACGGTAAAATCTGTGTTTGCGCATGCTAGATGTTACACTGTGGATCTCCTGCGTGAATTCCGTATGCTATGAGATCTGGGCAACAGGGTGGCCCCTCCCCTTCCCTTGCCAAAACTCCACCAGGCATTTAAATTTTACAGTATGGGCTGGCTTAAAGACTTCCAGTCGGATCAGTGGTCGTATGAACCCCTAGTTATATATATATCTCATCACCAGTATGCTGTCATGTTAAGTAGTAGAACAATTGCATGAAAAAATATACAACACGGCTGATTTAAATCCAGTTGGAGAATTGCTGACCAAGTCACTGCCTGGAAGTTACAACTTGGTTTCTCTTTTTCATACAGCGAGATAACCTTGTTTTCGCACCCTGTTTTGTTACATAGGCTGAGTAGGGCACTACTCACCTGATTTTTTTCTGCCTATGTACTACCTACAAGCTTATCGCAAGAACCCAGGAGTTCATCAGACAAACATTTTGATGTATGCGCTGTAAATATAACCTTAGATTAGATAGAGGGTATTATCTGGCCTTTACTATCATTATATACCTACTGAGAGGAGATAACAGGTCTTTATGTCACATTTGTTTGTACAGCCGTGACGAATCACTACCTACAACATATTGCATGGTTGCTTCCACTGGATCCCAACCTCCCCAAAAGGGGCATTTTCTGATTGCTAGGATCAGAAAACGGCAGCATTTTGCGAAAACATTTGCCCACTTTTTAATGGCGGGCTGGGATCTGGTATCAGATCTCCTCCATTTTGAATGGAGTCTGGGTCTGGTCCAAGAAGCAGCTGTGCACTATTATAGTGACATTGGGTTGGATCAAGACTTAAGTGCTTGAAATTAATTACTCCTGGGGTAACCCAGGGGGAGTCAAGTTAATTGTATTCTTTGCATGCAGGGATATATTTTTGATTTGCTTACTGCACACAGATACTGACCAGCTTTACTATCACACTGTTATTTAGACTTGGGATAGGAAACATCACCTCTCAACTCTAATACTGTTTGCATCAGATGAAATATGACTCCCCTGCAATCAACATGGTTTAGCCCAGGAGTAACTCATTTCAAGCACTTACCCATTACTAGAATCCTCTGTAGGGTGTGTATCCCATAGTTAAAAATGTTTCTTTTTCAGTAAATTGATGCAAATTTTTTGTCAAAAATATATATTAAAAAAAGTTCATGCTTATTGTCATTACACAGCAAATCATGTAAGTGTTTATGCATGAATCAGCACACTCCTCAGGACTTTCAGATTGTTCAAAACATCATATATAATGATTTTTTTGTATATTGTGTATTCGGTTTTCTTTTGTTTAATAATATTTTGCATATGCCATCACCTGTATTTTGAGGCCAGTATCCCTGAAACTGCATAGGGTATGAAATGTTGACAGTCAAAATGTCAATAGTTAAGTATTATGGGCCTGATCCAGAACTACGCCTTGGAGCGAATTTACGCGTTGCAGACACGTAAATTCGCTGTTTTGTACGCTCTGTGCATGCGCACCATGGAAAATACGCACATTAACGTAGCGTAATTGTGAACGTATGGGCCATTCACATATGCGTCACGTAAATACTTACGTGTGGGCGTGGCAATTTTACGGTAGTCCAAATTACGTGTGAAATACGTGAAGTAGGCGGGGGGTGGTATTTAAAGTGTACAGTATGGGCGTGCTTAGCTGCGTAAATTCGTTTAGCCCATATGTACGTGTGTGTATGACTGCGGTTACGTTGGAAAAAGTTAAGGTAGGGTTAGGAAAGCGTATCTTGACAAAATACGTGGTAAGGGGTGTGCCGAGGGGAGTGTAACGAATTTACGCGCACGAAAATACGCTCCGCGAATAAACGTAGGGCAAACGTAGTTCTGGATCTACCCCTATGTTAGTGATTGCCTGTAACATCTGTAATATTAATATAATTGTAAAAAAAAAGTCAGAAATGTAATAATATATATGTAATATAAATGTAATATTAACATAATACTCAACTTTAAACATTTTGGGCCCGATTCAATTGTCAAAAAATCGTTCGACGGCGTATTTTTTACGCTTTTTTTTTTAAATTTACCGGCGTTATTTTTTTTTCTAATTCAATTCTTTTCTAGCGTTAAAAATACGCCGGTTTTTGAACGATAAAAATCCGCACCTATGAGAGGTGCGGATTTTTAACGCTGCCCTATGTTGTGCCCCAACAGGGCATGCTGATGCTTGTAGAACTACAAGCATCAGCATGCCCATGGATGGCAGGGCATTAGGCACCATGCCCTGCCATCCAGGGACCGCTGAGCAGCTGCTAGAGCAAAAAAAAAAACTGTCTCTTAACGCTGCAAAACACTTCCTGCTAGCGCTACTGAGGCTATTACCACGTGCCTGAAGTATCGTGAGAACGTGATTTCAGGCTCTGGGTAATAGTCTCTCACTAGCGCCGGTCACCTCCTGCTAGCAGGAGGTGATTTGCGGCGTTAACAGAGAGATTTTTTTTTTCTATGGTTATTTTTTTACCGCTGCCTGCTGTTTTAGCGCAGCGGTAACAAAATAATTGAATGGGCAAATTTTTATCGCTCAATTGCCGGCGAAGGCGTCGTATTTTTACCGACGCAAAGTTTTTGAAAACTTCGCCGGCAATTGAATCGGGCCCTTTGACTGTTGACATAACAACCAGCAAGGCTGCCTAGCAGGGCAGAAATGCTGGGATACTGCTCATCACTCCCAGTCCCTGGTTGTAACCCCTTTAATGTCACACCACCTGTGCAGAGCCTCCAACATGGCCCATTCCATAAGGCACAATGAACTCTGCTCCTGAGCTTCCAACAATCCGGTACTACGGTACTATGGTAACCACCTTTGTTTCAAGGAAAGGTCAGTTATTTCCATTAAACAGGGTTGCCAGCTTTCTATCTCTTTTTCCCTTTTACCCGTCCCCTGTCCATCACTTCTGTAAATCAGGGGGTGGGCGGGGCTTGATTAGCAAAATCATGTAATCAAGTCCTGTACATCGGATTGCTGTAATGAGAAGCAGAGGGGCAGGGGGATTTTAAGAAGTGAGGGGGCCCTTGTGCAAGATTTGTACATGGGCCCCCCATCCCCTAGATTTTGGTGAAGAGTGTGTGACCCCCCCCCCCCCCCCCTCCTCCGGGGCGGCCGCGACGCCACNCCCCCCCCCCCCTGTACTGAGGGGTCAATGTTCACTGCACATCTTGCACCCATTATAGATATACCAGTGCAGAGGGGCCTCTCATGAAGGAGATCTGCATGCTCCTCCGGGATACCGGGAGAACTGGACAAGGATATTCTGTAAGAGTCAGCAACCCTGCCTTGAATGGTGAGTGGCAGTTGGAAGCTCAGGAGCAGTGTTCTGAACCTAATGGAAGAGGTCATGTTGCAGGGTTCTGTGTGGTAAGGGGAAGAGAATAGTAACAATAGATGCAGTGGAACTACAAATCCCAGCACCACATGTGTTATTCTGCTGAATGTGCAGGTGCAATCTGGTGATTTCACTGGTGATATGAATCAGTTACTCCATTATCATTATTACGAGATATTACATGTCACAGGGCTTTACCACACTGCCCCCATCCGGGCATTTCCTCTGAATGACTGTCCATATGAATAAAGCTTCTCTATAGCGACTTGACATAACGGGCTTTTTTTTTTTTAACTTAACGGGTTCTTTAAAATCTGCATACGACTGCGGATTGGTTGCTTGGACATCATTTGTCAGAATTCCGCCAATCATAAACGAGATGAAAAAAAAAACCCTTAAGTACCTGATTGGCCATCATGGTTGGCGAATCAGCACAGGCAAGGCGACAGGGGGCGTGAACTGCAGCCGCAGTCCAAGAGGCCCTGGTGCTGAAGCTCAGAACGCTGTTGCCGGGCGGAGGGACGGGAGGTCTGCGCTCTGAGGATATATTGGGCTGTGCGCCTATAGGGGTATTACTGCCTATAGAAGTATGGGACACGGAGGTGTGGATGCATAAGGACCATAGGAAGAGTATTCTAGGTATAGAGGGGTAAGATTGGACATATGACATATATAGAGTATACATCTTTGTGTATTGGATGTGCTATAGACCAGTTACTGGTGTACACCTTTAACAGTATATATAGGATATTGTGGTATATATGATATGATATGTTGTTCTGCAGACAGCATGCACCGACAGTGTATTTGGTAATGACTGTATAGTGTGGTGTGTAGAAGGTGCAGACAGTCTCAGTGTAAGGTTTAATTATAGCTAAGAGACCCTTACCATGGGTTCTGGAGGAGAACCTACTTACTACACATGGGAGGAGGTCCAGAAAAGATGCACCCGGGAGGAGCGGTGGCTGGTCATTAACCGCAAGGTATATGACATCACAAGATTCTGCTACAAACACCCTGGAGGACCACGAGTCATCAGCCACTATGCCGGCCAAGATGCCACGGTGAGTGCCATCACACCCATCACTCATGCCAGGACAATGCTATATAGCTTAAGGAGAAAAGAACCAAGGATGGGGTCTTCATGTGTTGTACTTGGGCTCATTGCCATGGGGACATTTAGGATACATCATAAATCAATCAATGTATGTGCAAGAATACTCATAGAGAGAGGATGTGCAATAAATATTCCAATAAGCCGCAGTGGTAGGCATTGCAAGCTTTCCTATCACAGCACCTAGGTTGTATGTCTATAGTTCACTAGCAATTATAAATAAGAAGTTATTGGTAACTTTAACAAATTAATTTCATGAGCTTAAAAGTTATTAAAGCTTAAGATGATCACAGGAGTTTATTCTTTTATGCACATAAACTTCCTGACACATAAGCATTGATGTATGATGCAGCTGGCATTGTTTAGCCAGTAATTACCTGGTTACAGAGAGCAAACGTTTTCACTTAGCTGCTTAATAGTTGTAGTTGATTATGAAACTCTTGCATTATATGAAGTTTTACACCTACAATATGTTAATACATTAGTTAAGGTTTTATAGGCATTCTTGATTCACAGCAGTGTAATGATGTATAACCATAATACTGAGCAGCATTTTAATAGTATTGTAGTATTGTGGCATATACTCTGTCATACATACAGTTGACATTACATATAAAAATTCATAACAGAGATTTGTTTCCATATATAGTTTATACCCTGTAATATTCTGTGTGTGTATAATAAAAAAAAAAATATATATAAACATAATGGAAGTTGCTCAATCAATTTATAAGTATATGTTAAACAGGTGCATGAAAGGCAGGGGGTTAATCTGCTCGCCACAGAAACAAAAGGATATATATATAATTGCATGTTTACAGTAATATAGTTACACATGAAATGTCACAGCATGTTTGCAGTAATATCTTTAATCATGTTGCATTTTTTTAAACCTACATGAAAACTGACTGCACATAGTGACAACCCCAGTGTCTAATGCACAAGCCTCATGCAGTCATTGTAATCTGTATATAATCTGAGTATACAGAGCTTCATACTCTGCACATTGTCAGGTGTTGGCCTCTCTCTACACTGGCTGCACGCATCCATTCACAGGATTGGTGCAGCCTTGTGGTTCCACCATCTGCTCGGCCCACTCCCCCACCACAAGAATCTCCTCCTCTTCATCCCCCAGAGGCGCTCTTGCATCCTGCACACGTTAACCTCATGTGTGCCAGAGAAGTCATGCTTCATGGGAGAGAATAAAGCACAACACAGATGTGAATAAACGTGTTCTGGTCATTTACTTTCTAGTCCTGTGTATGTCACTGCAGCTGGGACTAGAAGCCCTTTGTGTGTGCTTAGACCAGCTTGCAGTATATGAGTGTGTGAGGCTTGTCTGACTTCTTACATCATTCTACTATTTGTATGTATCTAGGATCCGTTCACAGCCTTTCACATTGATAAGGAGCTGGTGCAAAAGTATATGAAGAGTCTTCTGATTGGAGAACTGGCACCTGGACAGCCGTGCATAGAACCAAGCAAGAATGTAAGGAGTCCGTGTGTCTCCCTCTTCCCTGCAGCTTGTCTGCCCCCTTTGCTCATGTATTTTCCTTTCTCTCAGGCCGCCCTGGTGGAGGATTTCCGAGCACTGCGATCCACTGTGGAACAGATGGGTCTCCTGAAACCCAATAAACTTTTCTTCTTCGCTTTTCTGCTACACATCATAGCGTTGGATGTCCTGGCCTGGGCCAACCTTTATTATTTTGGTACCTCTCTTATACCAATCCTGGTCACTGCATTACTACTTGGCACTGTACAGGTAGGGAAATGACAGCAGGTTCTCGGAGCTTGTCTCATTTCTAATATATCTTCATTACAGTAGCTATAGCCAACCTGCGGCACTCAGATGTTATGAACCTGTACGTCTTTGCCGGGTATCAGTAATGCTGCTGGAGCATGCTGGGAATTGTAGTTTCATAACCCCTGGAGTGCTAAAGTTAGTATAAGCCTGTCTTACTGGCAAAAAAGCAGAGTTTCATGCAGTGGTGGACCTACATTTTTAGGGCCCTGAAGCATGAACTGTTTTGGGGGCCCCTTCCCAACCAGCAACAATAGGGCAACATCCAACAAGGTCCAAAGGCTAAAATGGCTGAGAACGAGGTGCTGGTTTGGAGTCCTTGAAAATGGGCCATACAGTGAGCCCCTTCCCACCAGCAGTGAGGTCTGGATGACCGCTGTTATCTTCTTCAATGCACACAGTGTCCCTGACAGCAGCTCTTTATTTTACACTAGGCTGGATCATACAAGCCATCCTCTTGTTGGAGCAGTAGATAGAGGTCTATATTAACACCTAACATGCTCCGGCTTCTTAGGTGCGCAGATTTAAGAATTAACCTACTATGCATGCATAGTAAGTTAATTGTGCAATCTGCGTATCACTTAGGTACATAGGGCCTGATCCAGACCTACGCCGATGCGCTGTGCTTACTAAAGCACAGCGTGTTGGCGTCCACTCTCCCCGACACCCCCCCTGTGCGGGCGTATTTCCCATTGCTTACGCCAGCTGAAGGCTACCTTAACTTCAGCCGGCGTAAGCAATGGGTAATACGCCCGCACACGAGCGTACTACCTGTAAGCCCTCCCTCATTATATTACCTCCCCCTGCCCACCTTCACTAAGCTTAACGTAGGGACGCTAGGGGGACGCCCCCTCCAGCGTCCCTTACGTTGTTCCTATCGTGGATCGGGCGTTGCCGTAGCTACGCTGGGTAACATCTGCCCGGCGCATGCTCAGATCGGCTTTTCAGGTCTAGATCAGGCACATAGAGTGACTATGTGAAGTCTTTAAAGACTGCACGTATTTGTTTAAGTAAGAAGAGGTGTATGTGGGTAGCCTTGTTCATTTATAAATAGAGTGAGTGGGGGGAAGGACTTAAATGAACCTTGGATAATGTGGGGAAGGGATCTTTGTGCATATTTTCCATCTTAAGAAGGAAAATACGCACAGATCCTTATGGAAGCCCTGTGGCATTCTTAAGTGCCATTAGGTTCTTAAAAACGTGCAGGACGGGTGATTTAGGTGCGGATCTGGATGCACCTAACTCATTCTGATCGGTAAATACGGTCCAGAGTGTCTGCCGGCCAGCACTGATCAGAGGGTTTCTGAATAGAGCGTATGCTAAAGTCACAACCCATTGGCTTATGTTTCTGGACTGTGTAATAAAGTTAGCCAACTTACGCATGGCGGGCCTGATTCAGAGGCTGAAAATAAGAACTTAAAGTTACACCTGGGCTAAACCATGTTGATTTCAGGGGAGTCAAATTTCATTTGTTGCAACAGTATTATAGTTAAAAGGTGATATTTCCCAGCTCAAGTCTAATTAGCAGTTTAAAAGTGAAGCTGATCAGGTATCTGTGTGCAATAAGTAAAAGCAAAGCATTCTCCCTGCATGCATAAAAAAAAATGAACTTGACTCCCCCTGAAATCAACATGATTTTGCCCAGGTGTAACTTTAAGTTCTTATTTTCAGCCTCTGAATCAGTTGGTGTTCTTTTGCGAACTGCGCATGTGCGCGACAGATGTTACACATCGGATCTCAGGGCGTATGGAGTTGATTCTTGCACATGCACAACTCCGTACGACAGGGAGTGACCACACTCCATAGGTGCGAGAATACGCATTTGAATTCTACAATATAGGCTAGGTTAGGCACTTCCGGGGGCGTCCGAGTGCTACATGCGCACAGCAATATGTACAGAAAAATTAAGGTAGAGCTTAGCAGTACAAATCATCAAGCTCGGTCAATTGGCTCAGACGGGGAGGGTAGTCTGATTTCCTGGGGGGGGGAGGGGGGACTGCTGAAATTTTGGATTCTCCTTGCTATTTTATAAAATTTGGCAGGTATATAATGCATATTCAATATTCTTTTGTCACCCTCAAAGGGAGTGATCAGCGGGCTTGTCATTAGTTTTGCCTCCACACACCTCATTTAGTCTGGGTTATTTTGAATGATGTATTATAACATTGGCTGTTATTCTGATACTATGTACACTGCAGTTACTCTACCTGTGACTTGATATCTGTCTGTATAGCATACAATCTGCGGGGCTGTGTCCCTCTCTCCTCACACTTTGTCTCACTATTGTTATCTCTCAGGCTCAGGCTGGGTGGCTGCAACATGACTTTGGCCATTTATCAGTTTACAGCAAATCAAAATGGAATCATCTAGTACATCAATTTGTAATTGGACAACTAAAGGTAAGACCCAATATATAATCATTGTCATAGGGAAATTATACTGTAGTGATCACTATCACTTAAAATTATATTCTCTGTCTCTGTATATCTTCCTGCATGAATTTATATCTGTATATCTTACTGAGAGGATCACTGTCTCTGTATATCTTCCTGAGAGGATCACTGTCTCTGTATATCCTCCTGTGAGGATCCCTATCTCTGTATATCCTCCTGTGAGGATCCCTATCTCTGTGTATCTTCCTCTGAGGATCTCTATCTCTGTGTATCTTCCTCTGATGATCACTGTCTCTGTATATCTTCTTCTGAGGATTCCTGTCTCTGTATATCCTCCTGAAAGGATCACTATCTCTGTAAATCTTCATGTGAGGATCCCTATCTCTGTATATTTATCTGTGAGGATCCCTATCTCTGTATATCTTCTTCTGAGGATTCCTGTCTCTGTATATCTTCTTCTGAGGATTCCTGTCTCTGTATATCCTCCTGTGAGGATCATTGTCTCTGTATATGCTCCTGTGAGGATCCCTATCTCTGTGTATCTTCCTCTGAGGATCACTGTCTCTGTATATCCTCCTGTGAGGATCCCTATCTCTGTGTATCTTCCTCTGAGGATCACTGTCTCTGTATATCTTCTTCTGAGCATCACTGTTTCTGTATATCCTCCTGTGAGGATCACTGTCTCTGTATATCTTCCTGTGAGGATCACTGTCTCTGTATATCTTCCTGTGAGGATCTCTATCTCTGTATATCCTCCTGTGAGGATCTCTGTCTCTGTATATCTTCTTCTGAGGATTCCTGTCTCTGTATATCCACCTGTGAGGATCACTGTCTCTGTATATCCTCCTGTGATGATCACTGTCTCTGTATATCCTCCTGTGAGGATCACTGTCTCTGTAGATCCTCCTGAGAGGATCACTGTCTCTGTATATCTTCCTGAGAGGGTCACTGTCTCTGTATATCTTCCTGAGAGGATCACTGTCTCTGTACATCCTCCTGTGAGGATCACTGTCTCTGTATATCTTCCTGTGAGGATCACTGTCTCTGTATATCCTCCTGTGAGGATCACTGTCTCTGTATATCCTCCTGTGAGCATCACTGTCTCTGTATATCCTCCTGTGAGGATCACTGTCTTTGTATATCCTCCTGTGAGGATCACTGTCTCTGTATATCCTTCTGTGAGGATCACTGTCTCTGTATATCCTCCTGTGAGGATCACTGTCTCTGTATATCCTCCTGTGAGGATCACTGTCTCTGTATATCCTCCTGTGAGGATCACTGTCTCTGTATATCTTCCTGTGAGGATCACTGTCTCTGTATGCCTTCCTGTGAGGATCTCTGTCTCTGTATATCCTCCTGTGAGGATCACTGTCTCTGTATGCCTTCCTGTGAGGATCACTGTCTCTGTATATCTTCCTGTGAGGATCACTGTCTCTGTATATCCTCCTGTGAGGATCACTGTCTCTGTATATCCTCCTCTGAGGATCACTGTCTCTGTATATCCTCCTGTGAGGATCACTGTCTCTGTATATCTTCCAATGAGGATCACTGTCTCTGTATATCCTCCTGTGAGGATCACTGTCTCTGTATATTCTCCTGTGAGGATCACTGTCTCTGTATATCCTCCTGTGAGGATCACTGTCTGTATGCCTTCCTGTGAGGATCCCGCTGTCTGTATAACTCTTCTGTGTGGGTCACTGTCACTATTGTTTAATCTCTATTTTTCCCATTTCCACATGATGTCTATGGTCTGTAATCCTTTTTGTCCTTCCTCCCACCCTCCTCTCTCTACACTCAGGGTGCTCCAGCAAGCTGGTGGAATCACATGCATTTCCAGCATCATGCCAAACCCAACTGCTTCCGAAAGGACCCTGACATTAATATGCACCCGCTCTTCTTTGCACTGGGCAAGAAGCTTTCCGTGGAGGTGAGTGCAAGTGGAAGGGTGGACACATTACTTAAAATGGAACCAATATAAGTAATAAAGTATGTTTAGAACCTATAAACAACGGTTAAATATAAGAGCAGATCCATTCCAGTTTCTAATCTGATGTAAATCCATTTTCAATTTGCAGTTTATTTACTCCAACACAGTATGTAGATTAGTTCATTAGCGCAAGTGAATCTGACTCACAAAGGGCCGGATCCTCAACTACGGCCATCTTCCACTCACGGGCGTAATATGCCGAAAAGTAGCTACTGCGCATGCGTAGTAACTATTGTATGTAATCTACGTATCGTTTCGTTACATAGATTGCGTATATGCGATCCATGAACCACATATGCGCAATCTACATAACGAAACAATACGTAGATTACGTCCAATAGTTACTACGCATGCGCAGTAGCTACTTTTCGGCAAATTACGCCCCTGAGTGGAAGATGGCCGTAGCTGAGGATCCGGAAGTGCCTGATCCTGTATTAATAGAGATGACTTACTCTGTGTAGGTGCTACCCATACTTCCGCAACGGAACACAGCCACCCGATGCAGTGTTCCGTGTGGAGAATAGGCCTTCCACCATGTGGACCTGATCCAGACCCCTGCATGCCTTACAAGGTACACATGGTAGGTGGTTATTGTACAGTAAGGGTGCTCCAAAGCCCTTACGTATGATTCTCCATTCCGTACAAGCCCTTCCACATGCAGAGGATTTAAGGTAGGGTTCTGGACGGAGCAGAGGTTGCGCACTTCCCTTGCACGAATGGAATTATGGATCACTATTAATACTGGATTAGGCCCAAAGGGCCTGATCCACACCTACGCCCGCCGTTGCTAGGACAAAAAAGCCGATCTGTGCATGCCCGGCGTCGCTACGCCAACGCCCCACCAATCCAAAGCCCTATGATTCTCCATTCCGTACAAGCCCTTCCACATGCAGAGGATTTAAGGTAGGGTTCTGGATGGAGCAGAGGTTGCGCACTTCCCTTGCACGAATGGAATTATGGATCACTATTAATACTGGATTAGGCCAGGCCCGCCTGATCCACACCTACGCCCGCCGTTGCTAGGACAAAAAAGCCGATCTGTGCATGCGCCGGGCAGATGTTGCCCGGCGTCGCTACGGCAACGCCCGATCATGGATCGGGCATCCGTAGCAGCGCCGTAGGGACGCTGGAGGGGACGTCCCACAGCGTCCCTACATTCAGGTTAGTGTAGGTGGACGGGGGGAGCTAGTTTAATGAGGGTGGGAGGGCTGTGCGAGCGTATGGCCCCTTCCTTACGCCGGCTGAAGTAAAGGTAGCTTGCGTAAGGAAGGGGCCATACACCCGCACAGGGGGAGTGACGGGGAAAGTGAACGCCGATACGCTGTGCTTTAGTAAGCACAGCGCATCGGCGTAGGTCTGGATCAGGCCCAAAGTGTCCCTAAATGCACAATCTATTTTGTGGGCCAGGTCACGCAAAGCCACGCCCACCATATTGAACTGCTTTGGGATGCTCCTGAAGTTATTGTTTTATATCTACATGTCGGAGGATGTTACTCTGAGTGCAGGCGACCCCCACATCCAGGAAACAGGATGGGATGTATTGTACAAGGGTCTGTACAAGGGTCTTATACAATCCTGTATAAATATACACACTGGGCCGGATCCAGAACTATGTCCGTCTTCCATAGACGGACGTAGTTCAATAAACAGTAGCTACTGCGCAAGCGTAGTAGCTATTGTACGTAATCTGCGTATCGTTTCGATATCCGTCTTCCCGGACGTAGTTCAATAAACAGTAGCTACTGCGCAAGCGTAGTAGCTATTGTACGTAATCTGCGTATCGTTTCGATACGTAACGTAGGTATATGCGG
>WWET01000027.1:270391-289335 GCA_011038615.1 Limnodynastes dumerilii
GTCAAGTTAATTGTATTCTTTGCATGCAGGGATATATCTTTGAATTGTGTACTGCACACAGATACTGACCAGCGTTACTATCACACTGTTATTTAGACTTGGGCTGAGAAATATCACCTCTCAACACTAGTACTGTTTGCAACAGATGAAACATGACTCCCCTGCAATCAACATGGTTTAGCCCAGGAGTGACTTTAAGTTCTTATTTTAAGAAGATTCTTAAGCATGAATCAGGTCCTAAGTGAGCAGCAACAGCAAAAAAAAACATGTTGATCTGCAGGAGGAGGAAAATATATAATTTGCAGACAGAATAAGAGAGTTCAGATATGATGCACAAGCGTGTCTACCTCCCGTCCAGGGCCACAATCAGGGGGGATGTCCCAGGCCCACAGCTGATGGGGGCCCGCCATCAATTCCCTGTACAACGGCCAGATTGTAGCGCAGGTTTCCGGGGCCCTGCTCATGTGACGCATGCATAATAGGTCATTTCCTAATTCTCTACACTTAAGAAGCAGAAGCTTCTTAAGTGTGAATCCGATCCAAACTCTGGATCAGCCCCCTAATTTGTTGCAAATATTTTAGCCGTAACCCAAAGAATGCTCCCAGTCCTGCCCATCACACCACTTCATACCGCTGCCTGGAAAACGCCTGCATGAGGTTTTCAACATCCATTTGTTATGAAACTATTCCAAATATGATTACCGTTCCTCTCAACAGGACTTGGCCTGGATGATCTCATTCTACGTGAGGTTTTTCTGGTGTTACAGCCCTCTCATTGGAATCGGTGGCACCATCAGCCTGTTCATGTTAGTTCGGTAAGTTTTTGGAACATATTTGGGTTCCTCCCAGAATTATTAAATGAGCATTGTTCTACATCCTGTTTAGGAAAACACATTGTGGTTTGCTTCTGTAGTAAGTTCTTCCAGGCTTTCTGGTTCGGCTGTAGTAGTAGACCAGTGCATTTTTGGGTTCCTTAGCAGTAAGTGGTATCTGCATTGCATTCTTGGGTTCCAGATCAGTAAGTGGTATCAGCAGTGCATTCTTGGGTTCCAATTCAGTAAGTGGTATCAGCAGTGCATTCTTGGGTTCCAGATCAGTAAGTGATATTACAATCTCCTTGATATACATTTACAAAAGTTAGCAACTATGGGATAAAGTCGTAACATATTCTAATAATTTTAGGTATACATTTTTATTATTATACATATATATTTATATGCCGCTAACTTAATTTCTCTAGTTAGCTCCTCTTTTTTTTTTTTACAAAATTGCATTGCTTTCTCACTGTAACATGATGCCAGGCTTGTTTAATTGTCTTGTAAGGGTTTCTTACTTAAAATAAATCAAAATGAAGGTATTGCTGAACTAATTTAGCAAAGTGGTATCAGTGCAGAAATCCAAAACAAGGAAATCAATTGTATTGCTTAAACTGAATTATGGACAATGCCTTATATAGATGTGGTGGGCTGGATCCAGACTTAAGTAAGTGCTTAAAATTAGATACTCCTGGGCTAAACCATGTTGATTGCAGGGGAGTCATATTTCATCTGTTGCAAACAGTATTAGAGTTGAGAGGTGAAGTTTCCTATCCCAAGTCTAAATAACAGTGTGATAGTAAAGCTGGTCAGTATCTGTGTGCAGTAAGCAATTCAAAGTATATCCCTGCATGCAAAGAATACAATTAACTTGACTCCCCATGCAATCAATATGGTTTATCCCAGGAGTAACTAATTTCAGGCACTTACTTAAGTCTGAATCCAGCCCGATGTCTTTAAACTACTTTTAATTTTTATGACGCACTCAAGTTTAAATACACAAGTGATTTCTGTGATCTTCAGAATCTTTTAAACAGTGTGGTCTGAATACTGCACCGTACTGCTGAGTATTGGGTCAGTTATTTCAAGAAAGTTATTTGACATCATATTGATGCAATGGAACATTCTTTTATTGTGCCCCTGGGTAAAGTCTGTTAATTTGGTGAGAAAGTAGAGGACAGAGAGAAAAAGCACTTCAACCGAAGTGTTGCACAACTGTGTCCACGTTACAATGTGAAGAAACGAAACAAAGTGCAAACTCAATGGCAGTGGCAGGAAATATAGATACGTGCTGATCATACATAACTTTCATTTCTATATATAGAAAAATAAAGACTAGTCCAATAATTAACAGTGAAAATAAAACAATAACTGGACTGAATGCTAATTCCAGTTAGCAGACATCAAAAGTCTCAGACTAGTCATCAATAATTATGTGGTGCTTCAAAATCAACGGGATTAAACATTGCTGGATCCAGACTTAAGTAAGTGCTTGAAATTAGTCCCTCCTGGGCCAAACCATGTTGATTGCAGGGGAGTCATATTTCATCTGTTGCAAACAGTATTAGAGTTGAGAGGTGAAGTTTCCTATCCCAAGTCTAAATAACAGTGTTATAGTAAAGCTGGTCAGCTTTACTATCACACGGTTATTTAGACTTGGGATAGGAAACTTCACCTCTCAACTCTAATACTGTTTTCAACAGATGAAATATGACTCCCCTGCAATCAACATGGTTTAGCCCAGGAGTAACTAATTTTAAGCACCTACTTAAGTCTGGATCCAGCCCAATGATGATGACATGTAACTAAGTTACGTATGACAGTAAGTACACACAAGGGGCAGATCCCTAATTTACGATGGCCGTGTAAATTAGGGGTCGGAGGTGGTGAAACCCCGTTACGTCTGGGTCTGCAGCCAGTGTCCAGATTTACGTGCGCTACGTGTGCGTACCTACGGACCCTCACACCCACATAAAGCATGCGGGGGTCTGAATTTGGGCCAAGGTTCCTGATCTTAACTTAATAAAGTCACCGGACTTCTGCAATGTGGTTCACTCCTCTATCACCTGCAAACTTTCTGAAATCCATGAGCACTTAAAATGCACGGAGGTCAGGATCGGGTCCAAGGTAAATATGGGGTGCACAGATCCCAAGACAAGCACGTGCTTAAATGGAAGAACAAGCAAGAAAATCAAATAATCAACGCTGTGGGATCGGTGTACCATTGCTTCTGATTGTTAGAATGAAAAATAAATAAATGAATTTTAAATAATTAAAAAATAATAATTTGCACCCCTTAATCCAACATGGTCACATGCCCCCTCCCTTTGCCGTTACCCTTACACTATGGATTTGAGTTTGAAGCACAGAAGGTATATTCTCTGAAAAATACGAGCTAATGTCCTTCCAATTTTGTTCTGTCATTCTGTTTTAGATTCTTGGAGAGTAACTGGTTTGTGTGGGTGACACAGATGAATCACATTCCAATGAACATAGACTACGACCAGAACAAAGAATGGCTGTCTACACAGGTGACCTTTCATAAGCACTTCTCTATTTCTGACACTGATATTTGCATTGAAGATTATTTCATATGTGCAGTGTGAGGTCTGCCTCTGTTTCACTGTGTGACCGGATTTGTTTAAGCAAGATGGCGGCATTGAGAGATGAGCAGATGTTTGCACAGGCTGCAGGAAAGACATAGGGGCTGATATAGAGTTAGACAGAACAGCAAACAGAATAGAGCCGCCCCTCAACGAAACCATGTTGCAGTTCAAGGAGGAGGCATATTTAAAAGGTCCAGGCAGAATTAGAGTTGAGATCTTGAATATAAAAGTGGTTTCCTATGTGTGCTGAAAGCAAAAGCAAAATATTTTCTATGTATTCAAAAAGTAATTTAGTAACACAGTTGATGAGATTGAGAAAAAGACACCAGTCCATCAAGTTCAACCTATTATCGATCTCTTGCAATCCTTATCTTATAATTCAAACTGATGCAGATGAAGCAAACGCTAATCTGTTTAAATTTGGAAAAATCCCTGCTGACCCAAAATGACAATCTTTTCACTCCCAGGATCCACCACTATCGTTCATTTAAATTAATGGCTGTAACCCTGGATACCTTTTCCGCTAAATATTTGTCTAACACTTTCTTAAATATATTAATTGATTCTGCCATCACAACCTTCCCTGGCAGTGAATTCCATATCTTGACTGCCCTTACTGTAAAGAACCCAGTGAAAGCATTGGAAAGATGAATTGAGTGTACACAGTATAAGGTGATCATGTATGATGGTTGTATATCGGATACTTGTTATTGCTACAGAGCCTTACACCTGGGTGCACTGTCTAACTAAGAGTTTGGTGTTCCCTGGATGGTGGGGAAAGACTTTGCTGCACACACTTAGCAGGTCATGGCTCCTGGTGGTAGCCACAGAGGAGTACTAGGAGTCTCTATGATCAGAAAACACAAGACCCAGCTACCAGGTACCAAATAGAGCATCCCAGAGAATACGGGAATGATCAAGGAGTGCAAGGAAGACTGTGCCCCAGATGGAAAGAGGCAACTCCTCAAATATAAGTGCAAATCACACAAAAAAGTCACAAGGACTGATAAACAAATACGAGATGGAAAATGTACAATCACCGAGCTAGGTCGGTACAGTCTGATGTAAAGAATAGGGCACATGTGCAAGATGGAAGCTGTATAGCACAAATACTAATAAGGTATACTACTCCAACACAACAGGCACACAGGAAAGTCTAGCAGGAAAGCACAGGTGACTGGTTAGGACTTAGCAGAGACAAGCAACCAGAGACACCTCCCACAGCCGGGATCACTGTAACAAGCAGATAGAAATAGACTTTGGCAACACCAAGTAAAAAAAATGTAAAAAAAATTTGCAAAAAATGTAAATAAATGCAAAACTGTTTCTATATTTGCACCACTCACATTATAACATGGTTGGCCCAGGTGTGTACCTTTATGTGCTGTGGTTGAACCTTCAATACATCTAAGAACTCTAGTGCATAAAGCACATACACCTCAACTAAACCATTTTGAACGATGGGGGGGGGGGGGTCACAGAAACTTCACACAGACACAGAGAGATCACAGAAACTTCACACAGACACAGAGAGATCACAGAAACTTCACACAGACACAGAGAGATCACAGAAACTTCACACAGACACAGAGAGATCACAGAAACTTCACACAGACACAGAGAGATCACAGAAACTTCACACAGACACAGAGAGATCACAGAAACTTCACACAGACACAGAGAGATCACAGAAACTTCACACAGACACAGAGAGATCACAGAAACTTCACACAGACACAGAGAGATCACAGAAACTTCACACAGACACAGAGAGATCACAGAAACTTCACACAGACACAGAGAGATCACAGAAACTTCACACAGACACAGAGAGATCACAGAAACTTCACACAGACACAGAGAGATCACAGAAACTTCACACAGACACAGAGAGATCACAGAAACTTCACACAGACACAGAGAGATCACAGAAACTTCACACAGACACAGAGAGATCACAGAAACTTCACACAGACACAGAGAGATCACAGAAACTTCACACAGACACAGAGAGATCACAGAAACTTCACACAGACACAGAGAGATCACAGAAACTTCACACAGACACAGAGAGATCACAGAAACTTCACACAGACACAGAGAGATCACAGAAACTTCACACAGACACAGAGAGATCACAGAAACTTCACACAGACACAGAGAGATCACAGAAACTTCACACAGACACAGAGAGATCACAGAAACTTCACACAGACACAGAGAGATCACAGAAACTTCACACAGACACAGAGAGATCACAGAAACTTCACACAGACACAGAGAGATCACAGAAACTTCACACAGACACAGAGAGATCACAGAAACTTCACACAGACACAGAGAGATCACAGAAACTTCACACAGACACAGAGAGATCACAGAAACTTCACACAGACACAGAGAGATCACAGAAACTTCACACAGACACAGAGAGATCACAGAAACTTCACACAGACACAGAGAGATCACAGAAACTTCACACAGACACAGAGAGATCACAGAAACTTCACACAGACACAGAGAGATCACAGAAACTTCACACAGACACAGAGAGATCACAGAAACTTCACACAGACACAGAGAGATCACAGAAACTTCACACAGACACAGAGAGATCACAGAAACTTCACACAGACACAGAGAGATCACAGAAACTTCACACAGACACAGAGAGATCACAGAAACTTCACACAGACACAGAGAGATCACAGAAACTTCACACAGACACAGAGAGATCACAGAAACTTCACACAGACACAGAGAGATCACAGAAACTTCACACAGACACAGAGAGATCACAGAAACTTCACACAGACACAGAGAGATCACAGAAACTTCACACAGACACAGAGAGATCACAGAAACTTCACACAGACACAGAGAGATCACAGAAACTTCACACAGACACAGAGAGATCACAGAAACTTCACACAGACACAGAGAGATCACAGAAACTTCACACAGACACAGAGAGATCACAGAAACTTCACACAGACACAGAGAGATCACAGAAACTTCACACAGACACAGAGAGATCACAGAAACTTCACACAGACACAGAGAGATCACAGAAACTTCACACAGACACAGAGAGATCACAGAAACTTCACACAGACACAGAGAGATCACAGAAACTTCACACAGACACAGAGAGATCACAGAAACTTCACACAGACACAGAGAGATCACAGAAACTTCACACAGACACAGAGAGATCACAGAAACTTCACACAGACACAGAGAGATCACAGAAACTTCACACAGACACAGAGAGATCACAGAAACTTCACACAGACACAGAGAGATCACAGAAACTTCACACAGACACAGAGAGATCACAGAAACTTCACACAGACACAGAGAGATCACAGAAACTTCACACAGACACAGAGAGATCACAGAAACTTCACACAGACACAGAGAGATCACAGAAACTTCACACAGACACAGAGAGATCACAGAAACTTCACACAGACACAGAGAGATCACAGAAACTTCACACAGACACAGAGAGATCACAGAAACTTCACACAGACACAGAGAGATCACAGAAACTTCACACAGACACAGAGAGATCACAGAAACTTCACACAGACACAGAGAGATCACAGAAACTTCACACAGACACAGAGAGATCACAGAAACTTCACACAGACACAGAGAGATCACAGAAACTTCACACAGACACAGAGAGATCACAGAAACTTCACACAGACACAGAGAGATCACAGAAACTTCACACAGACACAGAGAGATCACAGAAACTTCACACAGACACAGAGAGATCACAGAAACTTCACACAGACACAGAGAGATCACAGAAACTTCACACAGACACAGAGAGATCACAGAAACTTCACACAGACACAGAGAGATCACAGAAACTTCACACAGACACAGAGAGATCACAGAAACTTCACACAGACACAGAGAGATCACAGAAACTTCACACAGACACAGAGAGATCACAGAAACTTCACACAGACACAGAGAGATCACAGAAACTTCACACAGACACAGAGAGATCACAGAAACTTCACACAGACACAGAGAGATCACAGAAACTTCACACAGACACAGGGAGATCATAGATACTCCACACAGACACAGAGAGATCATAGAAACTTCACACAGACACAGAGAGATCATAGAAACTCCACACAGACACAGAGAGATCACAGAAACTTCACACAGACACAGAGAGATCACAGATACTCCACACAGACACAGAGAGATCATAGAAACTCCACACAGACACAGAGAGATCATAGAAACTCCACACAGACACAGAGAGATCACAGATACTCCACACAGACACAGAGAGATCATAGAAACTCCACACAGACACAGAGAGATCACAGAAACTCCACACATATAAGACCTTGTTTAGGAATCAAACTTATGACGATAGCGCTGTGAGGCAGAAGTGCTAACCACTGTTTGAGAGACGGAGTGAGCCAGGTTGTTACAGGATAACCCAGCAATATATTTCTTATATAAGGCCATCTTACCATTTTACCATTAATAAGTACAGAACATTCTAAAACGGTTTTGGGCACCTTGATACACTCCACGGTCTGAATTATGGGGCATCTAATCATCTAAAGGGCCACCCAATAACTTAGTAATATATTCAAATGATACATTTAATTAAAGAAAGGAACACCTTTATGCAATACTGTACCATCAGTGATTGGAAACAGGTTTTTCCAGCTATTATCTTGGATCAATACGGAAAGAGACCCCGAGCCATAGATGATAACCCCAAGTAATGTCACCTGCAGTAGGCTTATCAGTATTCTACAGTACAGAGGAATGACAAACAACTCTGTTATACTATATAGTGTAACTTATAGGTCTATTAGTCACTTTTATTTCTCTGTCTTAACTATATTATTTGTCCCCATAGAGTATTCTCAATGTGCTCTAACTGTCTTTTTGGTTCCCTGCAGATCTCTTAAAGAGTCTGGAGAGCTGTGGCTGGACGCGTACCTGCACAAGTAACAGGGTCACAGACATCCAGGGCTGCAGAATTATCTCCTGAGACGTGAGGAATCCGAGGAGACTGGGTCAGCTACTACTACAGAGAGACTGTACTTCAACGATGATTTACTGACTGGCACCTCACAGACCTCTAGATGAGATGTGGCTTCATCAGAGCTATATGAAATGAATGTATTGAACCCCACGACAATAGTTCCAGACCGTTACAATGCTGTAATGTCATCATACTCAGTGTGAAGGAGAAGTTCTATCTATTCAAGCAAAACACATACCTTCAGCCTCCCCTATTAGATAGAGTACATACTTATGCTTAATTTCCACAATATTATTAGCTGAAAAACTCCATAATAAATCTCTAAAGTTGTTTATGACATGGGGCAGATTCAAACCCCCATTACGCACCTGCGAGGGTCCGTAAGTACAATCGCGTAGCGGGGAATGCACGCCCCCTGCACTCCCCAAACTTATGTGTCCAGATTCCTACCTTAAATATTATGACTAGGTCTGCAGCCTTATGGCTTCTCCCGCCCCCTAGACTTCATTTATATGCCCATTCCCGCCGTCTCATCGTATGGGAAAGGTCTTCCCCTTTCCCGTAAATACTGATAGTACTCACGCTAAGGGAACATCTGCCGCGTGCATGCGCAGATGTTCCCTGTCAGTGAATTTACGCAAATGGCTTGCGTAATTTCACTGACGTACTTTGGTCTGGATCTACCCCATAGATCCTAAGGGCCAGATCCAGACCTACGTACGCAAGCCGCAAGCTTCAAATCGCTCATTAGCACTTACAGCGCATGCGCGCGGCAGATGTTATGCCACGTAACTCAGAGCGTATCAACAGCGTATCAACGAACGAAGGGGCATGCCAGCCATACGCCACCGGTAATTACGCTACAGAGGCAGGGTGAGGCATTTAAATCGTACCGTACGGGCGTGCTTAGACACTTAAGTATGCGAGGGCTATACATACATCAGCAGTTACGCGGCGTAAAGTTAAGGTAGGGTTTGGTAGACGTAAAACGGCCAAAGTACGTAAATGCGAGGGGAGTGTCTAGGGGAGTGCTTAGAAGGCACGCTAGCATAAATATGCTACGCTATGAAACGTATCAAGCGCAGGTGTGGATCTACCCCTAAGTGTGTATGGGCACTTTATTGAATGTTAAAGAAAGACTAGAATATACGAGCTCTTATATGTAAGGGCATATGAAGCTGTAGATATTCCCTTCTATTTTCTTGGTTTTGTATCCCATTACATACGTATAATTGTTTGGGATAATACGGGCTCTTGACTCAGTTTTGTATTGGATAAAAAAAACAAAACTTATTTGTGCATTTGCTCTGGCTATAGATTAATACTGATAATCAATTAGTTGTTTTCTGATACTGTTGCACTCCACCTCCAAGCACTAGCCACATCGCTCTAGAAATGGCCATGATATTGCCCTCTGACCTATCCTTGCATCTGATGGGCTAGATCCAGACTTAAGTAAGTGCTTAAAATAAGTTACACCTGGGTTAAACCATGGTGATTGCAGGGGAGTCATATTTCATCTGTTGCAAACAGTATTAGAGTTGAGAGGTGATGTTTCGTATCCCAAGTCTAAATAACAGTGTGATAGTAAAATTGTGTGCAGTAAGCAATTCAAAGATATATCCCTGTATGCAAAGAATACAATTAACTTGACTCCTCCTGCAATCAACATGGTTTAACCCAGGAGTAACTCATTTCAAGCACTTAAGTTTGGATCATGCCCGATGACACTATACTGGCCTGGTAATTCCTTCACAGCGTAGCAGTCACAATGACTAACACCCTTGTAAAGTATACGCAGGCTAATGCCTTGGTGTGAATATAGTGTGACTTAACACTAGTAGGACACATTTTCTCTTATCTTCCTACAAGTGTCTCCTTCACACCGTACACGCAGTCCCTACTGACTCCGGTATTTGGAAGACAATGCTGCCAATTTTTTTGGGCTAAAAGAGGCCATTTTCTAGTTTTGTACCAATCAAACTATTTGTTGTTATTTTTGCAGATCAACTAATGAAATATATCTAATCGTTTTGATTGTATTTGGAAATTGAGCTATGGTTTGATTTCATTGCCACAACTAATAAACTGATTTATAAAGGCTTGGATTTGTACAGTATTTGATGAGAAATAACCAGTCATTCATATGCTTAAATATAACTGTTTTTTTGCACTGAAATTATACCTAGGTAGGACTTGTGTAATTGCTGTGTTCCTATTATAATGATTGTTTGTTACTGCAAGCAATGATTATAGTCATTCCGGTATCAGATAGAAGTAATACAATTGTGGACACACATTTATCGGTTGTTGCAAGACCCCGTGTTGTCTGATTTCACTTTTACATGGCCTGGGTGACAATCACAAGTGTGTGTTCCTTCTTTGTACAATGTAGAGTACAGGTGTTCCCTCTCTCCGGGGATTGCAGTTGCCGGTCCGAACAACCTGATTTGAACACGATACAGCTGCCGGCTGTATCATTGTTCTAAAAACGTTAAAAATAGAAATTTGCTATTGGTAACAGGGAACCTATTTCCCTGAACCACTGTAGCGGTTGTAGCGGGTAGACAAGAGTTAGGCTGTTGCGGGCTAAGGTTAGGGCTTAAGGGGAAATTTAGGTTTAGTCTGCATAGACAGTTGGATTTACACTGCAGGGCATGGCGGGTTAGGCTGCTGGGATTGGAGGGTTAAGGCTGAAGAAGGGAAGGTGAAGGTTAAGATTAGGCTACGGAAAAGGAAGGGTTAGGGTAAGCAAAAGACTTTGTGACTCCAGAAGTTACACCACCGCCACTTCCTAAAACGTAGAATGCAGCTGTAGTGTGATGGTCTTTTGAAATGAACCATTGTGTCGGCAAATCACACTTCTCTCCGGGGCTGATCCATAGTATGACAGTAAGGGCAAAACAGGTTCAAGAGCAGAACCATGTTGCAATATGAGGGATGCAAAGTAAATTTAATTATTTTGCATGCAGGGAAAATACTTTGTGTTTGCCCATAGCAGTCACATACTGCAGAGCTTTATGTTTCATTTCCAAAATTAGAATTGAGCTAAGAAACTTCACCTCTCAACTCAGTTCCTGTTTTCATATTGTAAATGTACTTTCTCTGCAGTTCATCCTGGTCTTGCTCAGGTCTACACTTGTTTTGTTCTTACTCCTAAACTCTGGAACATTTGAGACTTTCATACTTCTGTTGTTTTCTGTGTGCTTGATGTGGAAAACTGCAGGTCCTGCTTGTGAGAAGTCTGTCTGTAGGGTGCGTCTGGGTGGCAGTATGGTACAGCAATTACAGCTTCCATCTGGTGCCTGGAGACCTGATCACACAAAAGTCACATTGCACAGGCACCGTGAGCTCTTCAGCTGGGATTTCGCACTGCCAGTCTTGGGTACAGGTCTCCTAGATTCACCGTTTGTTAGGCACCAAGTCTGTCCTTGGCTCTGGTGTCTTTTTTCTCATCTTACACCATGTATGGCACCCCTACAACGCATGGATGCAGGTTGCGCAAAGGCTCTAGCCAGGAGACAGCATGTGGGGAGGAAAACAAGATTGTGTAAGTCTGCTGCCCGGCAACAGACAGCTGATTGGCTGTAAGTTTCTGGAGAGCGGTTAGAGAGGGGTGACAGTTAGTTGTTGGCAGTTGACAGATAGAGAGTGAAGGAGTGGACATGGATGATGGTCCAGGTCGTGGGTCGTGTTAGCAGTGACCCAGATCGTGGGAGCGGTGGTCCAAGTCGTATGAGCAGTGGTCTGGGACTAGTGAGCAACAGTTCAGGTCATAGGAGGTGCTAGTCAAAGTGACAGAGTCAGAAGCAACAGCAATCCAGATAGAGAGTAAAAGAGAGACAGCGTTGACAGAGATGGATAACAACAGCACGTGAGAGCTGATGGGAACTGCTGTTGTTATCCGTCTCTGTCAACGCTGTCTCTCTTTTACTCTCTATCTGGATCGCTGTTGCCGCCCACGACCTGTCACTTTGACTAGCACCTCCCACGACCTAAACTGTTGCTCACTCGTCCAAATTACTGGTAGCAGTAGGTAGCAGTGAATAGAGAGAGGGAGGACAAGAGAGACAGAGGTGGTGGCGATAACATCGGAGGAGACAGGGATTAGTGCTGCTGGGAACAGTTTATTAAGGAGAGAGAGAGACAGTGGGCTGGATCCAGAACTACGTCCGTCTTCCATAGACAGCTGTAATTCAATGAAGATGGTATTTCCATTTCTAAAAGACCGCTTATACGCAATCTACGTATCGAAACGATACGCAGATTACATACAATAGCTACTACGCATGCGCAGTAGCTATTGTTCATTGAATTACGGTCGTCTATGGAAGACGGACGTAGTTCTGGATCTACCCCAGTGTTTATAACAGGTGAGAGCAGGTTGCTGGAGGGAGAGAAAGTGTGACAGCGTCTGAAGCAGCTAAGAGCACGGAAAAGTAACTTTTAAGCGGGCAGAACAGAGACAGTGAGGAAGGAGAGCTGAAGTGGCCTTCTGAACCAAGTTGTGTCAGTTGTCATTTTCTCCGAGTATCTTCTCGAACTGCATTCACTTCCGCAATTTTGTAACCTTGCTCTACAGCCCACTCCCAACAACAACATTTTGGGGTGTTACAACTTTTTAACGTCACAAACAGGACTTGAACGTGAGGCAGTTTGAGAGGACTTAGGGAGATGTCTAAAGAACAGCAGGTTCCCTCTACTTTATCTGATAGTGATTCATCATCCTAAACAATGTCGAAAATGAATCCTATTACAATGCCTTAATATTTTGGTGCTCCTTGGCTACCCATCTTTTCTGGGGATATTAGGGATACTGAATATAGAAACCTAAAGGAATTTAAACATAAAATGCGTTCTATGTTCCATTTATATCCACTAGTTGAGTCCCAACAGATAGAGATCCTTATAGCACAACTCAAAGATTCTGCCCTAAGGGAAGTTATCTCTTGGCCTTTAAAAGAAAAATGTAGTGTAGAGCAGATCTTTTAACGTCTGACAAAGATATTCGAGACTAGTACCATCTCTGAACTAAAAATTAGATTCTACGCACGTAAACAACAAATTGGAGAAACTCTCCAAGCTTATGCAATGAGCTTACATGAAGCTTTGCAAGCGGTAGATAAGGAGGGAGTGAAATGCAGAAGAGACTCTGGTAAAACAGTTTATAGGAGTATACAGTGATAATATCAAGACACAGTTAAGATTGCTCCGAATGCAATTGCCTAGGGATACTTTTCTAGAATTTAAGGAGGCAGTCATACAGATGATGGAACCCCACCAGATACAGGAAATACCATCTTCCGAAAAAGCAGGTTTCAAGAAAAGTAAAAATCTTGGGGAAACCCTAGTTCAAGGTTCCAATCTTCAACAATTACAACTGTTTCCCAAAGTTCACAACTATCATCAGTAGATCTGTTACAATCTGTAAATGAACAATTAAAGAGACTGAAGTCTGGTCTTGCTGAGATGAAGGAAAGGGTAGATAACTGGTGGAAACCTCCTTTGAATGTCGGGAGAAGGCCTACCGATTGATTTGATTTTCAAGGGCGACCTATTTGTCGGAGGTGTCATAGAGCAGGACACATGGAACGTTATTGCCTCAGACTTTCTCGATCAGTAGCAGTGAGTGGACACCAGGGAGCTCGAAAACAGCAGCCCTTCTCCTTGAGAAGCAAGAGCAACTTGGAACAAATGGTTGCTGTGGGGAAAAGAAAGTCATCGCAAACAAGGTTTTAGGCACTGTCCTATGGTTTAATGTGCGCAATGGATATGGATTTATTAATAGAAATGACACTAAGGAAGATGTATTTGTCCATCATACGGCCATAAAGAATTACAACCAGGGACGTTTTTTCGCAGTGTGTGAGATGGAGAGGTGGTACAATTTGATGTAGTGGAAGGAAGGGTGTTGAAGCAGCTAAAGTCTACCTAAGGGAGTTATACATTGAAGGTGAAGGTGCATTATTTCACTGATCATTCCTTGACCATTGACACGATTAGAGTTCAACTAAAGTGTGGTAAATATAATCATATATACAGATTATTTGACTCATATAAAATTCCCGGGTGATTTATGGGTGATAAGATGTGAGCCCTTTAAGGAACTATCAAAAGACGGTGAACAATCACTTTTTTTATTTTCATACGGACCATGTTCTTTTATTATTGTTTTCCATCATGAGCCAATTAGAGCGTAAGCAGCGCTTCAAATAGTCAGCCCCTAGCTAATCACAGTACACAGGCTTCTGAGGAAGGGACACTGCTGTCCTGAAACGCGTAAAGCCACTGATCGATTCACTTCCCAGGATAGGAGCATCTCTGACTTTTGATGACTTCATCTCTCTCCAGCCGCCAACATCCATCTTCTGTGCTGAGTGAAGAGGAGCATCGGAGCGCTACGGCGCTGTTAGGGTACGGACTTTGATCTCCGTTTTTCCTGGCTTTTAAATGTGGTTTTTTTTATGTTCGTTCGTTTTAATGTGGAGCAATAAATATGTGGTTTTAATTGTGGATATTGGGCCTTATCCAGACCTCCGACGCCCGGCGTTAATACACCAGGCGTAAGCGTAAGATCATCTAAAAAGACGATCTGCGCTTGTGCCAGGCAGATGTTGCCTGGCATAGCCACGGCAACGCACGATCCAGGATCGGGCGTCCGTAGCAGCGGCGTAGTAACGCTGGAAGGGGCGTTCCCCAGTGTTACTACTAGCTGCAGTTAGCGTAGTAAGGTGGGATAGGTAGGGTAATGAGGCTGGGAGGGCGGCGTTTGCGTTGCAACGCCGTCGTCCCAGCGTATTTACACTCGTTTACGCCAGCTGAAGTTAGGGTAGCCTTCAACCAGCATAAGCGAGTGTTAAAACGCTTGTACAAGAGGGAGTGTTGCAATATTACACTGAGTGTTAGAATGCTCAGTGTAGCTCTGGATCATGCCCATTGTCTCAAACTTCTCCATATCTCTCTCTCTCTCTAGGTACTAATTTACCAAAATAATGGAGGAAGACCACGCTTACATTAAAGGACGGCACGGATTAGCTAGGGGCATTTAGGTTCATCGGACTTCGATGTTTTGTTATATTTTTTATTGCTTGCTGAAGCACGTTTTATGAGCTATTTTACTTTATCATTGCATTTTTGCACAATAATAGAACTTATGCGCAGGTGGACTTTTTTTATATACTTCCATTCTATCTTTTGTGTCCTAGTAAGTAGATATATTACATCATTTTTACTATATTATGGTTATATACATTTTGTACTATCTTTGTATATATTTTATATATTGAGGAGTTTATTGTGGCTTTTCAATATGTGGTGTTGATTATCTTATTTATTGACTTTTTATATGAACTACTGATTATTTATTTATATATTAGTGTCATAATTCTTAATGTTACAGCGATAACCCCTTTTTCATAATTTTTCCTTTTAGCTAATGTCACTGGGTAGCAAATATGCAGTAGATCGTGCTCCCTATTGGCGTTATCCACCATACTATCTAAGGCGACCATACGTGCGTAGACCACAGTATTCTAATGTCTCCGTGCAGAGTGAAGTGGGGAAAGAAATAGATAACCAAGTAAGAGGCCAAGACAGACCAGTGCACCAGAACATATACAGAAGGATCAAACCTAAATCTGAAACCAGAAAGAGTACGTTTTGCGGATGCGTTGGGAATCTGTAGAGATGTTGAGAAAGAGGAATCTCTATCAGTTAAAGTTGTGTTTAGTCAGAGTAATGCTAAGTAATTCACTACACTTGATAAAAAGTATGTATGGATCGATTGTAGCACCTTCTAAAACTCCTGAGCAGGTACCATGCTTAGAATATGTTGACAATAGTATGGAAGAAGATAGGTTCTTTGAAGAGTCCCACCTCTTAGATATAGTCTTTAAATGTTTAGGGTGGCATTAGGGTATCTGTGATGCTCCAGAAAAGATTGGAAAAGCTGAGGAGATATAGATCATTAGGGAATGCAAAAGTTTAGTAATCGTTCGGCAGAATGTTTGTTTCGAAAAATGTTTTACTTGTAAAATTGAATGCACCAAAAGTTTGTGATTTGTGAAATGTTATGGATTTTGGTGAATTACGTGTGGGGACACGCAACCTTTTAGCATGGTGGAATGTGGCACCCCTGCAATGCATGGATGCAGGTTCCACTAAGGCTCTAGCCAGGAGACAGCACGTGGGGATGAAAACAAGGTTGTTTAAGTCTGCTGCCTGGCAACAGACAGCTGATTGACTGGAAGAGTTGTAGCACATGGGGAATCTGGACGTTTCTGGAGAGCGGTTAGAGAGGGGTGACAGTTAGTTGTTGACGGTTGACAGATAGAGAGCGAAGGAGTGGACGTAGATGGTGGTCCAGGTCGTGTGAGCAATGATTTGGGTCGTGTTAGCAGTGATCCAGATTGTGGAAGCGGTGGTCCAAGTCGTGTGAGCAGTGGTCCGGGGCGAGTGAGCAACAGTTCAGGTCGTGGGAGGCAACAGCGATCCAGATAAAGAGTAAAAGAGAGACAGCATTTACAGAGATGGATAACAACAGCAGAGGTAGCATATGGGGTAATATGCAATGTGAACATACTGAAAGCAATTAAATTAAATTTGCAATTCCAATTTGTCCATGAATAAAGGTTAATGAAGAGGGTGGAATGTATGCGTCCCGCACAGGTATTAGGGTATTCACCCTCGCTTATTTCTATATCAGTTGGCTTCTGTATCTGAGAGTCCAGTAGGTTCCACTCAGGCAGAAACTGCTTTTTTAGTTTTTCACAGGCATTGTCTTGAACACTGTGAGTTTCTATCTTCTTCTCACACACTGATGTCCCCTTCCGTCTCCCTGTTGGAACCAACTGTATTCTCTCAGATCGTAAAGAGGCTTCTAGCATTGGTGTCCTGGTCATTCTAACTCACTGATTGGCCAAAACCGGGATCTCCATCACATATCTGCAGGCAGTACCTGGGTTGCTCAACCCTTTACCTACAATAGCTCTTCTGTAGAATGCAATGCACTGCATTGTGATCTGTATTACATTTACTATGGCTACTTTACTGGTATTGGAAAAACAACTCCAGTGTGTATGTAGACTAAAGGCCATAAGGCATAGAGACATGAAAGCAGGTGAGGTCAGTGGAACCAAGCAAGCAACTTATAATATCACTTTTCAAGCAAAGCTTTTCTCATGTCAATAGTAAAGTCTTGGGGCTAGATTTACTAAACTGCAGAAAAGGAAAAGTGGAGATGTTACCCATAGCAACCAATCAGATTCTAGCTCTCACTTTCATATTACATACTAGAGAATGTCAGCTAGAATCTGATTAGTTGCTATGGACTACATCTCCACTTGTTATTTTTTGCAGTTTAGTAAATCTAGCCCCAGGAATGATACTGGTCTCTGAGAAAATGTCCCCATGTTGTAGACTACAGATGGAGGTGTATGCCCCTGGTATAAGCACACACTCAGCATGGAAGTGGATATATTTAAATCCAGGTGCACACTGCTGCCGTATATGTGGCTTCTCCCTTCCAAGGATCAAGACATATTTACCTAATGTCTCTGACAAACCCAACATGTCTGCCAAACAGAATGTACTGTTCTCTCCTACCTGTACTGTCCAGCTGTACTACTTGTTGCTGTCTTAAGATCCAGAGCTATGTGACAGGATGCTACAAGGCTGGAAAAAGAGAATTATTCACTTCATGAGAACCAGTAATGGAAAGCCTTCATTCCTCCATCCATTGCTTTTATATGCCTTCCCTCAACCAGTCTTGAAATAAATAGCATAAATAGATGAGTCCTGGAATTAGTTTATTAGATTAACATCTGGATCATGTCACCAAGAGAATGGATTGATAATTCACCCCAAGAAGTGGTCGTTGCTGACTCGAAAAACACCCAGAAATCTAGCAGGTAATGCGTGCGTGGATCTGGATCTACACCACTGATGGTACCTAGGCACATAAGGATCTCAGATGAGAGGTCAGACCATGGTAGAAGATATTAAAAGGTACATTAATTTTCATATTGCATCGTGTGACGGTGTAACGGAAGAGGTAGGTCCCTAAGCGGAAACTGGTGCATTTAGGCTGATTCTGGGCTTCATACTGAATTGAATTTCCCCCTTACAATGTAAAATGGAGGAGGTTGCCCAGTACCATTATTGCTATATTTTATCTAGCCCACTGCAGAACTTAATAGCTGGAATTTGTCCAAATGTCTGAATGCAAAGAATAAAGCTGGGTACACACCTAAGCAATTATACTCACAATTTCACTGATTTACTGCAAGTCCCGACGAGCATGCACGCCTTATACATTCTTACTTCGTAAGGTTTATAATGATCACCATTAACAGAAACACATCTTATCCAAGCAGCAGCTTCCTAGGTGTGAATCAGGCCCATAGTTACTATCATATACTGGTATACTGAAAGTCCACTAGCATGAGAACTAGCCTATGGTAAACGCAGTGAGACAGTTATAAGCCA
>WWET01000027.1:289874-301524 GCA_011038615.1 Limnodynastes dumerilii
CAGTATTGTTATAAAGATTGTAACATTGTAAAGCGCTACGTAATCTGTGGGCGCTATATAAAAACCTGTTAATAAATAAATAAATAAATTATGCTACGTTAATGTGCGTATTTTCTATGGTGCGCATGCGCAGTGCGTACAAAACAGCGATTTTACGTCTTTACCACGCGTAAATTCGCTCCGAGGCGTAGTTCTGGATCAGGCCCAATGAGTCTAAACATGTTATCGATATGTCATCCTAATAATGAGATATGGATTATAGTTGATTATAGCTTCTTGTGAATATAATTTAATAACAGTGGGGTAAATCCAGACTTACGGGCTAGTTACGTTAGAACGCGTAGCGTATTTATGGTAGCGCAATTACTATGCACTCCCCTCGCTCGCTTGCTCGTACGTACTTTAGTACGTATGTACGTTACGCTGCCCAAACCCTGCCTTATCTTTTCCTAGCGTAAGTACTGACGTACGTAATGGATTTACGTACGTGACGGCCAGACCCAGCCCATACTGTCCAATTTAAATGTCTCCCTACGCCTCCAAAGCGTAATTCCAGGTGTTGTGTTGATGCCCCCACCCCTTCGTTTATATTTACGCTGATGGTACGTACGTTGGGAGTTACGTGGCGTAACGTCTGCCGCGCGCACGCGCAATAAATACAAATGAGCGATTTTACGTCATCAGCTAGCGTAAATACACTGGCATACTTAGCTCAGGATCTGGCCCAGTGAATACACTTTATTTAATATAGGAACCTGTTTATTACTATGCAGGATAATAAGCCTATGCTCAAAACGCACACTTATGATTGCGATCGCAGCATGTCCCTGCACTCCATTGTTCATTCACACACACTGATTCATTAAATGTCCTTTATTATTAATGGGCCTGATCCAGACTTAATAACGACGGGTTATTTAGGCACGCGGCATGCATAAATTACTCATCGTAACTCTGCTCATACGTAACTTGTACGTAACTCCGTACGACAGGATGTGAAATCCCTACGCAAGGCGATTATACGCATTGTGGGCAGAGGGAGGCATTTAAATTGTACAGTGTGGGCGGGGTTAGGCAGTTACGTACGACAAGGCGATATGTACGACCGCAGATACGCAAGGAAAAGTTAAGGTAGGGTTTGGAATTCATAAATCAGCTAAATTACGTGCGTTCGAGGGGAGTGCATAATACTTACGAGATCGCGTAACTACGCTACACGATTATACTTAAAGGAAACTTAAGTCTGTATCTGGGCCAATAACGTATCTTTCCATAGTAATAACCTTGTCGTATATCCTGGCACATGTAGCGGAGAAGCAAACAAAATTGAATGAAGAGTTTTCAATACTTGCATGTTTATTTAACAAAACATAGTAAGCAGAAACTGATGTATTTATATTTAAGTGAACATAACAAATAACATTTACATACACACTAGAGGTCCTCATTCCCTGCTCAGACCATGTAACACCCATTCATTTGCCCCTCTTGAACTTCCCAGATGCGGTTTTTGCCTTTTTCTTGGCTGACCCTTTAACGTCCATCTCTTTCCTTTTTGTGGAGCTGATGGAGCCAGTGACTTTGAAGAAGTCATCTAACCTCCCCTGTGTGCTGCCGTGGCGGTTCTTTGCCAGCTTCTTGGCCCCGTTCCTTATACGGTCCTCACTGAATTGTTTTTCTCCGCACATGAAGGCCACCAAACCTTCCTCATCTGGGTCAACCCACTTTAAATCCACATTATTAACGTCAACCACTTCAGGGTCTATAAACAGCTTGCGAGCTTCCTTGTGTAGCCAGTTTTCAGGAACCGGGTACTTCTTCAGGTCTATATTATCCATGATCTCTTCAATAGTCTTGTATTGTCTGATAAGCTCTATAGCCCTCTTTGGGCCAATCCCCCGGATGGTCTCACAGTAATCACTGCCCAGCAATATACAAAGGTCTATAAACTGCTCCTGTGTGAGGCCTATGTCCTGCAGGGCACGGCTGAGGTGAAACTCCTGGATGGGTAACTTCTTGGCCTCGCTGGCAGTGAGATGACGCAGCAACAGAGGTGTGCCAAAGGTCAAGGCGTCCATATCTTCAGTAGCTGCAGCATAGACCTTTCCAGCTTTCACCAAAGCAGCGCACGTGGCCTCCGCCTCGCAAGGCGCATCGACGTATGGGATCCCCATCAGGGTAAGTAGCTGCTTGCACTCCTCATTGTGCTGCTTTGTTACCTTCACAAGTCGCTTATTAAACTTCTCAATATTCTCCACTTCACCCGCCTCTTGCGCAGCCTCGAGCTGCTTTTCAGCTTCCGCTCGTCTCTCGCTACGCTTGGCCAGCTCACCTGACTTCAGCTGTGGAGGCTTCCCATCAAACACATAGACCGGCTTTATTCCATGCTCCACCATGCGAATCGTACGATAGAACATTCCCATTAAGTGGCTGGTGGTTTCCCCATCCTCGTTCTGAAGCACATTGCCATCTTGCCGTACTGCTATAAGGAACTGATAGATACACATAGAGGCATCAACTGCCACCTTACGCCCAAAGTAGCTCTTTATGTCATTGTCCTTAATTGCTCCAGGTGCTACATCAGCGATCAGTTTGGCCAGTCCTTGAATTCCCATTGCACAATGATAAAGAAGGAGAAAGCTAGAGGGAAAGTAAATATCTATCTGACCAACCTGAAAGAGAGTAAGGGACAAGAAGAGTAAGCATATAATATGGATGAAAACATGACAATGCTTTATACAGATCAATGTAAAAGAAATAACCAAATGCAATGATAACAAAGGAAAAGAGAGATGCAATCTTGATTGTCCTGTGGAGGTAAACTTCTCCTGAAGGTGTAGAACTACTTTATTTATTATAAATAATAGGACAGAAAAGGATGCGCTATGGGTATTACCCAATGAATTTTTATAAAAAAAACAATTTCTTAAAAAATAAAATCAAAATATATGCACATGAAAATCAAAAGTCAAAATATGTACCATAAATAATAAACACACTAAGACCACTTCACTACATATGCCTGTAAACAGGACTAATATTACTTATGAAATGGATACTTAAATATTGCCCCTTCAAAAACAATAAATGTTTTAATAGTCCACTTTTATGTCTAATTATCAAGAATGTATTTGATTCAGTATTTTCTTCCAAAAATAATCTTCAGTATAACTTGTTATGATAGTTAACTTGTACTCAAAGTTGCAAAACATGTTGTTACAATATTGCCATTAACTGGTAAGTGTAGATCGAATTACTTCCACATATAGTCCATTGGTTAATCTTACAATCTTTGCACCTAAGATAACTGAAATTCTTATTGTAGCAGAGTAGTTATGCCACCCCTTTTGGCTTTAGGTTTTGCAGTCCACTATTAGCGGACTTGACAGGGCAGATGGATAGCAAGGAGGTTGTAAACAAGGTAGACGAAGGTTAAGAAGTAGGCTCAGGAATTTGGTAAGCTTGTTTGAAGAGGTAAGTTTTAAGGGAGAGCATGAAAGTCTGGAGAATAGAGGATAGTCTTAAATGAGGGGGGAGCTAATGATTTGGATGGCTTCTGTTTACTAACAATTACACAGATGATTATAGCCTAAAGTTGTATCAGATACATTATTAGATACAAGATCACCACATTGGTATTTTGAAAGCATCTTTTATACCAGACACTTGAGCACTGCATGTAAAAGGGAAACGCGATTTCATAATCTTTTACAGGCAGTCGTGAGTTACAGGCTTTTGATAGCTATGCCCAGTATATGCGGTCATCTTCTGGATCAACTGTGGAACATTATGACATTTCGCATGAATTATATCAAAATATCTACTGTGGCTGTACACAGAAGCAGGACTGACTTACATAAAAAACGCACAATACAAATAAAATACACACTCCTGGTTAATTCTCTGCTGTTTTCAAGCCAGGAGACGTTAAGTAAGGGGATGTTTATGTAATTTATTTAGGATCCTCAGCTAGAAAAACAACTGATTTCAATTGAGCTAATCCATCCCTTGCTACTTTCTGATCATGCGCCTGCTATAGACACATTGGTTGCTATAGGCAACATCTCCACTTTTCCAAACCCTCCGCTTGGTAAATCTTTACCTAGGGCTGATCCAGATTTGGAAGTAACAAACATTAAAGGAGAAAATCTGCACCTTAACATTTTTAAAAGGGCAAACAGAATGAGTCAGGAGGGGATGTTCTGTAGCTCAGCTCTAAATTAAGACCCGATTCAACTGTCCACAAAGCCTGGTCACGGTGCTTTTTCCACGAATATACATAGCAGTTTTTAAATCACACCACATATATGTGCATATTAAAATCAGCTAATTTTTCTTACCGTAATAGACAGGAATAGGCGCACTTTGCACTTAATTGAATCAGACCCTTAGAGCCTGAGTCTATTAGGAATTCGCACCGCAATAGACTGGAAAGAGTTTGCGGTGCGCATTTTCCCATCTATTACGGTAGCTGATTTTTATAAAAATCCGAATTTTTTTTTTTTGCAGAAATAGCTTCGCACCGCAAAATACGCGGGTGCGAGGTTAACAGAATCAGACCCTTAGGGCCCTTATTCAATTAGAATTGCAGCTCACGTTAGACAGGAAAAAGTTCACGGTGCGCATTTTCCTGTCTATTACGGTACCCATTTTTTATACGTATAAGGCGCGGACAAAAAAAAAAATGTGCACAATTAGCAAAATACATGGGCACGAGGCTAATCGAATCAGGCCCTTAGAGTTTAAAAACAAAGCTACTTGTTTGTGCGCAATAATTAAAATCCCCCTGTATTTGCCCAGCATGCATTAAAAATGTAACTTTTTTTACACCCAAAACATTGCAACATGTTTTGTCCAGCTGCATATTTGCAACTTTAGGTGTAATTACTCCTAGATCTGGATCAGCCCCACTGTACCGCATTATTAAGGATCAGCATGGCTCAGTATTACCCTGTACCGTACAATCTATGTTTAGGGAACATTATTCTACAGATGATCCCCAGCAGCAGCTCCCCTCATACTCACCACCGTTCCAGTCTTCCAGGACTTTCGCGGGCTGTGACGTCACGCGTTTTCCCGCCGTTCCGGCACGTCGCAAACTTAGACGCCACAGCAACTCTGATTGGTTGACTCCTAATGCTGTAAGCTGTAATTGGTCCTCGGTCGACGTTCTTACATCTTATTGGTTTAAGAGTCGACAACCACCTAGGGCTCTTGGTTTCAGGAAACGGCGCCATGATGGGGTTGGCAATGGAAATGACAGGTGCGGGGATGTGATTGGTTGCTTGGTTCGTTGCCTTCTGTGATTGGCTTTCATGACTTGTCACGCTGGACCCTTTTCCGTTCCCAGCCTTCATTGCGGTGTCTTCTTACCCGACTGCACTATAGGAGACGTGGCGGAACCGGGAACGGTGTCACCGGAGATATGGTGAGAGAGTGCATGGAAGTGGTGGCTAGGAGCTTATATCTGTGTATTAGTATTGCAGTTGGTTATATAGGTTCTGGATAGCAAAGCGACTGGAATAAAATATATTTGTGAATTCTAATGTCCTGTAATGTCCATGTCATCTATACAGAGTGTGCTGAGACTTGTAGTCTCCCTTATAATAGTTGACAGCCACCATGGAGGCCAAGTGCTATTAATTTCCTGCTCTCTATAAATGCTGCAGACAGCCACATCTTCTCTAGATCCCATATACACATGCACTGAGGAGAGGGGCAGAGATAGAGGTGAATCTCCATTATAGCATTTTTATAGTGAATATCTTTTCTGTGTTGGCCATTTTCATGTGAATTTTTTGTGCTATTACTTCCAAATCTGGATCAGTTCCACTGCGTAGAAGCGCTGACTGTGACATTGTGCGTTGTGTAAATATTTAATATGGTAAACTGTTTTAATTTCAGGTGAACATACAATAGTTTAATTTCATATGTAGGACATATTTTTTTTTTATAAAAAATGATGAGAATAAAAATTATTTTGAACATGGGATAAAGAGACTATACAGGTGCACTGTTCAGTGACCAGGAGTCTGTTTATTTTACTTTTCCACTTGCCTATGCTCAAGTTTGCTAAAAAGCAAATATAAGAAACAAAAGAAGTGAGTCTTCAGTAGCTCCTAGAAGGAAACTTTTTAATGCCTCCTTATGATCCCATAATTGGCAATAAGCCAACAACCATTTTCCCCACAGGTAATATATAAAGACTAAGGTGCTTTATTCTTGGTAAGTCAGTGCTTAAGAATTGTTCTTTCATATTTAGGAATCTAGTTTATATTATATAGAAATAGCTGCCAACAGATCACTGCACACCAGACTGATTTGTCAGTAAAAAAAAAAAAGTAATATGCACACAATATTGTATATACTATACTGTAAAATACAGTTATATATCTATAGCCATCTCTGCGCCCCACAAGTTGCAACCCATCCCTCCTTTCTATTTACTTACTTAGTAAGTGTTCTGATTTCCTCTTCTCTACTCTGGTGCAGACTGTGGCTGTTTGAGAGGGTGACGCTGGGCGCTTCTCTCCTAGAAGTTTCAGTAAGCAGGGGGATAAGGGAGAGGAGGCTACGCGTTATTATTAACGCTTATTTATATAGCGCCACATGTTGTCCGCAGCACTTTAAAGAGAACGTTAGACATCAGTCCCTGCCCCTATTGGAGGTAAATACCAAGGTCCCTAACACACCTACACATACACTAGGGTCAGCAGCCAATTAACCTTCCAGCGTGTTTTTGGAGTGTGGGAGAAAACTGGAGCACTCTGAGGTAACCCACACAGATATGGGGAGAACATACAAACTCCACACAGAAAAGGCTTAGTCCGGGAATCAAACTCATGACCTCAGTGCTGTGAGGCCCAAGTGCTACTCACTGAGCCACTGTGTTGAATTTGAAACCACTTTTTTTTCATGTTGGAGTTCATGTATATATGTGGTTATATAACCATTATTTTTTTGCCATTAAAGAAATCGCATGCCATTGTACTGGTAGTATGTGACTGTTTATATTTGTACAATTCTCTAGGATAGGTTGTGTTCTCCTATGTCTCATCACTCGTCTCCCTCTCTTTATTCACAGGAGCTGGAAGCAATGAGCCGATATACAAGCCCGGTGAATCCGGCAGTGTTCCCGCACCTCACAGTTGTGCTTCTGGCAATTGGCATGTTTTTCACAGCTTGGTTTTTTGTGTATCCTTTTACTGTATATAAAAACCTAAAGCAACATTATAACATATAAAAAACTGAGAATGTTTCTGGTGGGCCATAAGAAAGACACATACTGATAGAGGCTGTTAGATGAGGACTTTACATATGCAATAATAACTACAAATCATTAAACTAATTATCTATTATTATTATTATTATTATTAATGTGTATGTATAGGTATCCACAGGGAAACATGACACCGTACAATGGCATACAGGGTAAAATATAGTCCTTGCAAACAAAGTCGAGTGAGTAGGATGAGGGAGGATGGTAGCAGAAGGGAGACCAGGGATTGGAGGAGGACACAAGATGGAGGGCCCTGCTTGTGAGAGCTTAAAACCTAAACAAAAGGGGAAGACTAATAGGGAACCTGATGGGGAAAAGGGGCAATAGGACTGTAGAGCTGGAGGGAGTGATGATAGGGAGGGTAGTTTTGTGGGGAGTGGGATGAGTTGTACATGATAGAGGAGTTGTCTGAACAGGTGTGGGTCCCCATTGCGAACAGCCTTATTTGGATAGGACCGTTCGCTCGCGGCCATTTCTGAGCTGGCTGGGAAATTGATTGCTTCTGTCTTGGAGAGGCAAAGCAATCACTCCCCAGAGCACCAAGCACAGTGCTCCGAATGTTAAGCATCCCCTAATCCTTACCCTAACCCTCCACTTCTATTACCCTAACCCTCCCTTCCCGCAGCCTGACCCTAACCCTCCCCTTCCACAACCCTAACCCTCCCCCTAACACTAAAAGTCCCTGGAAAGATAACTTACCTCTCCTGCAGCGCTTCTGAAAATGAATGGGTGAGTATGCCGATCGGTATACTAACCATTCATTAAAAAAAAACAATCTAAAATGGTAACTAGGGACAGCTGAAAATTAACTTTGTGCTTTGGAAAGCCACCTATCGTTGCGGGGACTCTCACGAGCCTGAACAGGTGGAAGTGATTTATAAATGGTTTCTGTATTTTCTGGTGTCCTCTCAAAAAGTCCTAATTTTCAACACTAGAATATAAGCTGCAAATTGTTATTTAGCTGTGACCCCGCTGTCAGTCACAGCATTGTGAAGGTTCAGTTTAATGCATATGGTGACTTCCTGATTTACAGTGTGATAAGTCACAGCCTTGATCGGGCTTTCTTATGCAATTATACCATCAAGACCATGTAGGACTGTCCACTGTTTCTCCCCTTCGGGATCTTACAGAGGAAAGAGAGATCAAGACAGCTGCTTGTTGGACTTCTCGTTGTAGTTTTATGATATTGGTGTTCTGAATTTGTTTAAGCAAATTATTTTGATAGCTGAAATTGCTGTCCTCGCTGTTGGGGGAAATACTATAGTGTAAGTCCTTGCTAAAGTATTTTCATGATACTGTTCTAAATGTTCCCCTCTGCTTTCCTTAATGCTTCTTGCAGCTATGAGGTCACATCAACAAAATACACAAGGGATGTGTATAAGGAGCTGCTTATCTCACTGGTAGCTTCCCTCTTCATGGGATTTGGAGTCTTGTTTCTTCTTTTGTGGGTCGGGATATATGTGTGACCTCTGGGGTAAGTAGTTTGATATAAGTATAGCATTGTTTCATACACATGTCTTGGCCTACTCCTCCTCAGTCACAGAAACACACAGGTCAACATGTCCACAAGATGACCACTCTCCTCTGGAATATCCCTGTATAAACAAACCAGGATGATAGGGATGTTATGGACGGGTTTCTTTCCCTGCCTACTCTTATAAATGGAGTAGGCGCCAATATTTATCAATATTTATCAGGGGCCTGATTCAAACTTAAAAAGGAGCTTGAAATTAAGGGCAGGATTCACAACACTGGATGTATTGCATATACATCCGGGGTTTCCCAGTATTTGATACTGCGCATGCCCAGTATCTTTTTCATGTAATCTATGTAACTTTTCGTTACGTAGATTTGTGTATATGCGGTCTGAAAGATTACGTGAAAAAGATACTGCGCATGCGCAGTATCAAATATCGGGAAACACCGGGCGTATATGTGAATCTGGGCCTAAGAGAGGAAAGTTCCTCCTGGGCTAAACCATGGTGATTGCAGGGGAGTCATATTTCAGCTGTTGCAAACAGTATTAGAGTTGAGAGATGATGTTTCCTATCCCGAGTCTAAACAGTGGTCAGTATCTGTGTGCAGTAAACAATTCTGAAATATATCTCTGCATGCAAAGAATACAATTAACTTGATTCCCACTAAAAACCAACATGGTTTTGTCCAGGAGTAACTTTCCTCTCTTAGAACCTAATTCACACTTAAGAATTCTCCCGATTTTAGGTGCGTATATTTAAGAACAGATGCACTGTGCATGCGTAGTAACTTTTATACGATATTTACGTTGGACTTAAGTTCATAAGTTCCGTGCTTATATACTATGAACTTAAAATCTGTAGGTTCGTAGTGACATACGCAAAAATGGGCGTTCCATGAATAAGTACAGTACAACCTCGATTATCTGGGCTGATGACTGGCACCCTTCGGCTGGATAATCGAAACAGTATTAAATGAATACAGTACAGTAAACGCTAGTATGCTAGTAAAATTCGCAGACCCGTCGCCTCACTGCAGTATGTAGCGTGTCTTGGTGGGGACTGCGTGTGGGTCGAGATCTACGCTTCCCAGGAAAGGTAGGCTGCCGTGCCCGCCACCACCTTCGGACAAGGACGGGCTGGCTGTCAGGAGCGGGTGAACCGCCGAGGTCTGCAGCGGAAGAGCCCTGAGATGATGGGCAGTTCTAGGAGCGAGTCCAGGGTTGTTGTAACCTGTGCAAACTGAGGAGCTCCTTCACTGTGCGGCCATTCTCCTCGGCATCCAGGACACGCCCCCCGTTTTGAAGGCACGTCTGCTCAGCTCAGCACCCGGATTTCGTGCCGAGGGAGTTTCATTGCTATTAGTTGCGTATATTTAGGAACCTATCACGTTCTTAAGTGTGAATCAGGTCCTTAGGATCGTATTCAGAGATGCGTTTTTTCAAAAGGACGCAATTATACGCACGCACGCACGTAGCAAGCCAACACCCATGACGCTCCTTCTCACTGTCATGCAATCGTAGACTTACACTTCCATAGGGCACCTCTAACTTTACGTGTGTATATGTATTCCGTACGTGCGATTCGATGTAACCGCGCCCTCAAAGACTCATTTAAATGCCCCCCCGCGCCCCACCCCTCTTTCCTGTACATCCACCACCCTCTTTCACGTAACTTTTCAGGTACGTATTTCAACCCCGCCCCCATGTATGTCCCCAAGTGCAATTCACATGTCCGTGCCTAAAGCACTTACGTGCGTATATTCTACGTTACTTACGTAAATAAAGTTGCTACGCATGCAAAGTTAAAACGTACCTAAAAATACGCACCTAACTCCACGTGAAAACGGATCTGTGAATACGGCCCTTAATTTCAAACTCCTTAAGTCTGCATCAGGCCCCAAGTTTATTACTTTAGGCAGAAACACTCTTAAAATTAGGTTTCATTCTAACAAACATTAAATGAGTAAGAAAAAAAAGAGACCCTTTATTTATAGTCACCACAATATTCTGCATTTGCAGACAGTTTTTAGAACAGCTCAGCAAGGCAAAAAAAAGACTTGACAGAACAAAGATATATAATGTTGAAGAAGGCTTTGATATAGGAAGATGGTGGAGTGGTAATGAGGAGACCCTAGACAACTTATAATAGATTACCGTATATGGAAGTTTGTAGTGCTCCAAGGGCGTATGATCAGGTGTGAATGCGTTGCTGAGGAGCGATGAGGATTGGTCTCTGCTTTGTAGATCTCCATGAAAGGAAGGTTAGAGCGTACTAAAACAGGCATAGGCAACCTGCAGCACAGACATGGCGGATGCCTGGTAAAGCGTAATGGTACTTGTATTTCCACAAATCTATATTTCCAGTTTTTGTGACGCTACAAGCTTTGCCTGGTATCATTTATACTGTTCGAGCATGCTGGGAATTGTTTCACAGCACATGCCTTGATGAGTGACAGAGCTTTGCCGCTTACACAATGTCTCCTCAAGCCCTCACTATTATATTTCAATTCCTGTTCACCGTTGTAGAGTGCAATGTATTTATTTCCAAATTACCATCGTTTATTGTGTCTTCATTCTCTGATACCCCGCGCTCCGGGGCCTGTGCCCACCTCTTCCTCTTTGCTGCCGCTAGAACCTGATTTATGGTCACATAAATATTAGTCCAGGCCATTCAGGATTCTTTTCTTAATTTTAAATAAGCACAAAAAAAAATAAATCTCAATGGTTCATTACTATGGGCTGGATCCAGACTTAAGTAAGTGCTTGAATTGAGTTACTCCTGGGCTAAACCATTTTGATTGCAGGGGAGTCATATTTCATTTGTTGCTAACTGTATTAGAGTAGTGAGGTGATGTTTCCTATCTCAAGTCTAAATAACAGTGTGATAGTAACGC
>WWET01000027.1:303737-315824 GCA_011038615.1 Limnodynastes dumerilii
ATGTTGCCCATAGCAACCAATTAGATTTTAGCTGACATTCTCTAGTAAATAAAAAAAAAAGTGAGAGCTAGAATCTGATTGGTTGCTATAGGCAACATCTCCACTTTTCCAAACCCGCAGCTTAGTAAATCTGGCCCTTAGTCTGTTTTTGTGTTGTATATGACTGGAATCCAGTTCACTCCATTCCTATTGCAACTTCAGACTTGTATATTACAATCTACAATACAGGTCTGCTCACGCACTGCTTACCGATCTAGACTTTCGACATGCCGACATTTTACCTTCTTAAAGAAGATGGGTCTCGGATGCCTGAATGTGCAGGATGAGTGGTTACAATGGGTCTCTGATAGCGGAACCCTGTGCATCCTGCATTCAGCTTTATAGACATTGAGAAATTGTGGTTCTTTGACCTCGGGTAGCATTTATTTATATAATAGATACAGGCTATTGTAAAATTGTTTTTTTTCTGCTTGCAGTGAAGAGAAATTGCACGCCTTTGGCAAGTGCGCTTACACACCCACCACACTAGAAGTGTTTACATGACAAATTTGGTGGCGATGCAGGATGTGGAGCTCTTGTAAACTAGCGGGATGGGGTACGTATTCAAAGTGCACACTGAGGGCATCCGACACGGAGTCCCCACTGCCTCTGGCTCCAGGGCCGGTCCTATATTGGGTTTCAATGTGCCAGACTTCAATTGCTTACCGGAGGAGACACTTGCAGATGAAAGGTAAAATCATGAACAGGAAACAGCTGGAGAGACCACAAATGATGCAGGGATGGCACTGGTTGGGTACAAACTCCAGCAATCTGGTGGAAGAAGACAATTTTTATTATTATAGTATTGGAGATGCCCAAAATAGCTGATCAATTGTATTATGAAATCTGAATTCCGGGCGGGCATTATATTTACTGAATAATACATAAATTCCTGTATATATCACACATCAGCTTTATATTATCCTACGGTTTTAATTTCCAAGATGGACCGGACCCATATGTGAAAATAATTACGTCCTGGTTATGGTCCTGTTCATATAACATTTTAAGGAATTTGGAATGTCGGCCTTTGTAATGATCTGTTCTCTGTTACAAGCCATTTGCAGAGTCCGTCTACAACCCCCAGAATGACAATACAAGTACCTGAGAGCAGCTCTGATTCTCTGACACTGTCCTGGTCACCGGCTCGTCACACATTTTCCCTGTAGTGGTTTCACACAGATTCACCGACACAGGAGAGGAGGCACTGAAAGCACAGAGACATGATTAGTGCCATCAGGAGTGGAAGCAGGCGGACTCCATAGCAAGGTCAATTAATTAGACGCTAGTTGATACAGAGACAATAGGTGAATTGATTTATAGTAAGCAGTATACAAACTGATATTTATTTAAAACTAAATATGCTTTAGCAGCAGGAAAACATAGCAAGGAGGTGGGGCCTGAGTCTGGATGTGGGGGTTTAGACTTGCGCCACTGCAATGCCCATAATGCACAGGACAGTGCTCGGCCCTCAGCCTATGAGCAGATGCTGGCAATGCACAAGATCCAGATTTAATAGTTGGAGCCTTTTCCATATGCAAAGGACTTAAATCACAGATATGGATCCTCAAGATCCAGATGTTTAATGCATGTCCACATGGTGGGAGTTGGAAGATAAGCCCTTACTATTCTCCCCTTAATCTTAATGTTCTCCCATCACGCTTAGGACTGCAGTTGAAGGTTCGCTTACAGGACCCTCTTAAATCCAGATGCGGTCCAATCTGGTTATGGTTCAACTTAAGCTGACATTTAAGAGCCCCATGAGTGCAGCTGGCACAGGCTTCTGCCCTCTATGTGATGTCACCCGTACACATATATATTTATATAGGTGACAGCCCTTCCCGCGTTGGCCTCCAGCAGAAGGTATCGGCGGTAAGATCGGCAGGCCCAATCTCTCTCTGGGGATAGGACAACAAGAGTCCCAAAAGTCCCCCCCTATAGGCGGCCTTGCCCATAGTTATAGGGACATGTCATTGGTTAGATAGAAGAACACTCACTTCAGTTCCAGTGTAAGATGTCCAGTCATTGAACTATACATGCTCAGCGGGAGTAAATATGTGTAATTCCCTGAACTGCAAAGAGAAAGAAAAGAATTGTTATTTATTAACTTTAATGACTTCATTATAGAAATATAGAAAAGTGACGGCAGATAAGAGCCACATGACCCCCCCAGTCTGCCCATTGGTTTTATACTATACTGATGCTACATCCTCAATTTAGTTTGAGATTTAGGATATCTTTATATTTATCCCAAGCATGTTTACACTGTTCTACTGTGTTACCTCAATCACCTCAGATGGGAGAATATTCCACTTATCTACCCTGTTATGAAGTCGTTTCCTCTAACCTCCCTCTACATGTCATCTATTACTTTGAATAATGTACCCTGCTGTACCTGGTTACACCCCTTGATATATGTAAAAACTTATCATATCCCCCTGTCCCTTCTCTGCCTATGACACGGGCCATGCACCATTTTAGTTGCTCTTCTCTGCTCCAAGCTATACATGTTTACTTCCTCTAGTCTCTCTTTGTATGTTGTGTGACACAGTACATGGACCATTTTAGTTGCTCTTTTTTGCACAGTCTCTAACGTACTGATGTTCTTCTGGAGATATGGCCTCTAGAACTGAACCCAGTATTCCAGGTGAGGCCGTTCCAATGATCTATAAAGCGACATTACTACTTCTCTCTTTCTGCTACTGATTCCTCTCCCTATACAACCAAACACTAGTGGCTACAATGTTATTAGCAATAGCGCCAAGCGGGGCAATGCGTGATGTGACCAATCATCACTGTCATCTAATTGGTTTCGGAGCACCGCTGAGCCTGATGAGGGAGAGATATAGGGGTGTTGGAGAGCTATAGGGGGTAGTAGCGGTTGGAGAGATTTGGAAGGTGGCGGGTTAGAAATGTATGAGGGAAGTTACAGAACCCTAGTAAATATTTGCCTACATGCTTTATTCTACTCGCATAAGAAGCTATTACGGGGTCACAGTAAGCCCTACTCTGGGGGCATAGTGAGCACTATTCTGGAAGCATCATATGCCTCTATAAAAGGGATTACTATGGGGCACCTATTTTTCCCAATGTTTTCTCCTCTCAAAAGCTAGTTCTGCCTCTTCCAAACACAATCTCATTGTGTTAATAATATTCTAAATAAAAAGATCAATTATGGCACGAACAAGAAAAGACAAATTACTTCATTGCTTGGTACTGGCCTATGGTTGATCTATAAATTGCTGTTCCTGAACTATTATTCCTATTTTATTTTTGTAAATATACATGCATTCCCCCAATGATCAAATGATTTTCTAGAAATGGACATATTTGTAACACACGAGTCACCTGCAGGTGTCTTGGGAGGCACACAACTGATCAGTAAGGAGTGTGTCAGTCTCTAAAATCCGAATAGAAGAGGCAGATGCTCGAGATCCTGCAAACAAAATAGATAAAGATCTAAATGACAGCTGCAAAATGTTTCCAACAACGGGACAGAATAAATGTGCGTGGCTTGTAGCAGAAAGACATTTTGCCTTTTTTTTTTTCATACACTAGTAAAACAAAAACAAAAAATCACCATTATAGAAGGACGTGAATAAAATGTGTTATTTTTATATGTGCAGTACCTATAAATGAATTAAGAATGGTTACACTGCATGTAATAGAAAGTGTCAAATTTACTGATTAGCAGGAGTTCTCGGTTCAAAAAAGAGAAAGAGATGAAGAAAAGTTCTTGGTTACTTCACAGTTACGTACGTTTTCATCTTACGTATGTTGTTTTAAGAATTGAGCTACTACGCTATCTATGTACCATTTCTGTACACAGATAGCGTAAATATGCTACTACGCATGCGTAGTAACTCAATTCTTAAAACAATGTACGTAAGATGAAAACTATGTAACTGAATCCGGACCCTTAACTCCAACTTTTCATTATCCAAAAATGTGTTGGAAAATAGACTTTTTGGCTCTCCAAATATAGAATGTTTCAGCAATTTATTTATAGTATCCATACGGAAACTATTGAGTTGTGATGAGGAACAATGAATTCCCTTTTTTATTGTAGAGCAGAGTTCCACATACTTGGCCCTCAGCGACCTCTTATAATACATGTTTTCCAGGTCTTCCTGCAGACCATATCCTAAGTTTCGATTCTAATACCATTGGATCCCAGACCAACGGCTGCATATGGTCCCCCAATCATTAGCCCGCTGTAGCTATGCATCCGAGTGAACACACCTAACCTCCCCTCGCATTAACGGATTTCCATTGGCCAGGACCTACTTAAGCTTTCCAACTGTAGTGACCTACAATGGTGGCAGTTTGGAGTCTGGATGGGTACACAGAGTGAGCGCGCCAATGTAATACAAAGCCACACCCACTTGTGAGCAGAAGTGTCAGAAGTCCGGATGCAAACTTAGAATACAGCCTATGCTGAGAAACACTTGCTGATCTAATAAAAAGTAGCAGTCAGCAATGAACACATATGTGCTTCAGAAAGGGGATCTGGAAAACCTGCACTGTTACGGCTCCATAAGGATAGAGTCTGAGAAACATTGGTTTAAAAACACATAATAAAGATCTCTGCAATTCTATTTTTCCTACATATTATTCATCGTTTCGAGTCCCTGCTACGATAGCTGTCATTGTGCAATAGAGATCGCCGAAAGTTGCTTTTTGGCTGTCTCTATTTTGAATGACAGCCGTTGTAGAATTCTTGTATAAATGGGTGAGTATGCGTTTTGCATACCCATTTACTTTCAGAAGCGCCGCCCTCCGGGGACTTAGGGTTATGCTGCGGGGGGAAGGGGGGGGAAAGAGACTTAGGGTTAGGCTGCGCAGGGGAGACTTAGCTGCTGTGTTATTATAATTAATGCATGTGTTCACTTTGATTGAAACAATTAAAGGGCTGGGGGGGGAGGGGACTTAGGGTTAGGCTGCTGGAGCGGGGCTTAGGGATAGGCTGTGGGGGGACGACGACTTAGGGTTAGAGAGTAGGTTGGGGATAGCATAATTACTTACCTTTCGGAGCACCGTGTCGGTGCTCCAGGGGTCGAATGCTATGCCTCATCAAGACATAAGCAATCAATATACCAGCCAGTTTGAAACTTTCAAAAATAGGGCTGTTTGCAGGACCCACACTCGTTGTTCATACGTTGATCTTTAAGGTCCAATGAGTGGCCAACCATTAGTCAGTTATTAAAATTCTTTCATTAGTGAACAGAAGAGAGAAAAACCCTTATAGGCCACTGCACAATACCTGAACCAACATCAGTCACTGTTATCAGGACATCATCTTAAGAAACTAAATTCACAATTATTGTGCAATGGGTGCAGCTGCAAGTGCCTGATCCTCACCATTTGCATGTGTGACGTCGTTGATAGTGGTTGATGCGCTTTCCTCCTCATCCACACTTCTCCTGCTGCGGAGGTCCTGTCCAGGTAGACTATTGGGGCTGTGTTTGCTTTTGCTCTGTGTGTACTGAGGCGGTGGACTCACAGGACGTGCTGCTGTCTGTAGATAGTTGCGGCTCTTGTCCAGCACTCTGGATTTGCCCTTTCTGATAGTTACAGATGAGGCGTAATCTGTGATGGATGAGTATAAAGATATATATAATTCTTTAAGACAACAAGGCATAAGTACTGGGCGCTGTTAGTCTAGATTTTGTGGATCCTGACCTGTTGCAGAGCTGTCGGCGTTAGAAGATGTTTTTGCAGATGTGACAGTGGGTGAAGACGAGAAACTTTGAGGACTAGAGCAGCAGACAGCCAGGCATGGAGGATTCACACACAAGTCTATCTTGATAGAAGGGTTCGGGTTATATAACCAACCTGGAGAAGAAGAAACACACAGCGTTTTATTGGAGAATACAGCAGGGAAAACAGCACCAAGATCAGATCTAGATTTAGAGACGATCCTCACCCGAGCTTTCTGTGGCCGGTATGGGGGGAGTGGTGGAGCTTCTCAGTTGCGTTGTATCAAAGTTCTGGCTGGAACTAAACGAACAAACATTGGTGAGATAGGTAAAAGGACGGAGGATAGAGAAGACCAGGCGGAGACATGGCACAATGAGCCCAGCGAGAGAAACATACCGTGTACATAGAGCAAAGGGGAGTGTGAGACGGGTCTGCCGGAAGAAAGTCAGAGTACAGGTACCCCGGGAAATGAGAGCGCTGCCAGAAATAGAAAGCATAGGAACGAGACAGAGACACAGAAGAGACAAGAACAACAGATCAAGAAGTCAGGTGACAGCAGCTCAGAGCCAGGCAGCCAGGGATCAGTCACATCATTAACCACAGACATCAATCTAGCAGGCAACTAATTGCATGTTAGCTACACTAGCCCCGATTCACACTTAAGAAGTTTGTGATTCTTAAGTGCGTATTTTTCCGAAATAACCGACTATGCCTGTATCTTATGTCCTTTACGCAATCTATGTACCAGTTAGGCAGGTAGATGGCCTCTGTGCGGTCTTCAAAGACTGCGCGGAGTTGTTTAGTTAGAAAAAGGCGGCATAGTGCCGCCTCGGGGAGTGTTAAGGTAGAAGTGGAGGGGGGTGGGAGGAGGCAAGGTCTGTGCAGAGTTTCCTTCTTAAGAGAGGACGCTACGCACGGTAAGATAAGGTAGCCCTATGGCACTCTTAAGTGCTATTAGGTACCTAAAAAACGGGGGTGCGGGTTAGGAGCTGCACAAGTGAGTTCTGTGCGCCCCTAACTCTCTCTTAAGTGTGAATCAGGGCCGCTGTGCTAGAAAACCAAATGCTGCTGTAGACAATTGTCTCAAATGCATATTTGTTTAGTTTATAAACTGCATTTCTGTACAGATAATACACATTTTATAGTTAGTTGATTTATTCATGAATTCTATAGGTTAATTATTATTTTTTTTTATGAGAAGACTTTCTACACACACAAGAGTTTTCAGTTCTTGATCTTGATCTAAACAAACAGACAGAAAAGTAATAAAGAAACTTCCCAGGAATCTCATTATTCATTTTACAAACTAGAATTTTGGGAGAAAAATATGAGTTAATGAATATTATGGTTCTAAACTTCCAAGCATGCTGGAAGCGATGATTTCTATCTGTCTATGCAAGCTATGGGCCAGATTTACTAAGCTGCGGGAAAGAAAAAGTGGAGATGTTGCCCCTAGCAACCAATCAGATTCTAATTGACATTTTCTAGTATGTAATAGTAAAATAAGATCTAGAATCCGATTGGTTGCTATGGGCAACATCTCCACTTTTCCTTTCCCCGCAGCTTAGTAAATCTGGCCCCATAAGTGTAATGCGCTCGCGATGTACTGTAATAGACGGGAATCGGCATACCTAGTGCTTTTTCGTATCTTCGTGGAATGTCCCTTATACAGTTTGTAGCTAATATAACCAGTTTTCTCACTGCTCAAAAGATATATGTGCACAAAAGTGTGTGATGCAATCATTTTTCAATCTATCGTTTGTGCGATGTTCAATAAAAAATATGCAGTTGTGAGACTTTTAAGTGCATCAAGTATATATCTTAGATTTCTAAATGTCACATATTGTTCATTGTTACACACTAATTGTGTATGCATTGCTTGTACATGCTATAACCAGCAAGAGTATATCCAACAAATATGTGTACAGCGTAAAGGGCCGGTGTCCATCATTTCATGTGTCAGATACACAATGAGGCCCCTCATCTTGTTGCATATTTGCTACTACCACAATAGTGTCCTCTTTTTCGATGTCTACGCCACCAGCATCGTTCATTTAACTGCTGATACATGCTGGTGTTACAGGTGACTGATACATGCTCGTGTTTACAGGTGACTGATACATGCTCGTGTTTACAGGTGACTGATACATGCTCGTGTTTACAGGTGACTGATACATGCTCGTGTTTACAGGTGACTGATACATGCTCGTGTTTACAGGTGACTGATACATGCTCGTGTTTACAGGTGACTGATACATGCTCGTGTTTACAGGTGACTGATACATGCTCGTGTTTACAGGTGACTGATACATGCTCGTGTTTACAGGTGACTGACCACTTTTCCTCATCTCAATGCCCCCCCGCCCATATCTATGCAAATCCTTAGGTCCGTATATTTCCGCAGCACTTAAGGTCGCATTACTCTCCGCCCGATTCACCAAATCCGTCCCTTAGCCATTTCCGACCTTAACTTCAACGTAGACGGCGTATCACGATTACTACACATGCGCAGTTGATGCAAAATCGATCCGAACCTAAAAATACGCACAGAACTTTTGTTAAAACCGGATCTCTGAATACGGCCCTAAATTGCTTAAAAGATGTGTCACGGGATTCACATTGCCACGATTTTTGCCATTCAAAAAAAACTTAGTTACCAGCAAATTAATCGCTCCAAAAATGCGCCCATATATCCTTATGCCGTCGATTGCTTTACCTTGTAAGAAAAATTTGCCATACAGAGCTGTGATTTATGGAAAATCACCCTCAAACTGCAGCTAATTTATGGTGATTTTTAAGGGTAAATGACCATCGGTGTGATTTAAATCAGTGTGTAACCAGATTTACCTCCAAATAAACCTCTCTTACACTTTATTCCTTTAGGTAAGCAGCAGTTTTCTGGCATTGATGCCACACAAGAAAAATAACTTTTAACGGTTGATTTTCCGCCCTACTGACTTTAAATCATTGTGCGTCTATTATGGTTTCACAAGACCAGACTGGGACTGACACAAGATGTATATCTGGATCCAGAGTTTCATTGTGGTGCCATTTCCAACGGCGGCCGTTATAGGACAGGAAGCGGAAGAACGTCCACTGTGTTGGATGGGGAGGTGTGATATAATGACAGTGCAGTGAGGATGCGCAAAGCACCTCCCTACTATCCAGATTTCCACATTGTAAGTGTGGACTGTGTTTTAGTTTTAAGGTAGTCTTCAGAGCATACGACTGTATGAACAAGAGCCGTACTAACAGCGGCATCATAAGTCCGGCCCATAAATACTGAACAGCTTTAATTTTAAGGTGTAGATTCCAGCTACACTATACCACCTCTCCCCTTGAATTCTGTCTGTTTATGGTAAATTTGCCTCCTCTGTATTTCTCCAGGGGTTTGCTGAGCTGCAAATTTGCTCCATAGTAAAAGACTCAACTTCTCTAAAAAAACTCCAAACTTTGTCCCACAATAGGAACAATAATAGTTCACAACAATATCAGTCAGCTTCCATCTTTGAATAAATCTTCATGTACGTCCAGATCCTACTTAGCCACTGCCCTACAATTATAAATCAAAGTTCTTCACTTACCCATCCATACCCAGAATATCCTCCTCACTGCGCAAATTCAACACATACAGTGTCGTCATAGAGATCACACTACAACAGAAACAAGAGAACATTTTTGGTGAAAGGGAATGAATGCTCTTGGAATATAAGTTTGAGAAAGGAATTGTTTGATTCTACTGAAAAGGGGTGGAGTCTGGAAACCCCCTCCACCCCTAAGACAAATTAGCAATATTCCTCTTAGAGAATTCTGCGGTTTTGTAAACATGTAATTCATACTCTGGTCACTAGTGGCCGCACTAGAACGTCCTGTTTCCCAGTCTGTTCCTTCTCCCTGTTCCTCAATCCCACTCCCAATCACTACATAGGACAGTGACTGATCAGATTAAATGGCAGCCTGCTCTGTGTCAATGGGCCTGATCCAGACCTACGATGTTACACTGAGCGGTCTAACGCTCAGCGTAACATCGCTCCACACCCCCCGACACTCCCCCTTGTCTTACCATATTAACACTCGCTTACGCCGTCTGAAGGCTACCCTAACTTCAGTCGGCATAAGCGAGTGTTAATACGCTGGGACAGCCTCATTACCCTCCCTCCCCCCGCCTACCTGCACTAACTGCAGCGTTGTAACGCTGGGGGACGCCCCCTCCAGCGTTACTACACTGCTGCTACGACGCCTGACCGTTGATCAGGCGTTGCCGTAGCTACGCCGGGCAACAATTGCCCGGGCTCATGCGTAGATCGGCTTTTTAGCCGATCTTACGCTTACGCCCGCCGTAGTTAGTACAGCGGGCGTAGGTCTGGATCAGGCCCAATGTGCGCTATGCTCACCTATATTATCTGCCCACATTGCTGAGACAGATACTGATAACTGGCTCAGCTGAACAATGTACATCAGTGCAGGGTAAAATTCCCTTTCAGACTGCTTGTATCATTGTCACCTATGACACACAGCTGTATTTCTGATGGTATGATCTTTACTACAATAATACTTATCAATTAGGGCTGGATTCACAACTGCGTTTAATTTTTTTTTCCATACGTCCGTAATTTACCGAATATAGCTACTAGGCATGCGTAGTAACTAATTTACGCTATCTATGTACCGTTTCATTATGTAGATTGCGTGTATGCGGTCTTTAAAGACCTCACGTATGCAATCTACGTAACGAAACGCTAAGTAGATAGCGTAAACTAGTTACTGCTAGGGAGGATTCCATACTATTCGCTTTAATATCAAGAAATATTAGAATATAAATATTGATACACAACACATGCTGTACCATGTTGTTAGATTATGCCACACAGTTGTGCCTTAAATTCACCTTTCCATACTAACGAATATAGCTACTACTAACAGCAATCTAACATTAAAAAGTAGTAGCTATATTCGGTAAATTACGCAAGTATGGAAAAAAAAAACACAGTTGTGAATCCGGCTCTAAAGCTGTAATATCCTAAAGGAGAATTCTAACTTTATAGCATATGTAGCGGATTTGTTATTTAATGCATGATTCATTCCTTTGTCACCAGTCTTCAGCTTAAGGAAAGATACAACCATTTCTGGAGTTGATATTGATGTGGGGGAGAGCAGCCTTTCTCATAGTATGGAAAGGTGAATTTAAGGCACAACTGTGTGGCATAATCTAACAACATGGTACAGCATTGTGTATCAATATTTATATTCTAATATTTCTTGATATTAAAGTGAATAGTATGGAATCCTCTCTATTAAAATCCTCCACATTAATGCAACAATCTATATCTCCCTTTAATAGTACTACCTTTAATTCTATCAATACTTCACCTAAAGTCTGTAATATGTTTATAAATTCCTATCTTTTCCCACCTATAGAATCCACATTTGGAATAAGCAATGTTACCTCCATTAGCCCCTATGTGTCTGGCTGGCACTGGTGTGTACAAATGTCTTTGCTTTCCTTGGGCCTGAATCGCCTGTCATTTGCTGCCCTTTATTACTGCACTATGCTGTTGGTTGGTACAATCAGCTGAATAACAGATATAACAGTTACAGTGTTTTTTTGTATTGGTGAGATTTCATAAAATGAAATACCTGAAAGCCATAATAATAACAAGGGCAATAATGGTCGCTTGGAGAAATCGCTGACTGACACAGCTCTGGTCCGCAGGAGGGGGCACAGCCTAAAAAAGAACCAAGATGGTGTAAACAGATACAGGAATGGGTAAAATGAGTGGAGTTCACCTTGACACATGAAAGGTATCTGAAAAAAGAAACCAGGCTGAAATATGACAGAATCTGGGCCCGGTGGCATGAATCAGCATTTATTAGTGAAATATTGGGGAGGAGTAATACAAGTGACAATGACACACCATTAAGATATATCTAAATGAATGCTGACACCAAAACACTGTTATATGAGCATGACCTTTAATAGGATGTTGGGAAGGGGGGTATTGAGGGGTTATTTTCTTTAATTAAGGGTAGGATTGTTATATGTGTATGTTAAAGTATTTTATAGTACACACCAATGGGGGGAAAAAAAAAGGTAATTATGTAACCCTCTGCTTCTATGTCTGTAACATAAATAGGACTGTCTGCTGTATAGCTATGTGTTATTTGTTACGATTACCACAGAAAAATGTTATAGATCTGTTATGCATGATACTTTTCAAAAGTAATATTTTTGGATAAATATGCTATATGGTTTATATATGCTATGATGTCTGTGGATGAAAAAACCAATAAAAAAAAAATAATACAAAAAAAAGATGGTGTAAATAGTCTTTAAGATATGACTCGACT
>WWET01000027.1:326272-331272 GCA_011038615.1 Limnodynastes dumerilii
ATAACATTTATAGACAGATGTCAGCATCATGATGGATGTGTTCTAAAGATAATGGGCTGGATCCAGACTTAAGTAAGTGCTTGAAATTAGTTACTCCTGGGCTAACTCCCTAACCCCCCCTAATACTAAAATGCCCCGGAGATGGTTACTCCCCTCTCCGTAGCTGTCATCCGGCGGGTCTGTGAAAATGAATGGGCGAGTATTCCCATCGGCACACTCACCCATTCATAAAAAAAATTCTAAAATGGCCCCTATGCGAAATAGAGACAGCCGAAAAGTAACTTTTGGCTGTCTCTATTCTGCAAAGCGGGCCATCGGACCGGAGACTGCAACCGGTACGGCGCATACCACACGCAATAACGTATCTTACCTGTATAGCGCATGCCTGTCAGATGCAATATATTTAGACTATGTCCCATTCAGGTCGTTTTTCTTATTGCTTCCCTGTATTCTATATGATAAAACTTATGAAAGTTCGCTGGCCTATAATGAATGGTTTACCTTATGGACCTGATGGTTTACTTGTATGTGCTGTGTTAGTTGATTAGTGCATAGTTGGAGCTATGGGCATTAGCTAGTCACCTGCGCTGTGGCTCTGGAAGACCGCTGCTGAACTAGTAGGCCAGTAACTAGCGTTGTGATTACTCTGTATAGCTGGTGCATACAGCTCTGGGGAACTGCTGCTGGTGTCTGATCTGACCTTTGCTTTATGAAAACCTCCCATCTCTGGTACTCTGTGTGTTCCACAATACGTTATATAGTAACGTTACTCCCTTTTAAAGAGTGGATAAGGTGCTTTACACACATACTAGGGGCTAGATTTACGAAGCTGCTGGTTTGGAAAAGTGGAGATGTTGCCTATAGCAACCAATCAGATTCCAGCTCTCACTTTCTTTTTACATACTAGAGAATGTCAGCTAAAATCTGATTGGTTGCTATGGGAAACATCTCCACTTTTCCAAACTCACAAATTAGTAAATCTGGCCCTAGGTGTTTACAGGTGCCACCAGGATCCTCACCTTTGGTCTGGATTGGGTTTTCCTTTCTTTCTCATGTTATTTGCTGTCGTCTCACTGAAATGGAGTCGCCCCACTGTTACTTTAGTAACCTGGTCAGGGGGAAGAGACAGCCTAAGAGAAGCAAGAAGAACACTCATTATTAATACCGGACACCTTAGTTAAATATCCATTTCCAAATTATCACAATGTGTCCTACTATTGGCAAAATGTCTATCTTACACTAAATCAATAAATCTTTATTACAGGCGTTCTGCGGACTTACGTGACTGGATGAAAAGGACGCTTGCTGCGATCAGACTGTGATTGCTCAATACTAATGCTCTGATTGATGGCCTCCAGCTGCAACAGCAATGGTAGAGAGATAATGGGTTGATTCACACAGTATAATCATCATAAGCAGCAGTAGACTAACAACCACCAATTACAAGGGATCCTAACAACCTAATGGAATACGGAGACACTGGGCCTGATCCAGACTGGAATGTGAAATCATTCTGCGCAAACAATGGGAATGTAGATGTGACTGAAGCTACGGCTCTGGACATGAGCCAGGCATGAGGCTGATACGTTCCCAGATGTTCACTGTCCCAGTGATCTAAACCAAGTGTAGGATAGCACTAAAAAAGGACCGAATCATGATTTATGGTAAGGGGGCGCATGTGTGAACGCCAAAGACCTGGGACGCCACTCTGGATCCAGATCAGTCCTGGTATATATTACAATGGCAGGACGGGACAGAGCTAGAAGCGGGAGCGATTGGGCTCCGTGGCAGTCCTTACATACAGTCCACATTTACAGACCGCCCCCTAGTGTACCTACAGTATGAGTGAGGGGAGTGGGCTCCCCTTGCTCTAGTGGCAGTAAGAATGTAGTGGAGATCCAGCATCAGGCCTCTGCTGCCACTACAGTCACAGCAACAGCGGAGGTCTAGATGTGGTCCATTGCAGCTGTAGGTAGGGTTCATCCACAACACTCACTTTAACATCTAGAAGTTCACAGCTGGAAAACATGGGTCTAATTAGAGCTAGTCAGTGCTGGGGAGAGAACCATTAATAGCTATTTTGTGTTGAGGAAGGGGCAACTGATGCCAGGTGACCTAGAGGGAACACTGTGTGTTAGCTAACAATTCCAATAGTTTAGTGTTGCGTGTTCAATAGAGAATGCTAATACAATGGTCCAGTTAAGGCAGCCACCTGGGTCTTCCAGGACTTAAACATGTCCTGTGGCTGGTTCCAAAGGTTTATTTGTAAATTGTGCGCATTGTCATAGTTTGTGTCTAGCCTCACCTGTGTGAATGTGTCCTTTTTTCCTTACTGTACACTGACTATGTTCTTCCACCCATTCCATCCCACGTATATGGTTGCAGCAGTGAGTTGCGTTCAGTAAGCCTGAATTGCGAGCACATTTGTTCAGGGAATGCACACTGTGGGGGAATGCAGACACACTCTACAATTTCGGTCGGGGCCTAACTACAGGGAGTGCAAGGGGTCTGGAGGAGAGTGAGGCTCGTGGTAGCGGCTCCCCCTACACCGTAAGCAAGCTGTCAGAGGCTGACAGCTTAAAACAGCGCTTCTCGCTCCATGTATTAGTGTATGAATGTATAGCGCTGTAGCGCTCAGCACTCATACTTGGAGTGTCGAGCGTCTGACAGCTCCTATCAGGCAGTGGTCCTGCCCAGCTCCGCCCCCAGTTCCACCCATCCAGACTTGGGCCCCTCCCCCTTGTTATGGGGCCCACATCTGTCACCTTTCACCCCTACCTTCGGTCATACGTTTTTGGGGGGATAAGGCCCAATATGTGCACATTCCTGACACATAAATTAAATGTAAAGCAAGTTTCTGTTACCACAGTCTCTAATTTATATAATTTTCCATGGACTTTGCTAGGAACCAGAAAACAGTATTTTGTAATATTTATTGATGATCATCTACGCACCTTTACTCCGTTCAGCTTTAGATAAAAGCACTCCAAGGGCAGGATGCCTTCAGGGGTCTTGACATATTTAGGTTCTCCGATCATGCCAATGTACACTGTGACTTGAAAGTGGTTTTTCTTCTGGCACACGAAGGCATCATCTCCCACTGAGAAGTTAAACCCTTTGTCGGCATCCACCTTGTAGGTGGGCATCGGGCTACGAGAAACAAAGGACATTAGAATCATTGGCACCAGTGTCAGCATGTTAATCATTTCATATGCTCTCCCATTAGTCACCCTCTAGTCACTTACATTCATGGATTCAGATTTGATAGTGTCCTGCTAGCGGATCTCCAACAGTGGATGTCCACTATAGCAGGCCTGGCCAACCTGTGGCTCTCCAGGGGCCAGATTTACTAAGCTGCGGGTTTGGAAAAGTGGAGCTCTTGCCCATAGCAACCAATCAGATTTTAGCTGACATTCTCTAGTATGTAAAAAGAAAGTGAGAGCTAGAATCTGATTGGTTGCTATAGGCAACATCTCCACTTTTCCATACTCGCAGTTTAGTAAATCTGGTCCCAGGTGTTCTAAAACTGCGAGTCCCGGCATGCTTTGTCAAGTATCCGCTATGCATATTCCATTAAAGCATGCTGGGAATCATAGCTTCACAACACCTGGAGGGCCACAGGTTGGTCACCCACATTGCACTTATGGGTTTCTGCCAGCACCACCTCTAATTGGGCCATCCACTCATAATGGAGCCAGTGCATAAATTACGATCATATATAAGGGCCTAGCCAAGCACTTATAGGACAATTTAAATAGCTTCCTCCTCCCACCATGCACACCCTCCCTTTGGTGAATCAAATTCCAGCTTAAAAATCTGTATCTCAAGTATCCAGATCCATGCTGGAAGATGGTAGTTTTCTCATGTTCACATGAACATTGCAGCCAGTACTACTACACTTGGACCCAGTGTTATGTCTTTATGTCAGTCTGATGACATGCAGTACACATATAAAGCAAAGGCTTCTCTGTAGAGAAGAGCAACAGTTCTAACAAAGGCAGACTGAGTCAGGACATAGGGCTGTATCCACACTTGATAGCGTCAGGCACTTTCCGTACATCAAGTATGGAAATAGCACAAAATTATGTATGACAAAAAAAAAACCACAGACCAGCACTTATTCCCCCTAGGCACTACAAATATTTGAGAAAATTCTTAACAAAATGAGTCACTTTACTGAGAGAAGGAGAAACAGATCAAATCAGTACAGATTTGTGCCTTGAAAATGTCCAGTCACGGACGAAACGCGTTGGTCCATATTTGACCATTGGATCCACACTGTGGTGTCTACATGCCTCTACAAATACTGCTCCACAAGTGCCTGTTGCCCAATTTGTCTCAAATAGCCAAGAACTTTCTCTCCTAGGTGGGGTCGCCCGCTTCTATATGCTCCTGGTCTACAGCATATTTTAGGTGTTCCGGTCGGGACCCAGCTGAAGTTTCCTACTCCGTGACAAGTAGAAGTTGGTGAGGTAATTGAGTGTACTGTGAAGCCTGTCAACCCACTATATGTTTGTTGACACTAAGAACGGATGATCATACCGAGCACTTTATCTGCTGCAGTGCAGTGTCACTTTATCATTATGTATTATATGGACATACATTATCCATATGATGATGGTAAGATCTTGACTTATAGCTTAATAGCATATTGAGCAGCATTGTATTATTACAGCTGATTATCAATGTGAATACCAATGAGAATTTCTTTGTGAAAATGGAATTTAAGTGAATTAGGCCATCTGGTTTCCATCAATCTATGTCTATTGTTTCCATTCCCATCTTGGACTCACATACAGCCATTTATTCATTGGTTGCAAGACAATTAGTTCACGTGCAGATAATGTTAATTTAGCCCCCCTATGCACATAACTTTCCTTCCTTCACACAATACTTACATTACATACGTAACAGTAAAAATATCAGTCACGTTCTTTATAACTTACTATAGTATGAAAATAATTAGCCTGCTAGGGCCCTGACATGAATAGGGGCTGTGC
>WWET01000027.1:333772-337501 GCA_011038615.1 Limnodynastes dumerilii
TGTATATGTGTGTGTATGTATATATGGGTGTATGTATATGTGTGTGTATGTATATATGGGTGTATGTATATGTGTGTGTATGTATATATGGGTGTATGTATATGTGTGTGTATGTATATATGGGTGTATGTATATGTGTGTGTATGTATATATGGGTGTATGTATATGTGTGTGTATGTATATATGGGTGTATGTATATGTGTGTGTATGTATATATGGGTGTATGTATATGTGTGTGTATGTATATATGGGTGTATGTATATGTGTGTGTATGTATATATGGGTGTATGTATATGTGTGTGTATGTATATATGGGTGTATGTATATGTGTGTGTATGTATATATGGGTGTATGTATATGTGTGTGTATGTATATATGGGTGTATGTATATGTGTGTGTATGTATATATGGGTGTATGTATATGTGTGTGTATGTATATATGGGTGTATGTATATGTGTGTGTATGTATATATGGGTGTATGTATATGTGTGTGTATGTATATATGGGTGTATGTATATGTGTGTGTATGTATATATGGGTGTATGTATATGTGTGTGTATGTATATATGGGTGTATGTATATGTGTGTGTATGTATATATGGGTGTATGTATATGTGTGTGTATGTATATATGGGTGTATGTATATGTGTGTGTATGTATATATGGGTGTATGTATATGTGTGTGTATGTATATATGGGTGTATGTATATGTGTGTGTATGTATATATGGGTGTATGTATATGTGTGTGTATGTATATATGGGTGTATGTATATGTGTGTGTATGTATATATGGGTGTATGTATATGTGTGTGTATGTATATATGGGTGTATGTATATGTGTGTGTATGTATATATGGGTGTATGTATATGTGTGTGTATGTATATATGGGTGTATGTATATGTGTGTGTATGTATATATGGGTGTATGTATATGTGTGTGTATGTATATATGGGTGTATGTATATGTGTGTGTATGTATATATGGGTGTATGTATATGTGTGTGTATGTATATATGGGTGTATGTATATGTGTGTGTATGTATATATGGGTGTATGTATATGTGTGTGTATGTATATATGGGTGTATGTATATGTGTGTGTATGTATATATGGGTGTATGTATATGTGTGTGTATGTATATATGGGTGTATGTATATGTGTGTGTATGTATATATGGGTGTATGTATATGTGTGTGTATGTATATATGGGTGTATGTATATGTGTGTGTATGTATATATGGGTGTATGTATATGTGTGTGTATGTATATATGGGTGTATGTATATGTGTGTGTATGTATATATGGGTGTATGTATATGTGTGTGTATGTATATATGGGTGTATGTATATGTGTGTGTATGTATATATGGGTGTATGTATATGTGTGTGTATGTATATATAGTAAAGCTGGTCAGTATCTGTGTGCAGTAAGCAATTCAAAGATATATCCCTGCATGCAAAGAATACAATTAACTTGACTCCCCCTGCAATCAACATGGTTTAGCCCAGGAGTAACCTTCCTCTCTTAGGACCGTATTCAGACTTTTTGAAACGCGACCGCAAATATACGCTCCCACGTAGCATGGAACACCCACCAAAACCCCAGTCACTCCCCTTGCCAATCCGTGCTCACGTTGACTTACACCACCATAGACCATCTCTATCTTTCCGTGTGCCGTCCTGTGCGTCGTCTGTGATAATCGCGCCCACTTTCCTTCATTTAAATCCACCGCCCCGCCCATTTTCACTTAAATTCTCCCATGCGTATATTTGCGTTGCATATCCGGGCGTATGTACACACGTGCCTATCATACGTCCGCCAGTAAGGCACTTCCGTGCGAATAGTCTACGTCAACTGCGTACAAAAAGTTACTACGCATGCGCAGTTGATGCGTAACTAAAAATACGCACGGGAGTCGCCGTGAAAGCAGGAAGTCTGAACACGGTCCTTAATCACAAGCTCTTTCTTAAGTCTGGATCCAGCCCAGTGTTCCTGGGCATTATCTATTCTTTGTTTCTGTTAAAGCAGCTTACCCTTGCCTTTCATGCACCTGTTTGCATTAACTGTAAAACATCTGATTTATGTTTATTATTACACTATAGATAGCAGAAGTGACCAATATACCTATAACACTAAATTACATCTTTCAGTAATAATCTGCCTCTGAGTACGGTTGAACAGTGGAAAAGGAGGGGAAGTAATTAATTTGACAGTCTGTCACATCTCTACAACATGGAAGTTATATTGTGTCTTCACCAGAGTTGTAAATAAAATAGTGGACTATCAGCACCAGGGCCGTAATCAGTGGTGTGCGATAGGGGCGATCGCACAGGGCACAAAGTGTGGTGCCAGTATGTTGATTTTTAAGGTTAAACTGGCGCTAAAATTTCTATTTATCAGCACTACCTAACTGTTACTAGCTGCATACTATGTTCCCCTAAAGCTGGGTACACAACTTTGCAATGTTCGGGCTGATCATACGATTCCTGGCCATGTGGAGCGATACTGCAAAAGTGTGTACTCTCCAACCAACTTATGTTTAGTGATAAAACAACGTTGCATTGGATAGTTTGATTTTATGAATGTTATAAAAATCCTGAGCACTGATGGTACAATTTCAGACAATTGTGGTTAGTGTGTACGCAGGTACAACCACTGTCCGAATTCTCCGGCAGTGTCTGTACAGTGTGTACAAAGTCACAATTTTTTTCAGTAGATGGTTGGGAGAGATAATGGACAGGATACACACTTAAGAAAGTGTGACTTCTTAAGTGCGGTCCTTTAAGAAATGACCTACTACACATGAGGTCATTTACGCGATCTATGTACCACTTAGGTATGTAGATTGGCTACGTGTGGTCTTTAAAGACCACACATAGTAGGTTAGGTTAGGTTAGGTGAAGGAGCCTCGGGGGAGGATTTAGGAGGAAGTGGGTGGGGTAAGGGATGTAGATTAGATGGAGAGGGCGCACAGTTACTTAAGGAAGCCCTGTGGCACTCTTAAGTGCCATAAGGATCCTAAGAATGGGAGGTGGGTAAGGAGCAGGACGAGTGAGTTAGTTGCAGATACGGCCAAACCTAACTCACTCTTAACTGTGAATACGGTCTGATGATCTCTGATCTGCTGGTAAATTGGTATAGTGTGTACATGTAAATTGACATGCTCATTGAGGCTTGCAATAGTCAGTGAAACTATAAGAATGATAGGTATGTACCCATCTTAACACAACGATAGAGATTGTCACTTGTGAAGCTCAGAAGATCCGGGTCCACAGTGCATCTAATTGCATGCAAAGTTTAAGACACACATCCCCAGTTTAGAGTCTTCAAAATATGAAACATAAACACACGTATTAGGTCATTTATGCAATCTACGTACCAGTTAAGTACGTAGATTGCCTCCGTGCGGTTTTTAAGGTGTAGTTTAGTTGGAAAGATGTGGCCTAATGCCGCCATGGGGAGTATTTAGATAGAAGTGGGAGAGGGGAGGGATTTAGATTAGGGAGGGTGGAGGGGGGGAGGCATTGTCTGTGCATAGTTTCCTCTTAAGCATGAATACGGTTCCAGGATTGGATGTAACGAGTGGTGGTTGTGTGAGTGTACACACTTGTAAAATGCTGCGCCAACAGGACAGCCAGAGTATTTTGAATCTGATCTAACATAGAGGTTAGTCTAATAATGGCACAAACATTTACACAACACAGTAGTGACAGGAAAAACATTATAT
>WWET01000027.1:363354-378606 GCA_011038615.1 Limnodynastes dumerilii
GAGCTACGGCCGCCGTACTAGCGACGGCGGCCGTAGCTCAGGATCAGGCCCAATGTCACACCATTAAACATAACACGTTCCTATCACGAAGACCTACTGCAGGATAATTGTTGAAGGGCGGCTGCCCTCAGGAGTGGATCGGCCATAGGACTTACAGGGAATTTTCCCGGTAGACCGGTGGCCTCTGGAGGCCACTCATCTGCTCCTTTTCATTTGAAAAACCTAGGATGTTGACTGTCATGGGTGGTGGTTGCTAAAATGATGTCTGTATAGAATGGAGATCATTAGGATGTTGTATGTATTGAGCGATGGTTACTAGGATGCTGTATGTATTGGGAAGTATTCACTAGGATGCTGTATGTTTTTGATCACTATAAATCTCTTTATTGGAATGAGAAATACTTGTCAGTATGTATGCTGTATGTTAGTAATCTTTGCGTTACCCAGTTAAAAAAAACTTCTCAGTTAATTGATATGGACTGGATCCAGACATTGAAAAATAAGAGGAAACCTGGTGGGAAGTTTCACTATGTTGAAATTCTGGTGGAGTAAAATAGATTTTATTTTTGCATGCAGAGAGAATACTTTGCTTTTGCTCATTGTACACAGATATTGACCAGCTCAAATTTGACACTGTTATTTAGACTTGGGTTAGGAAGCATCACCTCTCAACTCTAATACTGTTTCCAACAGATGAAATTTGCCTCTACTACCTTTTAACATGTAAATTTCCACCTGTTTTCCTCTTATTTTCAAACTCTGGATCTGGTCATATGTCTATATAATTTTCAGTGATGGACATGTATATGTTGAGTCATATGTCACAAATATATACATAAAAAAAATCGGTCTTAGTCCCCGCTGTGAAATTCTTTTTCGGCTGTCTCTATTTCGAATAGGCAGCCTTTTTAGAATTTTTTTTTTTATGAATGGGTGAGTATCGGCATACTCACCCATTCATTTTAGCAGGACCCAATGCACCCACTGCTAACAGCTCCGGAGAGGTGAGTAACCTCTCCTGGGACTTTAAGTGTTAGATGAAGGGCTTAGGGTTAGGCTTTTAGAAAGGGAGGGTTAGGGCCATAGAAGGGGAGGGTTAGGGTTACACACCCGCACACATAAAAAAAAATATCGCATACAGAAAAAATATACTTTCATTTTACAAATAACCCCACACATCTCCACCTCTACTGCCCTGGACTCTTACCAGACTGCTCTGAACCTTTGTGCATGGCAGGTGTAGAAAGTCTGTCTCTCCTCTGAATACACTTCTAAAAATTCCTGTCCTTGACTCTAGTTGCTGAGGCTTGTGAGGAATGTGGGAGCTGGGAACATCACCAGACGTAGCCTTTCCTCTCTCCCTGCCTCTCAGCGGCCACCTAAAGCCAGCTTTACATGATTAGAAGCTAATACATCGCTTGATGGTCACGGGACTCAGCGAGAGGATTAGCAGAAAAACAAAAACTTTAGATGTTATGTCCAAGCAAAAGAAGCCACAGACAGAAGGGGTCATATTACAGGACCACCGTGATGAGGTCACATTGCGAGACAACTAAAGATTAGATGGCACAGCAGGACTAACTAGATGGCTTCACTGCTGGACCACCAAGTCTGGTTTGGACTGCTAGTCTAGACACTCAACAAAATTAGGCTTCTATGGCTGGGAATTGGCATACGCCGTAAAATCTATGGTCTGGATCCACACTTGCGTACGTCAGGTCACTAACACACGCAAAGTGCGTAATTGGCCTGATTTGATTTCAGGGCGCATATGCCCTCCAGATGTTATGCTAGTTTTATGATAGTAACACTAGTGTAGCAAGCATCGAACTGAACTTTGTTCTGTAGGAGCCCATTTCCTAGGAAGAGAGCTGTGCTTCCACTCTGCCCGCTAAAGTGGGCAGGGGGAAGTATGCTAATTGTACAGTGTGGGAGGGATATCCCACACTTGTGCGGATCAGCGGTCGTATGGACCGCTGATCCGCACGATTCACTTAAGGCAGTCTTATGGCAGCGTAAGCTTGCACACATTTTCTGTGTGGAAAATGTCGGCAATGTGATTGCAGCCCATAAAAGATGGAAAATATTCTAAATATAATAGTTTATATAGAGTTCAACGAAGAGACATCTTTCTGAAAACACACAATATATATTTAAAGCAAGGCAGCCCTCATTACCAATGTCAACCATCTTGGAATGAACCTATCTCACACTTGTGTAAGCAAACAGTAACAGAACATAACATAATGACTAACGGATAGCATTAAATATAATAATTTAATGCAGTGCCACAACAGATCAGACATTACATGTACCCTGAACAATACATATACTGTATATACCAACTTAGAAGCAGCAAGCAATTATATCATGTATAATGTCCATCAGCAATGCCACTTGGACTGGGAGGCCCATGAATGCTGTAATTACCCTCACACTGAGTGCTCTGAAGCTCAGCCAATGATGTTATTAATTACAAGTCTAAACATAGCAGCAGTACCAGTCAAAGGTCAAGATGACAATCAGTTTATGTCCCTTATTTATGAACTGATGACAATCCTTGTTTCAGACCACCAGACGACTGAACAAACCCTATCACTCCCAAGTTCAGACACTAAGGAAAATGCATACTGTAGATGCACTTTACTCAGATTATGGGCTCTATTTACAAACTTCATTATCCTTCGAGTATTTCAAGTGAAAACAGGCATTATTACAAGAAAATGAATTTAATTATATTTGTAAACCATGGATTGCTATGGAAATCTGCAGTTTTCAGATCCACGTGTATATCACTTTCCAGAGCGGGCTGGCGTTTCGTTATATTGATTAATATTATATTTTGTTATATTGATTAACCCTTCCGTACTGACCGTTAAATTAAAATTGTTACAATTCCAGCGCTATGCCCATATAACCTTTTCTCCCCCTAATAGCTATTATTAGGGGTGGAAGAAAAGGGGGGTATATATGAAGAGACTGCTGGGATATTTCCAAGTTTTACAAAAAATGTAAAATAAATATTTTTTGAAAAAAGAAAAAACTATAAAAAAAAATAATAAAAAAAAAACAGTAAAAAGGTTAAAACTTACCTGACCGGTGAAGCGTCTGCCTGCAGATGCTGGTCCCGACATGAAGACCCTGCGCATACACAGTGTTTCTCATGTCGGGACTGGAAATTTTCATTCGGTTGAATGAAAGGTCCTGCGATGACCTCACAGATCATCGCAGCCCCCTCACCGAAGGGGTAAGTATTAGTAAATTATGTGATGGAAGCTGCCAGGCTCGCTGTGAAGATAAACCAGCCTGTTGCAGCTTCATTCACATATTATTTATTTATTTATTAACAGGTTTTTATATAGCGCCCACAGATTACGTAGCGCTTTACAATGTTACAATCTTTATAACAATACTGGGGAATAACAGACAGACTGGGTGGGTAAGAGGGCCCTGCTCACAGGCTTACACTCTATAGGACAGTGGGTTTGATACATAAGGGCAAGTGCTATATATCACACAATGGACCAGCCAGGGTGTATGACAAAAGTGCTCAATGCTCTGTATGCTCCAGTCACACAGCAGTGTTAGTAGCAGAGATGAGGGAATTGTAGAACAGAGAGCGTGCGGGTTTGTGTTCGTAATGTGTTAAATTGTAGAAGTGGTTGATAATATGGTATTTAATGCTTAGGGTGGTTGTGGAATTTGATAAGCTTGTCTGAAGAGATGAGTTTTAAGGGAACGCTTGAAAGATTGTAGAGTAGTGGATAGTCTTAATGGGCGAGGAAGGCTATTCCAGAGAGTGGGTGCTGCCCGGGAGAAGTCTTGCAACCTTAAATCTGAGCATTTATGAGGTACAGAGGTGAGTTGTAGATCTTGTGATGATCTGAGAGAACGTGCTGGGATATATCTTGAGACAAGTGAGGAAATGTATGCAGGTGCAGTGTTGCTTATGGCTTTATAGGTTATAAAATACATAAAAACATTATTGTATGTACTATAAATAGGGCCCTATGTGTTTTCTTCATAACAGAGAAAGAACTGCTCCAATGACTAACTAATAACTATACTGGTTTTGTCAGATTGGTTTGTCATTTCTTACAATACAGATCTGCTTCAGCAATGTTTGGTTCCTAGGAGGTTATAAAAATACACTTAACCTTTATATGGAATCCTGCTAAAGAAACACATATGGAAGCAAGAAAATCACACAGGCAAGGAAACCACATGCTAATTGAAGTCATTTTAAGGAGCTCTGCTTAATAAGTAAAGCAGGGTAGTTAGGGGGCTGGTAGACTCCCGAAATTCGGGCAGTTATCCTTGTATCTCGAGAGAGCCTGCAAATCTCCTGCAGTGGCAGAGTCCTGCTCCCCTGCCTGGCATCACTAGTATTCCCAGTGTTACTAGGAGCATTGCGGAACTTGATGACGCAATTTGGGTCATCAAGCCCCGCCCCCATCCCTAGTACAACTAAGAAAAACAGGCATTGATAGTCAGGGGCGGAGCTTTGGACACAATTTGCATAAATCACATCATTAAGCCCCACCCCCCACAGGCATCTCTGTTTTCCCTCCGGGATCTCCCGAAGGGATTCTATGAGAAGTCGATAACCCTACAATAATGGCACATAGCATACCGGCACACAGCTGCTAAGCGCAATGCAGCTATGCACTATAATTAGTACAAGTGCGGGGTAGTACAGTGTAATGTTGACCGCAAATGGAGGTTCAGATTTTTGCGAGCGCCTCTCTCTGAATGTAATTGTCACAAAATTATTGCAAATAATAATTAGAATTTTTCATAAAAACATGGAAAAAAATATTTTTTTTTTATTACTGTATGCAACAATGAATGAACACATACACAACAGATTGCCATTTGAAACGTGCTAACGAAAGTGTATGAAATAAGTCGCGGATGGTGAGATCCCTGGACTTCGACATAACCTGGGGTACATGCAAATGTTTTAACATATGTGGTGGCCCTGGGAGTTGGGAAAGCGGGATGCACCTTCTTTCAATTGCTGCTCTAACGCCGTTACGAGAGCATGCAAAATTCATGCGCCTCGAGCTCAGTTTTGAGAACAGGTTAGCGCGTGGGACGTTGATGATTTGAGTTGAGGAGCGTGAGGGGTTCTCTCTAGAAGCTTCTGGGGGGAAAAGTGATTTTGACTGTTGGGGTTCAGTTGGAGGAAGGTAGGTGTGACGGAGGAATAAATAAGGATATAGAGTGTGACAGAAGTGGTCCGAGAAGGAAGAGTGAAATTGAGTTCAACATGAAAAGAGTAATTTTGTCGGAAAGTGACAAAAAGACAGTGGAGTAGAAAGAGAGAAGGTGTTAACGAGTACTGGGTGATCGGATCATGGACAGTATCGGTGGTAGCAAAGAAAGCAGTATCGGTAGTGAGCTGGGGAGACAACAGTGTCATTGTGGAAAGTATCGGTGGTAGTGAGGGGAATTATCGGTATAGACCCGAAGAGACAACCGAGAGACGGAGGAGAGTCTCGTCGTGGTGAGGAGAGATACCGGTGGAGATCGGAGGAGACGGAGGAGAGAATCGGTGGTGGTGAGAGATTTTATCGGTGGGAAGCTGAAGGGTGATAGTGCGTACAGGGAGGAGGTATCGGAGGCTGCAACAGAGAGAATAATTTTGGAGTCTGGGCAAGAGAATTGTCAGAGCTAAAGTGGAGGGAGAGCTGTTGAAAAAGTTACAGACTTTTGAAAGGACATTGGAGGTGTCGGAGAAGAGAGAAAGAGAGGTGACGGAGATGGTGGGAATATTTTAAGTGTTTGGGTGGAAGGAATTTTGATTAGGATCATTACAATTTTACTTTATTTTAATATAAGGACATCGGGCCTGATTCAGACCTACGCTCGTGTGCGTTTTTACAGCAGTCGTAAGCGTAAAAATGCCTATTTTTACTTACTATGCATGCTTGGGGCATATGTTATGCTCACAAACTCTGTGCGTATGGGCCTTGAGCGTACCAGCTTCGTAACATCGCTTGAGGCGGCATGCCTGCCATACGAAACCCGTAAATACGCACCGATGGCGGGGTGAGTCATTTAAATTGTACAGTATGGGCGTGCTAAGCGTCGTAACGCAATGAGCTAACGGACGTCCACGGTTACGATCAGAAAAGTTAGGGTAGGGTTTTATGGGCGTAAGAAGGAAAAACTAAGTACGACCAACGGGAGTTCCTATGGGAGTGCATCATAGGTACACCGGCGTAAATATGAGCGTGTCATGAGCGTAGGTCTGGATCAGGCCCATTATCTATATTCAATTAGTAAATCGTCATCTGCTCATTAATTAACCGAATCAATTGTTTTATTAGAGGGAAATTTTAACTAGTAATAATTTAATGGTAGTCTTTGTAATTAGTAACTAATTAATTATTTAAAGTGTTGTGGAGGAGAAAGAGTTGATTGAGGGGAATACAGTGGGATATGAATTGTAAATATTGAAGATCATTTGCATTGATAACTTTGTAAAAGCTGTGTAAATGATTATTTTTGGTAAACTATCTGAACATCTAATGTCATTATTTTCATTTTAATGTACAATCTAAAGTTTTCTCCTTGAAATGAACGTAATCAAACTTTTGTATTTATTCTGAGTCATTCTCTTGCTATTACGCCTCTCCGCAATTCCTCACTTTGACCCTTAACATTCGGTCACCACACATAAACGGTCCTTTTTTACGTACGCGTTCGGCTTTGGACCGAGTGCTCGATCTATAGTATTCTTTATTATCATATGGTAGCATTGAGGAGTATTTGTAATGTCTTGAGATATTACTTAGGGCAGTCGCAAGAAACTTACTGTTCTGATGTACTATGTCATGAGATCAGAGTACCGTGTTATAATACTGTTACATTAAGTAGTGCCACATACACCCCTTGATGGAAATTGATTTAAGGGCATAGGGCTGGATCAAATTTCAGAGAAGGGATTCATGCATAGGTGCCACATTCCCAGGATGGTTCTGAATCAGCTGGATCCAGAATTTTGTCCTGGTTAAAAATCCATTGATGGAGCAGGACAGAGCAGGATGCAGAAGCACTTACGCTCAGTGGAAGGAGAAGGCATTCAAATATTAGAGTAAGGGCTGTTTTCATCCCTTACATAGAAACCAGCATTTGAAATTTAAGGTAGAGGCCATCTGGGGGAAATCCACTGAAGCCTCTCTTCACTTGTATGGATTTCTAGATGTGGCCAGATCTCTGACTGCAGCGTTAGCAGAGATCTGGTTCTACTAGGCAGGTGTGGGGAGACTGTCCTAGAGGGTGGGGGTGCATGGAGGTGTTTAGAGATCCTAATACTTGTTGCTGCTGCGGAAAAAACACACAATCCCCTTGCAGCGGCTTGTGTGTTCAGGAGTCAAGGCTCAGCTGATCCACTGCAACAGCAATTATTTGTACTGCTCAGCCAATCAGCTGTCGGGGACATGACAGCGGAGAAGCTGGACAGATAAAATAAACACTGACACAAGCTGAGCTGCGGATCCTGCATAGTACTGTACTCGAAGCAATACAAGTAAGCAAGTGGGCGATATGCTAAAGCTTTGCTTAGGGCAGAGGTGGCCAAACTCGGGCCTCGTGAGCTACCAACGGTTCATGTTTTCCAGGTCTCCTCAGAGGTGAGATAATTGCTACCAACTGTAGATTTGTTTAAATGTGTCAGTCAGTAATGAACACACCTGTGCTCCAACAAGGAGACCTGGAAGACATGGACCGTTGGTAGCTCACGAGGCCCGAGCTTGGCCACCCATGGCTTAGGGTGTCTAGAGACTTAGGATAGACAGTTCATGCTGCTTGTGCACAATGGCAGGAAAAGATTGTGGGCTTTTACTTACCTCTTCTTTTCCCTGGGAATGAAGCTGCTTCAGGCTGGCTAATCTTCACTGTGATCCTGGCCGTTAATTGTGTTTATTAATATTTACCCCTCCTGCGGTACGATGATCTCTATGAATGAAGACCTGCGCATGCCCAGTGTGTTCATGCCGGGACTTGGAAATCGGCAATCAGGCGCATCGCCCGGACAGGTAAGTTTAATCCTGTCTTCTCTTTTTTCTTTTTATTATTGTTCTTTATTTATTTATAAAAATGTACTTCTATAAAAAAAATACATACCTATAGATTTATTCCTGCGCTTTTCCCATACATACCCCCCTTTTTCTCCCTCTAGTAACAGTTATTAGGGGGAGGAAAAAAGGGATATATGGGGACATCGCTGGAATACTTACCCATGACGCCAGCCTGAGCTGGCATTTTGTAAATATCAAAAAGTTCATTCTTATGCGATAATGTCAGTTTTCATCACATGAAAATGATGGGCCAGATCCAGACCTAAGTGATAGTTACATTTCATCCCGTAGCATATTTATGCTAGTTTCTATGCACTCCCCTAGCCTCTCCCCTCGTTTGTATGCACTTTGGCCATTTTACGCTTCCCAAACCCTACCTTAACTTTTCAAAGCGTAAGTACGGACGTATGTAATGGATTCACGTACGTAACGGCCTAACCCGGCCCATGCTGTACTATTTAAATGCCTCCCTCCGCCTATAAAGCATAACTACGGGTGTCGTATGGATGCTCCTCCCCTTTGTTCGTAATTACGCTGATGGTATTTACGTTCAGAGTTACGTTGTGTAGCACCTGCCGCGCACATGCGCAGTACATACAAATAGGTGATTTTACGTCAGCGGCTAGCGTACAGGTCTGGATCTACCCCGATGTTTGTAAATAGAGCCCTGTGAGTGAGCCAGGCCTCTCTGTTAGGGTCAACTCATCAGTTTTCATATAAATCAGACAGATCTGTTTCTCTTAACTGTCAACCTCTCATTCCTTCTACTCAATCTTTCAGAGATCTTTATGGGCTGCCAGCTATGCCAAGGGATAGAGTAAACAAAACTATTCCATTAACCCAGGGTTGCCAACTTTCCCGGAATGTCCCGGTAACCCGGGAGAGCCTGAAAATCTCCTGCCTAGCAACATTTGTGCCATCAAGTCCCGTCATGAAGTATTAGCCAAGGGGTGGGGCTTAATGATGCAATTTGCATAAATTGCATCATTAAGTCCCACCCCCTGCATGCATCTCTAGCTTTCCTCCGGGATCTCCTGGAGGGAAGCTGGCAAAAGTCGGCAACCCTGCATTAACCTGTTATATTATTACAGTGATGCACAGTATATGCCACTTTCAATCTAGTCAGCAAAACCAATGTAGCAACCCATGACATACAGGAACATAACCAAGCATAATTATAATATTTCAATCCAGTGTTTCGGCAAACAGCTCCTGCAGGATGGACTGAAGCGGGAGAGGGACATGTCAATACAAGGGCATTCTAGAAGGTACCTGTAACCTCCCAGCTTTGGCAGTCTCATATCTCTTAATCATGAATAAGCCCAATGCAGTCACCTCTTAGAAGCAGCACAACCCACCCTGGATCCCCTTAACAAGAAGCAGATGTGTGAATGTGAGAGGGGAGCAGGGTCAAGTATTTTAATGAGCTGAGGAGTAGTGGTGAGAAGGAGGGCACTGCCTCTCTACATGAGGATATTTAGGATTCTTTTGTTCCAACATCAGACAAGAATTAGACATCCAACAAACTGAGACATCCTACAGGAATGAGACTTGCAACACAAGATATTACTGATTAACAATTGGAAATGTTTCAGAAATATACCCCCAAAAAATAAAAGCGGCACAAAATCTTATCAGAGGTTTAGCAAAATGCTGATTTTTTTTTTTGGTTACTTTTATTTTACTCTTTGAAACAATGTGTGACATGAAATAGTAGAGATTCTTAAGATTTATCATTATAATTATAATTATTATAATGTATAACATTTAATAAGATCACCCCCTCTGTTGTTGAATCCAACCCCGTTAGTCTTCAAAGGCTCTGTCCTGTGAACAGGGACCATTAGGTGATGAAGCCTATGCTCGGTGGGAGTGTCAATCATCGTTACATAGAAAGAGCATATTAAACTTGTCCTGCTATTAAATAGACTCCTTGTTCAATACAGAAATCTCATGCAAGCTGCTTAAATGTATTAAAAGGACTTCACCTAAATACAAGTTTTAGTCTTGTTTCATAATAATAATAATTAATACTAATAAGGGACTGGATCCAGAGTTCCGATTTGCACTGTTTTTTGAGGTCTCAGAGTGCAAACAGTGGGAAACTGGTGCCATATCCAAACTTCTCCCCCTGCTTGCACGGTTTCTGATTATTGAATTATGCTGATTTTTGCACCATCCTCATGTACACTGGGGATGGCACAAAAGCCTGGATACAGCAAAGGGTGCTTAGCTCTCTCTCGCTGCACAATTTATATACTTTTATGCTCTCACGTAGCGGAATTGACCTCTGCCATCAGAAACAACTCCATGTATGGAACTCCGGAGACAGATCTGTACTGGAAATGTCACATTTGTGGATGCGAGGTCCCAAAATAAGGTCATCCTATCCATTTACAGATGTCTGAATCATTCTAAAAATAGCATTTACTGCCATATGTGTCCCACAGGGCAACTACTCAATATATATATATATATATATATATATATATATATGCAAAAGTGTCCTCTTTGTATGGTTTATGGGATTCAATGTTGCCACTCTTCCAAATTCATCATTCAAGAAGCCCTACTACTTTTGTGGCCCATGAATCAGGGCTGTCCCTTCTAAATCTCAATTCATTAGAAGGCCAAGAACAGTCTTCCTGGGGCAACGTGTTTCCCAGCATACACCAACGAGGACCCCGACCCCCCTAAAACCAGGATCCGACTGGACCACCTTGAGTTGGATTCATCCCAATTGGCACAGGGGTGTCCGAAAGCATACCCAGACAGACAGACCGACAGACAGAGACAGACAGACAGACAAACAAATGGACCAATGAATTTTATATATAAGATTTCAGGATTTCCAAATCTCCCGGAATATTTGGAAGACTGACAAAATGCAGCCTTTATCCCAGTATACTGGAGAGCAGGCAAATCTCCCACAATGGTAATAAGGCAGTGAGTTTATACAAATCATGGTGTCAAGCCCCACCCTTTGTCTATCAATACTGGAAATCCCAGTGTTACAGGGATTGGACTGACGATGTCATTTACACTATGAATAGTAGTATTAATGAACAGGGGCGGGACTTCAGGACACTTTTTGCATAAATTGCATCATTAAATCCTGTCTCCATTTCAACATCTATTTCTTCCCTCCTAGATCTCCCAGGGGGAAGAAAAAGAAAGTCAACAACTATAATATATTTATCTTATTTAACTATGAATGAGCTTTGTAGCCGGTGGGTAGAGATTATAGAGGAAAGGGAGATACCGGTATATCTGAATGAATACAACTGAAAGCTCTCCCAATTCAGTACAATAGTCCTTCATATGTCCCAAAGTCATGACTCAAATTCATTATATTCCATGGTTGCCTACTTTTGCAAATGAATATCAGGGAGATTGTAAGAGCACTATCAAGGTGCTGCACCAAAGGGGTGTGTCCTGTAGCGCCAAAGAGGTGTGTCCTGTGAATAGCTCCACCCATAGGTGTATCTAGCACTGCCAGGGAAACTATTTTACAATAAAAATGTCAGTATTTATTGATTATTAAATTGTCAGTGACTACTTTCATTACTATCTTTATAGAAAAGCTAAAAGTGACGCTGCAGCTGATTAACAAGATTCTTTCATTACATCTTGGGCTCCATGAAATTGGCCATCTCCATAGACCTCAATGGATGAAATTAGAATCAGGGAGATTACCAAACACTTCAGGGAGTCAGGGAGATCACCCAATGTTCAGGGAGTCTCCCTGATATTCAGGGAGAGTTGGCAACTATGTTATATTCCCCAGTAGTCCTCTTCTGTAGTGACAGAACAAACAGGAGTTCATGCACCAGCTAATCCCCTGGATGGGCTGATGATAAAATGCTAATTTAAGTAATACAAAGCGCACTCTGTAACATGAATTACTTTCCAATGGATGAGTGACTGACAGTAATAATAGCATAAAACATGGGGCCGTATTCAGAGATGCGTTTGTTCAAAAGGACGCAATTATATGCACGCACGTAGCAAGCCAACACCCACCAACACCCAGGACACTCCCCTCTCGCGGCCGTGCAATCGTAGACTTACGCCTCCATAGAGCGCCTCTAAGTTTACGTGTGTACCTACATGCGTATATGCATGCCGTACGTGTGATTCCATGTAACTGCGCCCTCAAAGACTCATTTAAATGCCTCCCCGCACCCTCTTTCACGTAACTTATCAAGCACATAGTTTAACCCCGCCCCTCCGTACGTATGTCCCCAAGTGCGATTCACATGTCCGTGCCTAAAGCAATTACGTGCGTATATTCTACGTGACTAACGTAAAAAAAAAGTTACTACGCATGCGCCGTTAAAACGTACCTAAAAATACGCACGCAACTCCGCGCGAAAACGGATCTGTGAATACGGCCCTTGGAGTCTATCCACATTTACCAAAAAGCTAATCCGTTCTGTCCAAGCACGTACAAAAAAAGGGTCATATTTATGTTTATAATAAACCTTCCCAACATGATCAATTTACTAAGACAAGGATTCGATCGCAGGGGAAATGGATACTTGTCGGAAGTCTGGATCTGGTCCAAAGTTTTCAGTTTTCCAAATTCATTATCTGTTCATAATAAATAATGTATTAAAAATATTGCAGGATAATTATGTGTGCAGAGTCCTGTGAAAGTGTATGGGGGCTGCACCTGGATTGGTTTTGCAGGTAAGTCGTTACAAGATAAATGGCGCTACCTTGAACCCGATCCTGAAGTAGGAGTGTAATGCGGATATACGCAGGGGTTTTGTACGTCCACCTGCTCCTAAGTTGACTTAAAGTCTAAACCTGCGGACAAACTAATCGTACATACGAGCTAAACCCAGCCTTTACAGTACGATTTACATATGAAGTCCAGCCTACCGTCTGTATACACTACGCACAGATGTCTGGCACACTCCTTAACGGAAGTTCTGTATGCCCAGGACTTTTTTACATAATGGCGGTACTGCGCATGCACAGGATGAATGGACCAGGCATCCAGCTGTATAAGTCGTCTGCCCTTCTTCGTTGAGCATTCCGGCATTCAGAGTACCGGACGGATAACATATACGTCCGGTGTTTAGCGATTTTTACTACTGCGCATGCGTAGTCATTTTTTTACGTAATCTACGTAAGAAAAAAGATACGTTGATTACGTAAAAAAATGTCTACGCATGCGCAGTAGTAAAAATCGCTAAACACCGGATGTATATGTTATACGTCCGGTACTCTGAATACGGGACATAGGGCCTGATCCAGAGCTACGACGGTGCCGTCCGACGGGCGAATGCGTACGTTCGCCCGTGCGTATAAACATACACGCCCCTAACACTCCCATTGAAAAGTACATGTACGTAAAAAAATGACTACGCATGCGCAGTAGTAAAAATCGCTAAACACCGGACATATATGTTATACATCCGGTACTCTGAATACAGGCCTCGGTCCTTTATCCGATCAGCCCATTATCAGAAGGTTTATGGATCATCAGATACTTGCACAGTGTATGGCCAGCATTACTTCCTATACTGTGTCCTTCAGTACTCTTTATAGTGACAGACACTAAGCGCTGTGTGCTATCAGAGAAGCAATGTAGACAGGGATGATCCCTGTGACACTGGGTCGGTCAGTGTGTTACCGGAGTCCTGATGGCTGGCACAGTGTTCCCATGGATATGTTCAACACATTATGACATTGTGCTAAAATATGCTGTGTCTGCACATTCCAGCGTCGCCCTGTCCCCCAAACCCCCCCACCCAATCCCTGCACTAATCTCATCCCTAACTCCCCCTTCTCTTAACGTGTTTATATTACACTCTATGTCTATTGGCTCAGACGCTTTAGACCAGAAATTTTAAGAAAGTACAGAAAGATTTTTATGCAAACACTTGGTAAGCCCCTGGCCAGGAGGGGGAAGGGACGAGACGCAAAGAGGACCAAATTCCCTGAAGCTGCCCAAATTGTCATTTCTAGGCAATATGTAGGGCAGCCACAGCTGCACGTGACCTGCTGTCAGCAGAACGATAACTTCAATGCACCTCCTGTAGGCAAATAACACAGTCCATGTAAATGACAGGGAATCCTTAGCTACAGGTGCTTCCATGTATTTATTAGACATACAAGTACAAGAATGACAGAGGAGACACAGCAGTACAGGCTCAGGCAGTCTGGTGGTGCTCATGCTCACCTGGAAAAGTGGTTCCCCTACACTAGGAGGGGGGCCAACCTGTGGCTCCCCAAATGTTCTGAAACTACAACTCCCAGCATGCTTTGTCAGCTATCAGCTATGTCTATACAGTTAAAACATGCATACCCTCCAACTGTACCTATTTAGCAGGTACAGTACCGTTTTTAAAAGGTCTGTACCAGGGCCCCCATCAGGGGGGGACAGCCGGGACTAATGTCCCGGGCCCTAACCTGATGGGGGTCCGCCGATACTTACCTAGCTTTGTAGCAGCAGGTATTAGTGGTATCCTACAGCCGTTACTGCTATTCAGTAGCCGGCCAATGCACAGGGCAGTTCTTCTCTGCGCACCGGCCCGCTGTAAGAGTGTGCCTGCTGTGCCCCATCCCTATGTGAAGTCACCAGTGACGCCACCAAGGGCAGGGCCCCGCATTTGATGACGGCGGCCCTGGTCTGTACCGTCTATAAGGGCTCTTGTACCGGATTCTGACCCAGCAGTTCCCTCACCCCTATACTCACCTTCCAGTCCTGCAGCATCTAATCACTATAACAGTGATGTGGGGACCGACTCCTACAGCTGATAAAGTGACAAGACCCTCTCCTGTGAGTTGTTAGCTCATATGATAAGGTGTAAAATGAGATTTTACACCTTATCATACATGCAAATGAAAGCAGATAAAGCCACGCCCCTTCAGGGGACAAGCCACGCCCCATTCACAGACACGCCCCTCCAGATTTACCTATTTTCCATTAAAAAAAAATGTTGGAGGGTATGAAACACGCTGGGACTTTTTGTTTAACAAAACCTGGCAATCTATAGGCCGCAGGCTAGGCCTGTCCAACGCTATGAAATATGCTGGATCGTGTGTCATTATTATATACTCCATTTCAACACTGCATGCTGAACCCAGATCTTCCTAGTTTTGCTTATCGTTTATGCATTTCAGTTGGCTTGCAATCATTTTTCAGGTCAGG